>JAAVTG010000275.1:0-394543 GCA_011947345.1 Phytophthora quininea | reverse complement strand
GAAGATCCTCTGCGCCAAATCAGCACAAGTCCCGATCGTAACTTCAACAAGCTTCAAGCTTCGTGGCGCTGTGGACTCCCAATACACTGGGAAACTCACGAGGAAGTACAAACGTTTTTAGTTTCCTTGCGATGATGCCACCCATATCCACAGACGAAAAAGAAGCAAAAAGGGCAAACTCGGAGCTAGAGCAGACAAGTCGACGGAATTCGCGTCTGGCATTGCCAGCGACGTCGTGGCGAGAAAGTTCACGACACTTTGTCGTCGGGAAACTTACACGCTTGCTTCAATGTTGTCCCAGGAAAAGTCAGCAAGAAGTAGGAAGTCTTGGGTTTGCTGACGTTAGCTAGTTTCAGCCGAATTCACTCGAGGCTGGGGAGAAGAACAAGTTGTCCTTGTCGGCTGTTTCTAATTGAGAACGCTATCGTGCAGATAGTTCATGCTCGGCAGATAGTGCAGACTCGTTCTGGTGTGTTATCCGTCAATTCGACTGCAGAAACATGAACACAGTTCCTCGCGTGTATTTGTTCTTGTGCCTTTCAGATAGATCTCTACTTTGCAGCATCAGCAAAAAGTAGGCACACAATTCGTAGTTCGCCGGCCTTGTCACGCACCCTGGGCACTCGCAACTCCAACACTGGCAGCTGGTTTATCATTTAGATATTGCGCGACAAACGCAGGAAGGCCGGCGAACACTGCGTACGGACTCGCAGTCACTTGGTCTTCAATGATAGCTGTGACGACGCGCATTTCTACAATCGTCAATAATACAGTTCAGAAGAACAACTCAAGTCTACAATCTAAAATATAGCATCAACCGTACGTGGGAACTGGTTCGTCATCATGTCGAGGCTGCGTGCCGAGCTCAGGATTGCTACCATCGCAATATCTTTCTCTTCGACACCTATCGAACGCAGAGCCTGTCACGAATAGAAAAGTAAAAAAATAAAAGCATTTACAAGAATACTGAGTAGCCCCCACCGCGACAGCTTTGCTCTCTCCTCCGTTGTCTCCGCACACAAATGTGAAGAGCAAGACTTTGTAGTCGACGATGCTGGCGGGGAGGTCCATGTGGGTGATGCGGGAGTGGATCGAGTTTCCGAAGTCGTCGAACATTTCTTCGGCTTTGATGGTGCCTGCAGAACGAGCTGGTGTCAGACAACGCTTTCGTTTCCTCATCAAACTCCCAGTCGGTCTTACCGACAGGCGACTCGTTCTCCATCTGACTGAAGCGCACAGCAAACGGCAGAGCTTCGTCATTGAGAGCGATGCCACAGAATTCCTGCTCTCGCTCTAAACCGGTGAACTGCTCTCCACCCACTCCCGTTCTTTCAACCGCACGGGTGCCAAGCAGCGCCAACGATTCTTCTAGCAGGAACCTACAGTTTGACCAATCAAAAGTCAGTTGTCAAAGAGTGGTGAGTAGAAGGAGAAGGCCATACGTGATGAGGCGTGTGGCCGCTCGGTTGAAGGAGACGGCGTTGGTCTGGGCGTCCCGCAGCGTTGTGAGCAGCAGCACCACCGCGTTGTCGGAAATCTCCGTCACTGCGGACACAGTGGCCGTCTCCGTCGGGTCGTCCTCCTCCTCTTCCTCCCTGGTTGGTATCACCACAAGTTTTAGTCACCATTTTCAACCACCGCCGCCGCAATGGCAAAGCACTACGTACGACTCGTCTTCGACCACCCGGGCGAGAATCTCCTCGCGGTTCTTGAAGATGTGACTGATGGCCGCTCGAGTCACCTTGAACTCCCTGGCCAGAGCGGCTTGCTGCTCGCCGGCGATGATTCGGTTGATGATAGCACATCGTTGCGAGTGCCGCAGATAGTGCGCTCGCTTCCGAGGCTTCTTCTGGGGGATCGACTTGCAGCTGTGAGCGATGCTTGCGCCACCGGTTCGACGGTCCTCGTTGCGGTGGTCGGAGGTTGAGGGCCGTGCGATTTCATTTCACCTTGCCATTCTTGGGGGTGGTCCGCTCGGTTTGTGCCACCGTGCCAAGAAGGGAGCAAGTCGTCTCGGTTCTGCATGGTTCAGGTTACGGGCGAGGTGACTCGACGACAGCAAAAGCGCACTGCACATCGGCAGAAACCTCGTGACGATTGCAGCAGTCGCGCACGCCTCCTCTGGATCACCAGGACGAACACGAGCTCTAGCGGACCGACTCAGGTGCTGAACCGAAATATTTATCGAACGCCGCGTTTGTTCAGTGAATCGCAGCGAATTTACTGCAACGCGTTGGGTGTCAGCCCAGCTGTTGAAACGGTAAACGCTAGACGGCAACGCGCGCTGCGTCCTGTGTGGGGTGCTCTGCTTACGGAGACGAAGCGATTTTCGACTGGCGCGATCAAAGACGCAGCCAAACGCACCAAACTCTTCTTGCTATTCTGTACCTGTTGCCTGTTGCTCTCGACTTTCGTGTATGCGTTCACTGACAAGGAGGCATTCTCAGACTTCCGATCCATCCGTGAAGTTTTTTGTTTGCGTAGGAACATATACAGTATCGATCTTCGCCACTGGCAAGTATCTTTCTGGAGAACAGCTTACGAGCAAGAAACGCTGCTAGCGAGCCAGCAAACAACGGCGCGAAGTCAAGAAAATCTGCGAGGTGGTAGCCTAAAGCTCCTGCTGGTCGCCGAAGATGAGTGGGCTCGTTGCTACGAAGGAACTTCGCCGAAGTCGCGCGGGTTAATGTCTGTGCAGTGGGAAGTCGCTGACCACAAATCTGTGAGTGCTAAACGGCTGCGTCGTAGGATGCGGACCGTGACGCTCCCGAGTTGTTTTGAAGCTCTTTTGTCTTGCCTTTGGCTACTTTTTCAACACGAAGTTGGACAGTAGCAAGGTTTTAGCGAACTTTTCGTATGTAAACGAATATGGTATCAGAAGAATAGCGGTGAGTGAACTGTTACGCGTGAGAGCGCTGGGCGATGCGAATTCGTGATAACGCACGAAAGGCTGGCCGCCGCTGCCAGTTCCGACGACAAATGCAGTCGTGCTGTGTGCACGCAGACGTTGAAACGGCGACGCAAATATTCAACGGGTGGAGGTGCTTCTACTCTGTAACTCCAGTGGCTACAAAACAAGTCGATTCGGACTGCCGTGTCAAGAAGACGCATCGTGCGGCTGTGAAACCTTTTGTTGCATCCGGAATCTTGAGCCAACGTCCCCTATCTCTTCTTGATCACAACACACTGGTGATGATGGCCACGCCTAAGACCTGCAATATCGTTGCTAGTCAAATCTTGCAACTGGATGGTGATGGAGCCACGCCATCTTGCAGATCCACGAACGGCGCCGTCTTCACAGAGGACTTCGGCAGGTTCTACTTTAGCGTGGTGGCTCGGTCATGACGTCCGAGACTTGCTTTACCAACGTCATCTCGTGGCTGGCGATTGACTGCAGTTCAACAAGTACCAGGAACCGACTTTACCAGCAACCGAGCAACACCAGCGCCGGCCATCCACACTTTCGGCACGAAAACCTTGGCGCCACTCGCGCATGAGGAAAATCGATTTAAAAACTTGAAGACGATCTCGCGAATTTCTTCACCTTGTAAGAACCTTCGAGAGTGTCTTGGAGATTGAGATCGCCGTCTTCATGTCCTGCAACCAACTACAGAGTCCTCAGCCCCAGCTTAGTCATCTCCAAAATCTTCCTTTTGTGATTAGAGTTCTCAATTGGTCTTGCAAAAAAGTTTACGAATAAAATACCGGCAGCATTGCAGCTCGATTCCACAGCTGTCCGCCGTCTGGTGTCACTAGCCTACATCGCACTGAGAGCAACTGCCACCGCCAAGGCAGCAGCTGCCAATGACAGCGTCGACTCTCCCACGCCCGAGTTGCCTGCTGCGGACGCGCTGGTCGTGGACTCGGGCGACGCCGAGCCCGTCGTCGAGCTGGACGTCGAGCTGGACCCTGAGACGGATGCGGACACGGACGCGGACACGGACGCAGAGCCGCTGGCGCTCGTACTGACGGTCAGGATTTCCTGCAGGAGCAACGTGAGCTCGCTCGCTCATCTTGCTGGCGCTGGCCACGTCGAACATGTTGGCGAGCGCCGGGTCGTCAGCCACGGCCGCCTGCACCTCCGCCAGCAGTTCGGTGACGCTCGCTGCCGCTGGCGCTGGTGCTTGTGCTGTTGGTGGCCGCGGTGGCCACGGAGACGACGGCCAGCAGAAGCACGAGTGTCCGGAGCGCGCTCATGCTGGGTCTGTGTGTGGGGGGAGGGGGAAGCGTTCGTTTGTCTTGGCGTTTGTATGTCTTGAACTTGAATGTCTGGTTTCTATCGAAGGTTCTTCGATGAATCAAGCACACTGAACAATCGCTTCTGCGCTCCAGCCCGCCGATTGCCAAGTGAGATAGACCCGACAACTGCGTGCCGCGCCGAAGTTGACTGGCAGTCTGTATGTGCAGAGGAGCGATCGAGTTCAAGTGTCTCCTGGCCACGATTTTCTGCGGCAGCCAATGGCAGCGCCGCAATTGCGTTCCAATAATTTGGAAGTGTGGGATGGCCGCGACCTCTGAAAACGAGGCGCCACATACATTCACCAAGTGAAGGACGGCGGATATTCTTGTAGCGAGGAGATTCTCGACTGGTCCAAGCGCTTTGGTCGCGGCTCGCCAGTTGATGCCGTCGAGCGCTGCAGAGCTTTGCTTGTCGGCGCTACCGCGCTGTCCTGAAGGGAGCTCCAGTAGGCAACAGCGATTTCTGACCGGTAACGCAGCAAGAAAGGCGACCCAGCTTTCGTGCTGGGAAAGTGGGGCACGCCACAGTATCCCTCTGAATAGGAATATACCAAAGTCCAACGCCCCTTTCGGAGATTGCTTTGTCTGCCAACCCAGCGTTGGTCTCAGCTCCTGCAGGTCACTTGGTCATGGTGATACCCTTGCACTCGAGCAAATGCTGGCGAAGCAAAGACGCAGTCGTTCGTATGCACGGCAGGAGCGGCGCCGTCATCAGGTTTGAACGAGCTATCTTCTCACCGCGCTCGTGGATTTTGCTCGCCGGTTAGCTACGCCATGGACTCTCTCACCTGCGCTTGGTGGGCGCTGGCCAGTGCCCAATTTTTCGGCCTGTCGCCTGCGGTGGATTGTTTTTGGTGGTTGCTCTCGTCGGTTTGCTGCGCGCAGAGGGAGACTCGCTGGTTGCTGCGCTGCAGCATGGCGTTCACAGAGCGCTGTCCTCTCGTTATGCTCAACGTGCAGCGCGAGTGCATCGCGCCGAATCCAGCTGGCTTCGCCGTTTGGATGGCGCCAAAGCAACACGGACACCGGTACCGGTATCGACGCTGACCAGCCAAGCTTGTTCGTTGCAGCTCGGGTAACAGTTGCGTCGGGAACAGCGCTGGTCGACAAGAGTGCAGACCGCGGCGACATGGGGCTCGCGTTGATCGTCTGTCACCGCCGGTCGCAGACTCCGCCGTTGACTGACAGCAGAGTTCCATATTGGCCGCAGCTTTCATGGGCTGTTACCGGCCACGCTGCTTGTCGGAGAACGCGGTTCCAGCCAGTGAACGGCCCGCTGCCCGCTGCAACGTGTGGCCAGCGGCGCGTCGCACCATCGCATTTAGGCCCAACGCGGTCGCAGTGCTGTCTGCCTTGAACGTGTCGAGCTGCCAAGCGACCAAGCAACCAAATGGGCAAGCTCGGCAAGGGCAACAAGATGTTGCTTTGGTCAAAGGACGCGGACCTGTGTTGAAAGATACCGGCAAACAACCCAATACAAAAGCTAAATACACACACGTCACACACGGAACCTTCAGCGCACCGGAGTACCGTTCTTGAACCGGTGTATCGTTCCGACGCAGTCCCACTCTATAAACAGCCAGACATACAAACTCGTGGTCGTCACACGTCGCAGGAATCATCCCATTCATGGCTCGCCGACTCGAAAAGACAGAAAGAAAAACGGAAACCACGGCGTGGCTTCGAGCCATTTTGGCTCGCTCGCACCACTACAAGTTTAGCCGCCTACTTTCGAGTGCGCACTCGCCATCGCAAGAGGACCATCACTCCTGTGCGCATTCTCAGTCCGCGCTCGGTAACGACCAGCGCACGCCTCCGCACTGCAGGAAACGGTCTGGAAAACCCCTGAAGCCTCGCGGGCCTGCGATCTCGTCATTCCACGACTCGAGCAACAGAGCCGTGTAGACCCCACCCCAGCACCGCAGGGTACCTTATAGTAGAGCAGCATGGCCGTGACTCCCGTGTCCAGAGCCGTAGCGGTGGCCAAGAACGAGCAGCCCCAGGCCAAGGAGGCGCAGGCGAGCAGCACACCCACGTCCAGGCTCGAGGTGCGCTCGTGGGAGAAACTCCACCCGCACGGAGACGTCTACAGTCCGCGCACAGGCCACACCGTCACCAGCCGAGGTACAGAGTGATGGTCCATTGGTGTTTTATTTACTTATTTATTCTTTGTAGATGGCAAGGTGTATGTGTTTGGCGGCACGGATCGTCGTCGTAGGCAGCAGGACTTGTACCAGTTGGACCTCGAGTCGAGCACGTGGTCGCAGGTGCAAACGGGAGGCGCACTGCCGCCGAGACGCTCGGGCGCGCTGGGCGTCGTCCACGAGAGCGACATGTTCATCTTCGGAGGCTACGACGGCCGCGACGGCAACTACTTCAACGACCTGTTCTACTTCAACTTTGACGAGCAGCGGTGGAACCAGATGCCGAGCGTCGTCGAGGACCGTCCCGAGGCGCGGACGGACCACATCATGGTGCTCCACTCGTCCAGTATTTATATCTTCGGTGGCTACAACGGCTCCAACCGCTTCAACGACCTGTGTGGCTACGACATCCAGGAGAAGCGCTGGAGCCGTCTGCAGGCCACGGGCGCCGTGCCCTCGCGCCGCTTTGGCCACAGCGGCGTCGTGCACGAATCCACCAACAGGCTTATTGTGTTCGGCGGTTGGGACGGACGCGACACGCTCAACGACTTGTTCGAGTACAACTTCATCACGAACGAGTGGAAGAAGCTAGAGACAAAGGGCAACAGCCCGCCGCACCGATACCGCCACACGGCCGTGATCTTCGGTGACAACATGTTTGTCTTTGGAGGCGTCGACAAGACGCACAGCCGATTCAACGACTTGCAGCGTCTTGACTTGCTGAGCAACACGTGGAGCGAGGTGTGCACTACGGGAAGCATCCCGAGCAGCCGCACGTTCCACCGTGCTGTCGTTGTCAGCAACAAGATGTACTTGCTAGGTGGATACGATGGAACGGACCGACTGCAGGATCTGTACTCGATCGACATCGGAGCGCTCACACCGCCGTCGCTCATGGACATCTGCGCGGATTACATCCGAAACAACTTGGATACTGTGCTTGAAACCACGACTTTCAAGGGCGTACCACAGGATATCATCGACCACGTAGTGTTCAAGCGGGATATAGAGGGTCGCCTTCGAGGCAAGTGCAAGCTCTGCAGACCAGGCCGATGCTGCGTCTACCGTATGCAGAAGGCCGATCCGTCGGTACAGGACAAGCAGGACCCGGCGCGATCAAGCCACGTCGGATGCGTCTGCGGCCACTCGACATTCCACCACGAGGTGGTAGAGGAAGCAAGTACGTAGTCTACCACTTTGTTTCTTGTGGGTTGCTGGAAAAGATGTGCTCACATGACTGCTTTGTTCTGCAGAGCTCTTTGGAAAGAAGCAGCCGATCGGATCGACCTCAACGAAGGTGATGATGCTGTGCGGGTCCATTTACAAGCGGCTCTTCGACTCGACGTCGTCTCCGGCATCGATGGCAGCATCGCCGTTCTCTTCGCCAAGGTCGAGTCGATGCTCAGAAGACAGCACAACAGAAAAAGGATGCGTAGCATAGATAGCATCCACCGGCTCAAAAGCGCATCGGGACGCAGGGGATTTGGCTGATAGCGTCCCAGAGCCACTAACTATTAATCAAGTGCTGCATTCTAAGTTAACGTGGCAGACTACGCGCGACTGGAGAGCTGGTTCTGGATAAAGTGGCGGACGTCGTCAATGCCAGCAGTGGCGATCGACAGCTTGAAGTGGATCGGGTCGGACCACGTGAGCACTTTGAGGTCTTTGGCATAGTCGCGGACGCTTTCGTAGTCCTCCTTGGTATTGAAGCCATCGAAGAGAATGCCCTCCATGAATTGCACACGGTTGCGCTCGCGTTCCCACAGGTAGATCTGGTCAGCAATGTTCTCTGGGATCACTGGCGCGTTGTGCCGCATCTTCGGGTGCGCATGTTTCATTAGGAAATCGTAGATTTGCTGCGCTGAAATGCCGTGGATGAGAGCCGAGCGCAGACTCTCACGCGTGATGAATCCAATGGCCAAATTCGGCAGCCGCGCTACGATATCCACAAACACACTGAGCATTGCCACATGAAGCGTGGACGATGTATAGGCGTAGATCTTGAAGTTGGTCTCCACCACGACGAGTAACTGCGCGCCATGGTCTGTCGTGGGGCTTGACGCGGATCAGCCACTTGAGACTTTACACCTGCACGCACACCAGCAAACGAGC
Organism: Phytophthora quininea; assembly: GCA_011947345.1. Lineage (NCBI taxonomy): Eukaryota > Oomycota > Peronosporomycetes > Peronosporales > Peronosporaceae > Phytophthora > Phytophthora quininea. Next base: position 386,048 of record JAAVTG010000275.1, on the reverse strand, counting down.
TCGTAAGACTGACCCGCCCGCGCTTCTGGCCTGTAGATCCTCCAAAGATGAGGTTCACCGCCAGACTCGTCGTGTAAAATCGATCCGAGTTCGGTCGCTTGCGAAACAAGAGCCCAAAGTCGATGAAATCCCCCAGCAGCAGCCGCTGCGTGTCAGTCAGATCCGCTACAGCGTAGTACCCGCCCGTCTGACAGTAGCTGATCTGGAAGAGAAATTGCAGGATGTCCTCTTGCTTTAGCGTGCCTGTATTGTCCAACGTGCGGATGTACTCGAGCATGAAGATCCACATTTGCACGTGGATGTCCTTCAACATGAACTCGTAGCCTGTATCTGTGATGTGCAGAGCTCGCGAGTCTGCTCCACTCGCTTGCAGCAGCTTGGTCCGCAACAAAATGTCCACCACGGATTGTGGAGGCTCCTGAACTGCTGTAGACCCTACCATGTAGTGCAGCACCGAGTCCCATCTCGCTCGGGCGTATCTCTCTAAATCTGCCGGGTCAAATGTGTTTTCTGGGTCCTTTGGAAGGCTCAGCCACCCTCGTTCCCATGGCGAGCCACCCAAATTGCTCAGCGCGAACTACCGCATCAACAAGCTCATAAACACATGAGCTGGGAGCCTATAAAAGTCACATCTCGCTCATCTTTCACCTTCAATTGTTTCTGGAATGTCGGGTGTGGTCTGAACGCGCCATCTTGGTGCACAAACACTCGCAACCCTTCCAACTACAGTAAAAACAATATTTTTGTGAATAAGAATTTCAACATCTGGCTTTCACTATTGACAAAATCACCTTTTGCAATGCGGTGTGGAATTGCGGCGGCATTTGACCCTCGTCGCCAGGCTCGGGTACAACCCACTGCTCCAGCAACTCGCGTGGCACGGGGGCGCTACTGGGCAGCAGCCGCATGACGAACTGCTGCGCCAGCGCCGGAAGCGCCTGGAAGATGGCCTGGCACGCCCACGGGTCGCCATACAGCCGCTCCAATGTCGTCGGCGGCAGCGTCTCCAAGAACTCGAAGGCGTCCATTATGCGATCTGAAAAAAAAACAGTTTATACAAAGTGAGGTATAGAAAATTTAATATTATGAGAATATTGAAACGAAGTATTATGATTTCTTTTTATAGAGTCAAACGTTAAGTCACGATCGACGATGCGGTGGTTCCTGCTCACCACAATTTAGATTTTGATCCTTTACTGGCGGAGCATGTCGCTGCGAACTTCCATCCTGTCGATGGGCAAAGCTTACAAAGAGTGTATCTCCGACGTTCGAGACTATCTGCGCGAAAATACGTCGAGTGGACTTGTCCACTTTGCAATCCTTCTTTTCGTCCTGAACAATGGACGACTTTGGGGTTGCTCGGTAGAATACATGTACCTTCAGCATCCACATCCTCAACTGCAGTGCAGGAAAATCTTTCCCGCAGAGCCACAAAATGTTGTTGACGGTCACACCAGTGACCTTCTCGAACGCTCATTGTTGAATCCGCTTCGAGACCACCAAACGACTTGTGAGGATGCCCACAGACATGGAAAACTTTAACTTTGACGAGTTCACATTGGCCTCAGTGCATAAGAATCACAGTGACGAAGAAACGCTCGACATTCCCAAGTCAGTTAATCTGCGCACGTCCAGCTCCAGTAGTGTGCAGACCACATGCAACACGGACGACTTCGAGATGTTCGAGCTGTCAAGACAGCAAGCTCATTACTTGCAAGACCGGAAAGTGAAGCGCTTCGAGCATTGTCCGCCGCCGTTACCAGTTCTTGGTGCATCTCACCGATCAGTTAGTGATGGGATGGCGAATATCCGAGCTACCCGAGTGGAGAAGAAAAGATGACGGCGGTGATCATGAGCGGCTGGCTGCAGAGGAGGAAAGGTCTCGTGCTGAAGCGATGGAAGCCGTACTATTGTCTATTGAAGAGCGACGACAGCTTGTGTCTGTATTCGAGCGAGGACACGGTGAACGGCAAGCTGCACCAGCGCTATCAGATTCGCCGTGTCATTCTTATGAACAGCCACGGCTCCTTCCACGTCATTGGGCTGGACATGGACGGCGAACCTTGCAGCGAAGAATTTCGAGCTGACGTATCTTCGGAGTGGCCTCGTTGGGCTCAACTGCTAGATCGGTTTGTCAGCAATTCTTCAACAGACAACGATTTCATTTGTAGAAGTGAATTGGCGTCTGCTCCTGTGCTCCGCAATCGATGAGCAGTATCACACTGTGAAACAAATTGAAAGTCCCCAAAAGTCTGTTGGCCGTTTATTGTTGAAACTCCTGTAAAGGGTCCGACTGAATGGAGGCCACAGTTCCCCACGGAGCGACTCGATTGCGAGAAACCTCGTTAGGGAACTTGTCTGCTGCTAACAAACGAATTCGCACTCATGCTGAGATCCAAACTGCTTGGCTACCGAAGACTCCGACGTCACCTATAGGCTCAATGGTGACCCCAGCGCTTGAACCAACACCTCATGACTCACCCACCACAGCTCCAAATACGAGTTCACCGAGAAAAATCATTTCTTCTCGAGTCAGGTCTAAGGAAGAAGAGCTTCAACGAGCTTTGCAGCTTCAGCGGAAGTTTACTCGTCAACGGAAACTCAAGACGTTGTTAGCGAAGATGCTACTGGGAACCATTGTATGTGTATGTTTAAGTTGGACTTGCTGGCTCACTCTGGTCACGATCAAGCCGAACGAGACTGTCAACTGGGTCATGAGGTCGCAGCAGTTCGACGACGGCACTTTCTGGCTCATGATCGACCCGTCAGACGCGATGGTTTTGACTTCAGTGTGGGGACTTTCAATGGTGACGGCAGTTTACGGATTCATCCTCGTAAAACTTCCTTATCGACGGAAACGCGTGAAACCTGCCGGCCGACGGCGTTCATCCATATCGACACGCCTTGAAACAATGAAAGAGAACTTACGGAGGGATATCGCACGAGGGGACGGAGATCGACCGCGAAATAAGTTGATCGCTATCGTGGTCAAGTTTATCGCCCCATTTGTACAAGACGACAGCCTCGCATTGAAAATAGTCGTAAGTTGCGATATATTGCTCGTAGATACAAGGTTTCTCACTGTTTTAATTGTTTCAGAGAGTGTGGATTAAATTCATGGACCTGGTGGTCGAAACTGTTCTTTTGAAGCAGATTCTGGAGGCTGGAGCGCCGACACCACTTGTCGTAACTTTTACAGCAATCATGGTGTTGAATGCGCTTTCCTGTGCTTCGATGATGTTCGCTCCAGATAGTTTTACAGGACTAACTGAAGTTCTCTCGGATGCCATGTATGTCTATTGCTCAGTATATCAAACTTGCCATATGCTAACCAATTGTTTCTATTTGATATAATAGTTTTGATTTTCTTGTTGCTGTAGGATACCCAGTCCTCACCGTCGTGTACTGCCTTGCTACTTTCAAACTTGACCGTGCCATCCTCAACATTAATCTGGAAATATTTCCCATCGGCTGGTTTGAGCGGAACGCAAGTGTGACTGCCAATCCCAAGTACACCGACATCATCTACAAGACGTTGAAATCGCTGCAGATTTTCACAGTAATGGATTTCTTTACGCGCGTGGGAGTTAACCTCGTGTTCGCATATCGACTGTATTACGTGGAAGAACTCGTTCAAGACCCAGTTCGCAGTCCGGCAAGACAATATCCCAAGCGTCATCATCTGTCAGCCGGCCTGCTGGCTTTGTATGCTGTTGGATTAATTATTTTCGTGGAGGAAAGCATGAGAACGTCGACATTAGCTTGTGAACTTCATCCAGAGTGTGCTATCAAAGCCCACCGATGGATAAATGTCGAAAAGGATTCGTTGACTCAATGTCCGTGTCTGACTCTAATCGACCAAGACTTGGCTCCGAAATCGTTCGAGGAATGGATGAACGCGGAGAATGTGACGGAAAAAGTGATCCAGTTGGCAGCTACTGGAGATCTACGGACGATCCAGCTCGTGAATCGAAACCTCCCAGTACTACCCGAGGAATTGCGGCAATGTCACCACATGAAACACCTGTAAGTTATTTTTTACGTGTGTTTGACATTTTTCTTTCGCTTGAAAATTAACAACACTTTACACGCAAGATCTCTCGTATACACACAAATGGAGGTGTTTCCGACTTGGACCAAGGAATTCACGGAGCTGGAATATTTGTACGTATCTCTGGCCTATATCTTTACTTCAATTTAATACTCACTTGCGAAACTTGCAGATATATTGAAGGCAGTTTTGATCACTCGCTGGTATCGCTTCCAGAAGGGTTATTTGACGACATGTCGTCGCTGGCATTTATTCACCTTGGGATGCACATGTATTTACAGCACTTGCCATCGTTCAAAGGCTTAGTCAGTCTCAAAGCCATGACGATAGCAATTTTTGTCTCTTTGATAGAGCTTCCAGCATTCGACCATCTATTTAACCTGGAGCGGTTGATGCTCATCTCGTTGACGACGATCGGTTCTCTCCCTGACTTGAAGTCTCTCGATAAACTCAAGTCGTTTGTGGTGAATGATCGTGGCACTTGGTGCTGCAATGGCTTTCTTGGAGAGTGCAATTTAAGTGACCCGTTTTGCGATGCTTTCTGGTGGATTCCCCCACTGGCTTCGTGTCTTCCTCCGACCGAGAAAGCTACGGATGCAACGTTAGCAGTCGTGAATAAATTCTCCGCTACTGTCTGCCGAGCAGATAGATCAAAAATCTTGTCTCCTGCACCGCCAACACCTGAGAATGCAGCTCAGTGCGATGGAATACTTTATCGTCGTTGTAACATTTCTGGCTTTCAAGAAGCCATGTGCTATAACGCCAGATTCATGGTCATTTACTGTGACCCTGGCCCATTAGCAATTGAAATGCGTCGACGGCAAATTCAACAAGGCGTGGGGGATCCTTGCAATCCAGACTATGAAGCATGGCTGGGGTGTAAGTAGCAAAAGACATTATATTCATCGATGGTCACCAATTGCGGAGTACAGGAGCGGAGGCTAATTCGCTTCTGCAAACGAACGTGGAAGTATTAGAGACAAACCGATCCAGTTGGTGAGCCCAACGAGACCACTCGGAAGGCACGTCAGCTCGATATTCTTCTTTGCATGGCATACCGTCCACGTCCAGGCCAAGGATGCTGAACGAGCCGTGGCTGTCCGAACGAAAGACACGGCGAATCTGATAGCGCTGGTGCAGCTTGCCGTTCACCGTGTCCTCGCTCGAATACAGACACAAGCTGTCGTCGCTCTTCAATAGACAATAGTACGGCTTCCATCGCTTCAGCACGAGACCTTTCCTCCTCTGCAGCCAGCCGCTCATGATCACCGCCGTCATCTTCTTCCTCTCCACTCGGGTAGCTCGGATATTCGCCATCCCGTCACTAACTGATCGGTGAGATGCACCAAGAACTGGCAACGGCGGCGGACAATGCTCGAAGCGCTTCACTTTCCGGTCTTGCAAGTAATGAGCTTGCTGTCTTGACAGCTCGAACATCTCGAAGTCGTCTGTGTTGCGAGTGGTCTGGGTACTGCATGATCTGGATGTGCGTTGATTGAGAGGCTTACGAACGTCGCCACTTTCGTCGTATTGGCTTTGCTGGTATTTCTTGTTCACCGAGGCGAGTGTGAACTCGTCAAAGTTAAAGTTGGCCAAGTCGTCGCGTTTGGGCTGTTGGTTTTTCGCCATTTGAAGCAATCGCTAGTCCAAAGTCGAGCAGATTCAACAATGATGGTTGGAACGTCAAGGTGGCCATCTTCCGTAGAGAACAAGCACTTGAGGTGATCAGCTGCAATTGTTAACTGCGGGAAGATCGACGTGCACTGCAAGATGCAGAGCTTGAAGGAATCGTCCGTTGTGTCGCTGCAGCTCCAGTAAAATCCACGATGCAATTCTCTTTGGCGAGGATACACGCCACACCAAAACCACAGCTGTTCTCAGCGGAGGCATGATGAGAAGTTGCATGGTTATTGTGGTCATCATGTTGAGGTATATTTTTTCATTGGAGCATAAAGTGTCCTCTGTCAACAAACGACTTTGATACAATATATTCTTCAATACGATACGATATCTAACGCTTCAATCACGCTGCTGCAGTCGGATCCTTGAGCATTGACTCAGAATTCCTGATCTCCAGCATTGGTACTCGATTTTGACTGTCCCGTTCGATCATGGGGCAGTCGGTCACTTTCTGGCTTGGCACAATTTCTTTAACTTGGCCAAACGCCGAAGACGACGAGAAGCTCGACGCAATTGACGTTTGGTCGTCTATCGACCCTCCATACAAACTCTTTTGAATTGTGAAGTAACTGCGACGCTCGTCGTACGGCTGATAGTTGGGCATCATACTAAGAATTTCGTTGCTGCTCACGGCACTGCAGTCGCTGCCTTTGTCACTAATCGTCGGCGCAAAAGTCAGCTCGGGTCTCCGCACAAACGCTTGCTCGAGAGACTTGGTATCGAAGAATTTGTGCAGCACTTGGAACCAGCGAGTCCATTCGGTCGACACGCCAGCTCGAAATTCCTCTCGATGCGGCGCACCGTCCGCGTCCACGCCGATGATGTGGAACGAGTCGTTCTTGTCTGTCAACACGACCCGCAAGATTTGGTAGCGCTGCTCCAGCCTGCCGTTCACCGTGTCTTCGCTCGCATACAGACACAAACTATCGTCGCTCTTCAGCAGACAATAGTACGACTTCCATCGCTTCAGTACGAGACCTTTTCTCTTCTGCAGCCAACCATTTGTGACCACATTCGTCTGCTCCTTCTTCTTCGCCATGGGCCAACCTGCAGCTGCTGCAGTCGCACTGGTGACTCCACTTTGGCGAGCGTTGATCCCTGAACGAGAGAAACTTTTATGGTCTGGGCCCAGTGAATTCAATCGAGAACGTCGAGAGCGCTCCAATAGATCGAAATCGTCGGTGATGCGAGTCGTTTGGGCGCTGCTAGTACTGCAGCTCAAAGGGTTCGGAGGCTTGGACGCTGCCAGGTCGTTGTAGTAATACGCAGAGAAGTCGTCGTCGCTGCAGGCTCGAGTTTGTCGAGAGTTCCGTCGGTCTGACGGATTCTTCTTGCCACGCACCGACGCCAACGTGAATCCGTCGAAATCAAAGCCGTCGCTCTTCTCACTGGCGAAGCCCTTGGACTTGGAGCTTGGAGGCGTCGTACTCCATCCGAAACGCTCCGGGGATTGCGATGATGACAACACGGACGATTTCTTTTGGATCGAGCTCTGCAACGTTGGAGACAGCAATCGGAGTCCTCCAGTCTCTTTGGTAGCACTGCTGGCACTCCTGTTCCGCGTCGTTGGCTGTTGGTTTCCTGTCATGGCCATTGGCAATTGGGGAATGGGCTCACCAACGTCGCCACTTCGTTTCTTCTGTTTTCCTTGGCGACGATGAAAGTCGGTTGGGAAGGCGAGATAGTTCAAGTGCAGAACCTCCGCCTGCACCGGTGAGCTTGACGAACAGGAAGAGAGAGAATCAAGAAGTGAGGATCCTGCTCCAAATGCCGTAGAGACCAGAAGAGTGGAAGTACCGGTAATAAGAACCAAGTTGAGAGCTTTGCGTTGATCTCGCAGATGGGAGTTGAAGGCTGAGTGGCTTTGTGGACGTCGACGGCGCCCAGCTGCCCATCGACACGGAGATCTGGGGATAGGCCGAGCCCTCTATCCCAATAATTGCTCGAGCCATTTTGTCCAACAGCACTTCGGTAATGCTGTTGTAGCGCAGCACAAGGCACACAGCCTGGCTTTATTGCAGCCACAACCACCATGTTATGCTACTAGCAGTCTGCTAGCTGAGTAAGTTAAACTTTCTTTAGTCGGCTTTATCTATCGCCTCTAGAACTAGAACAACATCTAGCGCGTCGAGCTTAAGCCTCGTTGACGGCCTCGAAGTACTCCTTGGACTCGTTGACCGTCGGCTTGATGGTCTTCTTGCCCTTCTTCCAGCCAGCGGGACACACCTCGCCGTGCTCGTCCGTGAACTGGAACGCCTCCACCAGACGCAGGATCTCGTCCACGTTGCGGCCCACCGGCAGGTCGTTGACCGTGCTCTGGCGCAGCTTGCCCTCGCCGTCGATGATGAACAGGCCGCGGAACGCCACGCCCTTGTCCTCCTCCGTGTCCACCAGCACGTCGTACGCCGTGGCCAGCTCCTTGTTGAAGTCGGCGATCAGAGGGATGTCCAGCTCGCCCAGGCCGCCGCGCTTGCGGGGAGTGTTGATCCACGCCAGGTGCGAGAACTTGGAGTCCACACTGGCGGCCAGCACCTCGCAGCCGATCTTACGGAACTCGGCCGCCTTCTCGCTGAACGCGATGATCTCCGTGGGGCACACGAACGTGAAGTCCATGGGGTAGAAGAAGAGCACGACGTACTTGCCCTTGTAGTCGGACAGAGAGACGGTCTTGAACTCGCCGTTGACGACGGCGTCGGCCGTGAAGGCGGGGGCGGGGTGGCGGATCTTGGGGGCCATTGTTGGTTGGTCGGTTGGTGCTGGGAGTGCTGCTGAGGTGGCAAATTCGGGAATGAGAGAGATGTTGTGGTGCTTGGACGACGCTGTCCTGCTCAGTTCTTCAGGGGTGGACGTGGTTGCAGAGCATGTGCCTGGTTATTAATACATGTATCGAGCAAATCGCCCTCGGCCTCGCCATCAAGTCGCGAGTCACTTGCACGTGACTGCAGGCCAATTGGCATCTGACCATCACATCTGCCTGACATCTTCGTCAACTCAGAGCAACCGCCGTTTAACATAATCGATCGGGAGCCACAGTAGCTACCAGCAGGGTACATCGTCTTCGTAGCAACAATTTCTTATCATTTATACCCGTGCTTCCTCCACATCGACGCTCCTTGTCTCCAGGCGATAGCTTATGCAATGATGGCCTGCTTGTCTTACCCGAAACGTATCCTGAACATCGCCGCCGAATCTGAAGCACTTGACATGCTTCAGATCCGACGTTGAAGTATTCGGCTCGTTTCTGCTCCTTCGGTCCTTGTCCTACCTACATACAAACACCAAGTCACTCCACTACACCATACAAGCCTCCATACAATTCGTCCTCGAAAGATTGCCGAGGTAGCTCAAGGGTGGACACAACTCATCTTATCCGGCCAATCACCAGTCGCCGTTACACGTCACAGATTTTAAGTGACGTAGCACCTGTGGCTGAGCTTTTGCAGGACGACCGCAATGTATCATTCCCGAATTTGCCACCTCAGCAGCACTCCCAGCACCAACCGACCAACCAACAATGGCCCCCAAGATCCGCCACCCCGCCCCCGCCTTCACGGCCGACGCCGTCGTCAACGGCGAGTTCAAGACCGTCTCTCTGTCCGACTACAAGGGCAAGTACGTCGTGCTCTTCTTCTACCCCATGGACTTCACGTTCGTGTGCCCCACGGAGATCATCGCGTTCAGCGAGAAGGCGGCCGAGTTCCGTAAGATCGGCTGCGAGGTGCTGGCCGCCAGTGTGGACTCCAAGTTCTCGCACCTGGCGTGGATCAACACTCCCCGCAAGCGCGGCGGCCTGGGCGAGCTGGACATCCCTCTGATCGCCGACTTCAACAAGGAGCTGGCCACGGCGTACGACGTGCTGGTGGACACGGAGGAGGACAAGGGCGTGGCGTTCCGCGGCCTGTTCATCATCGACGGCGAGGGCAAGCTGCGCCAGAGCACGGTCAACGACCTGCCGGTGGGCCGCAACGTGGACGAGATCCTGCGTCTGGTGGAGGCGTTCCAGTTCACGGACGAGCACGGCGAGGTGTGTCCCGCTGGCTGGAAGAAGGGCAAGAAGACCATCAAGCCGACGGTCAACGAGTCCAAGGAGTACTTCGAGGCCGCCAACTAAGCAACGATGCACTGCATAAATATATGAACATGCTCCATTAGTTGACGTTGAAGTGACAGAAAGCAGGTCCTATCGTTTTGCATGGCAACCAATTGACCATCACTCCTGGTTGAAATGCGCATTCCTCCTCATTCTTCAATTTGCAGGCCAAGCCTCAGGTCCAAGCGCAGAGAATTGAAGGTAAAGATGAACTGGACGACTAGCGGACGACACCGAGCGTTCAACTCGAAGCGAGGGCGCCGTCGCCACATGAACTTCCCGTCTCAAGCGCAGCGCCAGCGAGTGGTGTCCTCTGTCCCTGCAAGACCCTCTCAACCAGCAAGGAAAGACTCTGGCATCCCCTGGTACATTATCTCGGTTGGAGACGATGACGAGTCTCAAGGTCAGCTGTCCCCAGTCGTATTCAACCTACAAGAGACCTCCAATATATCTTTGTGAGTGCAGACATTCGCGTCCTGGAGCAGGAGCGGAAGGGAGCTCTTGCTACTCGGGAAAGTACACAGACGGTGGACTCAAGGAGAAGGCACAACCAGAAGAATCTGGTGGACCCAGTCGGGAAGAGAAGGATAGAGAGAAAGTGAAGGAAGGTAGATGCATATTCACACCAGTGAAAAAGAGGAAACGAGAGGAAGCAGCGGAGATTGGGAACATCAAAGACCTGAGTCACTTTCGGAGCCAACGACCGCCATCGTCGGTAGCTTCTGGTGTCGACTTGCTGTTTTTCAAGTGAGTTGGTTGCGGGAAAGTTTCTGAGCACTACTAAACTCTACGTGTGTGATAATGTCGGAAGTGATGGCGAAGAATTGCCACACAAGAAGAAGCAAACTGAGCGAGTTCCAGCGGAGGCGATTACACCGCGTCTATCAGTGCGCTCAGGACGATTTTCACCGGCCATGAGCGCCTCACCGCTGTCTCCAGTCTCCAGTCCCGTCAAGGTAAGGGAACAGCAAACTCCCATACCGATATCTTTCCCGTACAAACCCTCGTTGTAGTCATTTAGTGATCCAGGAGAAACAGTCACCGAAGTCCTGTACGTGGCTTGGCTATCTACGAAAATGCTGTGGGGTAAACTGCGCGAATTATATGCTGCAGGGTTCAGGACAACGAATATAGTTCGCCGCCATCGCCGCTGCTCTTCCGAATGAGTCGTGCCGAAGGTTCATCCGCTTTATTTTGCGAGCGACAGCGTGTAAAACTAATTCACTATGCGTGACAGTCCTACAGTCACAGCTCTCGACCAGGTTTTCCGAACCGGTGGTTTTTAATGGGTTAGACAGCCCACAGCGATCAACAGCTTCATCAGCACCATCATCGTCCCAAAGCAGCCTTGTGCTGAGTCGACCTCCAGTGGGCTGGCAAAAAACATTAGATTCTCACAGAACGCAAGCTTGGTGCAAGCATCGTCGTTTAGTGACTCGATACCAACCGATTTCCCTCCTGACAATGCTTCAACCGCCACGGAGAGCAACGGTTCGTGATCATTTACCCCCTTCTTCTCTCTCGCTGTCGTAAATTCAATTCTGCATTGCACGCAGGATACCATTTCCAATTGTCGTCCCCGAGAAGCTCCCCAACAAGTGACGAGTCCATCACTGCAGTCGACGAGATTACTCCAATCGATGCGAAAGAACGCATTATGAAAGCTGTGTCATCGCAGCAGCCACACGACGGTGCCTGCACCCGTCTGGCCACGATGAGTACGACTCGTTTACACTTCTGTTGCCCAACAACCAATTTTGACGCCTGCGTGGTAATGCTAGGATACGACGGGTTTCAAAACCAAACCAGCAACGTCGGTAGTTCGAACACGGGATTTCAACAATCGTGGGTAATGGCGTCTCGTACCAAGAAAACTCTGAACGCTGCCGTTGAGACATCGAACGCTCGAAGCTCCGAAAGCGCGTTCACGAAATGTGACGTCAAGTGCCAAGAGATGGAGGGTGTTGCGATCTACATGTACACCCTCGTGCAATGCTACAAGATAGACGAACACTTCCGGTAAGTCCATTTGCATTGTTTTCGTTGAATCAAACTTGCTCACGCTGTGATAGTAGCACCGACTTATCCAGATCGCCACCTCCTCAGCAGGCATTGCTACCTCTGCCACCAAGTACTCAGCCGTTCTCTCCGACATCGATGAGTCAACAGCAACTCTGTCGACGCGAAATCATTTTTTCGCCCAAGAACGCTTGAAAACGCAGCCACCAGCGCATTCAAACTTTGAGTCAGAAGCCCAACAACGTTGCTAAAGCTGTCCTGTTTTACTTTCCCGATCCCGTTCGTCGCCTGAAATCCTTGGGATTGACACTGTCGATACTGTAGGCATCATGGGCAGAACGAAGTGGCTCGCAAGACTTTGCTCCCTCCGGGCATTTGATCTGCTAGTTCATGAAATGCGGTCCTTCACCCCAATCCAAATCAATTTCGGAACCTCGATCCGCACAATACCCGTGCACGTCCTTGCCGTAGGGAGATGCAAACTTAACGACATATTCCTCTCCATCACTACCTTTACCCAAAAACATTCTTGATCTTGTTCTTCAACGTTGCCGCCGTCAACGCCGGGTCGATGTGACAGACAGCGGTCCTTGACCCTTGTGGGCCTCCAAATAAGCACACCTCCGCGAGCGCCACAACAGAGTGGCGGACCCTCGCAAAAATCATTACGGACCCAGAAGAGCACAGACACAACCATTGTTTTATCGCTCGCATCCATGATGATCAATAATATCCACTCGCTCGCAACAAGTTGACAAATGAGAGATGCCATCGGCTTCCTGGTCTTCTGTCGGTCCTCGAGCTGCGTCCGACCCGTCCAGCGCCTGCTGCAGGCCATCCCAACCGACTGCCTCATCCAGTACCATGGCTCGGCCCACAACTTGTCGGAAGAAGCGGCGACGCTGTATCGACAGTGTGCGGACGTCGTAGGAGAAGCAGACTTGGCCGACGAAGAGAACCTCTACCGATACTTCTTGGACAGCCAGCCTTGACGTAGCATTCAGTAGCCGTAATATACTAACCCTTGCTTGGCCCTTCTCAATTGATGTTGAGTAGCGAGACGTGGATCACAAGCTCTTGCGCTCCGTCAGAACTCGTCGACTGTCGACTAGCAGGACGACGCAGCAACTGAACTTGAGCGGTCGATGCCTCGCCAGGACTGCACTGCAGGAAGCCTACGCCCATACAGGGAGTTGTGAACGCTACACCAAGCTGAACCGGTCGACTGGAAGACTCGTTGGGAGGTGCTGAGACCAGAGCCAAGACGCCTCCTTCGATCCCAACTCCGCCATTGTCTCCACTCGCCTCCTCGAACGCTTTCCGCAGAGCCCGCTCCAGATCCACAGACTTGGCCAATGTCCGACCCAACGTCCCCACAAAGTTGCTGCGGATCAAGTGCTCTCCTCTCCCCGTGCACGCCACGGCAAACCCATTCCTCCTCTTCACCATTCCTTGCCCTCGTTGGCGCTTGCGACCGATTGAGTTCGTCGCCACGGCATTCGCGGCGTCGCAGCCCAGTCGAGGACACCCAGCCAAACCCATTCGACCCGGAACTTTGTACGCCACGCCGCCACTCGACAGCGCCGCCGCCACGTTACCCATCGGGTCCATACAAACAGCGCCGACCGTGTCCAGCCTCTCCTCGTCCTCCGTCTCCACCGTCTTCGTTGCCGTCGTTCGCTCCCCACCCTGAAAGCGCCGATGCCACTTCTCCCACTGCTGAGTTGCCTGCTCCGTCACTTGATACGTCTCCAGCTCTGCGTCCGTCGCCGTCTCCAGACCGAACTCCCTCGCCAAAGCCCGAGCTTGCTCTCCGACCACCACCAACGGAGGCTGTCGACCGAATCGGAAGGCGTCCACTGGGTCGCCTCTCTCGACGGTCTCTGCCTGCTGCAGCAGCTTCAACGCCAATGCACTCGGCTCACACACGCCTCGAACTGCAGCACAACTGCCGACTAGTCGGGATCGACCACACACCACACTCGACTCGCACTCGACGCGACGTTGCTCCGTCAGATTCGACCCCAGACCAGCGTTCGTGAGGACACTCCTCTCGAACGAGTGCAGTAGGATCGTGGCCACTTGTGCGGCGGTGGGGGCAGTTCCATCTCCACTGATAGCCTCACGACCTCTCTGGAGAGCCGACCGAAGTAGCGACAGGTAGGCTGTCTCGTTGGTGGCGCCGTAGCGGCCCGCGCCGGAGTGGACAGCTAGCAGCCATTCGCTCATGCTGGATGGCGACCCTTGTCTCGCACAAGTTGACCTGTCTGACAAATTCTGACGCTTTGGAGTACTTATCACTGAAGTCAACACCGTGTTGAAGTTGACGCATTTTGAAATTCGTCGAGCAGTTTATTGGAGACGGACACTTAGACGCCGATGTCCTCGTTCCAGAGCTGCGGCTTGTCCTGGATAAAGTCATTCATCAGTGTAATGCAAGATCTCTCCGCAATAGCTTTATACCTTGGTTACGGATCGCTACTCGGTCGTGCCCTGACATTTGCTTGCTGCTGCTCTCCGTGTTTATTCCTCTCTGGAATTGCACCCCAAAACCGAGTCGCAAAGATTGGCTTCGCCGTCGAAATCCATGCACGTACCACGAACGTTGATGCCTGCTGACGTAGATAACGCCCATGTGGCACAACCAGGTTGCCGTGCAAAGTCCTAGGGCCAAAATCATCGCCTCCAACGTCGCTCACTCTTTCTTTTCCGGCGATAGCGTCAACGCTTTCCGTTCCCTTCCTCTTCAACCGATGTGCGGCTTACTCGCTTTCACGACGTTGATAGTGCTGCTTAGCGTCACCGTCACCATTGCAAGTGCAGGTGCAAGTCCCATGTGCCCCGTAGCCGTCAGCAAGACCGTTGAAACCTCACTCGACAATGAAAAGCTGATCAGTTCCTGCGCCTCCGAGATCGACCTCCACGTGGACCTACTCAAGGCGAGCGAACGAAACTCTCTGCTCTTCTGTAGGTCTGCAGACTGTGTCAAGCCGTTGCAAGAGATAGTCGAGACGATCCCGAGCGAATGCTTCGCGTCGTTCCTTGGCTCAGAACAATTTATCACAGGAGGTGAAAGAGTTATACCACAAGTGCGCCGGCACCGTTGGAGCAGCAGACTTTGGCAGACGAAGAGAACCTCTACCGATAATTAATCCGGCCACAATATTATTTTGCTTTGAGAGAAACAACTCTGTAGATCCCTGACAATCTCTCAGCACGAAAGAGAGGGCTTCGCCACGACATACCTCCACAATCGGGTGACAGACCCTCGCAATCGCCAACAGGTTTGGTTCCAGAAGAGCGCAGACACAACCACTGTATTATCGTTCACATCCTAGTGATCAATGAATCGATCGCTCCATATTCGCTCTCCAGTTGTCAGTAACTAAGCACCTGTGTCCTATGGCGTGAATCACATTTCTAACATTTTGTTATGCTTTCAAACTCATTGGAGTTTATTCATGACAAGCCACAGCTCTGGAACGAAGACATTGGCATCTGAAAAGCGAGACTCCTGTGTCAACATTCTTTTGACGTAAATTTGACGTTATTGGTGTCTGGCGGCCCACTCACAGAATTCTTTTGTCTCCCAAAACGCTATCGATAACAAAAGACTTACGGCTTTACCTCCGTGTACATCGTGGCCAGCGCCTTCTTGTTGACCTTCCCCATGGCGTTCTTGGGGATTTCATCCACGAAGAAATATTTACGTGGCACTCGGTAGCTCGCGAGGTGTTCTTTGGTGAAGTCGACTAGCGGCGGGGTGAACGCTTCTGGAATTACTTTCCCATCCGAGGACGCAGCGACGTCCGTGCGAATCACAGCCGCCACGATCTGGCCCCAAGTCTCGTCAGGCAAGCCGAAGACGGCGCACTCGAGCACTTGAGGGTGAGTCAGCAGCACGCGCTCGACATCCAACGCGAAGACTTTGTAGCCGGCCGTCTTGAGGATATCGGCGCTGGCTCGTCCACGGATGCGGAAGCTCTGGCGCTCCCTGCTGTACTGGACGATGTCGCCCGTCTTGAACCAACCGTCTGCGTCGAATTCCTTGGCCGTGGCCTCCGGTTTCTTCCAGTACTCACGGAAAACCGACGGGCCTTTGACACGCAGTTCGCCTTCCAGTTCCTCTTCAAGTGGCAGCTCACGCTCCGTTTCCGGGTCCACCACACGCACCGAAACACTGGGAAGGTGTTGCCGACGTAGCCCAAGTGACGGTCTCCATGCAGCGGGTTGGTTAGGACCATCCCCAACTCTGTCATGCCGTATCTCTCCAGTAGACGCAGACCCGTCAAGCTCTCCCAGCGGTTCAAGATCGACACAGGACACGCCATCGACCCACTAATCGCCACACGAAGACCACGCGCTCCAGCCAAAGCATTTTGACCTTCGGGTCGTCTTGAGATTGTTGCTCCATTGCCTCCAGCAGCTTCATGTACACGGTCGGCACCGCCATGAACATCGACACGGGTCTCTTGGTGCTGGCAGCTTGGCCGAGCTTGTACCAAATCAACGAAATCTTCGCCGAGGGTAAGAACTCCACCGATCCGCCAGCATACATGACGCACAGCAAGTTATTGAGGATGCCGTGCACATGGTGCAATGGCAAGAAGTGCACCAAATGATCGCTGCTAGTCACCTCCCAGTCCGTGACGATGTCGCTGATCTGCGCCGTCAAAGCCGAGTGCGTCGTCACGACACCTTTGGGACGACCAGTAGTGCCGCTCGTGTAGACCATGTAGGCGCCAGCCTGGCTGTAGTCTTGGGTGTCTAGCCATGTCTTCACCTCTTGGTGCTGCTCAGGAGCCAACTCCTTGTCGTCACCGCCATTGATATCATCAGGACGTACTAGAACAGTGATCTCCATCCTCGTTGGCAAACCAGCGATGTACTCCTTCAACTTCGACGTCGTGAACGATTCACTCGCCACCAGTAACGCCGACCCCGAGTCTGACAAGATGTAGTCCATCTCCTCTGCAGGGTGAGCCGGATGCAGCGGTACAGCGATGCCACCAGCCAGCCAAATGGCCCATTGGATCACCAGATACGACGCACCGCGAGCTCCGAGCAGTGCAACGCGAGGCTGCTCCGTTGCAGCGCCATCCTTGGGCAGTCTCTGCAGTAGTTCGTCACGCAACGCCAATGCACGACGCAGCAAACTCGCGTACGTCCACTCCAAGTGCTCGTCCCTGTTGGTCTCGTCACCCGAAGCGACCAACGCCGTCGCGCTCTGGTGGCCGAGCAATCTCTCAAAAGATGTGGCGCAACAAGCTCCATCGCGGTCATCGTTAGCTGTTCAATGTGCTGGGTCCGTGGAAGATTGGGGAATGAGCGATGACGTCAAGGTAACAGGTGTCAAGCTTCAACCAGAACCACATCGATCTCACTGAGATAAGATTGCTTGGCGATCGCTGATCCCTTGAGCCGGGAGGGCATGGACGACGAATCCAAGCAGCGTAGGCAGGAGCTGCTACCAGTAGCAGAAGAACTTGCACACCGAGGCTCGCTGGGCGGCAATGAAGCGCCATCCGACTGCTTTTCGCCCATCACTTGCAACGTCACCTCATCACCAGGTCTTCGCCGCCGTTCCCACCACTTCGCAAGACACCCGACCAAGCGCAAGAGCTCCACCATGGACCCGTTCCTCCAAGCAGCCATCGACGAAGCCAAGCAGGGCCTGCAAGAGGGAGGTATCCCCATCGGCTCCGTGCTGGTCATCGACGGCAAAATCGTCGGACGAGGACACAACCGTCGCGTGCAGAAGGGAAGCCCCGTGCTGCACGCCGAGATGGACTGTCTGGAGAACGCAGGACGCCTCACGGCCGCCGACTACTCCCGAGCCACGCTCTACTCGACGCTGTCGCCCTGCGATATGTGCAGCGGCGCCGTGCTGCTCTACAAGATCCCGACGGTCATCGTGGGCGAGAACAAGACGTTCCAAGGTCCGGAAGAGTATGTGCGCTCGCGTGGAGTGGACGTCAAGCTGCTGCAGGACGAGAGCTGCATCAAGCTGATGGAGGACTTTATCCAGGACAAGCCGCAGCTCTGGAACGAGGACATCGGCGTCTAAGTGTCCGTCTCCAATAAACTTCTCGACGAATTTCAAAATGCGTCAACTTCAACACGGTGTTGACTTCAGTGATAAGTACTCCAAAGCGTCAGAATTTGTCAGACAGGTCAACTTGTGCGAGACAAGGGTCGCCATCCAGCATGAGCGAATGGCTGCTAGCTGTCCACTCCGGCGCGGGCCGCTACGGCGCCACCAACGAGACAGCCTACCTGTCGCTACTTCGGTCGGCTCTCCAGAGAGGTCGTGAGGCTATCAGTGGAGATGGAACTGCCCCCACCGCCGCACAAGTGGCCACGATCCTACTGCACTCGTTCGAGAGGAGTGTCCTCACGAACGCTGGTCTGGGGTCGAATCTGACGGAGCAACGTCGCGTCGAGTGCGAGTCGAGTGTGGTGTGTGGTCGATCCCGACTAGTCGGCAGTTGTGCTGCAGTTCGAGGCGTGTGTGAGCCGAGTGCATTGGCGTTGAAGCTGCTGCAGCAGGCAGAGACCGTCGAGAGAGGCGACCCAGTGGACGCCTTCCGATTCGGTCGACAGCCTCCGTTGGTGGTGGTCGGAGAGCAAGCTCGGGCTTTGGCGAGGGAGTTCGGTCTGGAGACGGCGACGGACGCAGAGCTGGAGACGTATCAAGTGACGGAGCAGGCAACTCAGCAGTGGGAGAAGTGGCATCGGCGCTTTCAGGGTGGGGAGCGAACGACGGCAACGAAGACGGTGGAGACGGAGGACGAGGAGAGGCTGGACACGGTCGGCGCTGTTTGTGTGGACCCGATGGGCAACGTGGCGGCGGCGCTGTCGAGTGGCGGCGTGGCGTACAAAGTTCCGGGTCGAATGGGTTTGGCTGGGTGTCCTCGACTGGGCTGCGACGCCGCGAATGCCGTGGCGACGAACTCAATCGGTCGCAAGCGCCAACGAGGGCAAGGAATGGTGAAGAGGAGGAATGGGTTTGCCGTGGCGTGCACGGGGAGAGGAGAGCACTTGATCCGCAGCAACTTTGTGGGGACGTTGGGTCGGACATTGGCCAAGTCTGTGGATCTGGAGCGGGCTCTGCGGAAAGCGTTCGAGGAGGCGAGTGGAGACAATGGCGGAGTTGGGATCGAAGGAGGCGTCTTGGCTCTGGTCTCAGCACCTCCCAACGAGTCTTCCAGTCGACCGGTTCAGCTTGGTGTAGCGTTCACAACTCCCTGTATGGGCGTAGGCTTCCTGCAGTGCAGTCCTGGCGAGGCATCGACCGCTCAAGTTCAGTTGCTGCGTCGTCCTGCTAGTCGACAGTCGACGAGTTCTGACGGAGCGCAAGAGCTTGTGATCCACGTCTCGCTACTCAACATCAATTGAGAAGGGCCAAGCAAGGGTTAGTATATTACGGCTACTGAATGCTACGTCAAGGCTGGCTGTCCAAGAAGTATCGGTAGAGGTTCTCTTCGTCGGCCAAGTCTGCTTCTCCTACGACGTCCGCACACTGTCGATACAGCGTCGCCGCTTCTTCCGACAAGTTGTGGGCCGAGCCATGGTACTGGATGAGGCAGTCGGTTGGGA
This sequence comes from Phytophthora quininea, assembly GCA_011947345.1. Taxonomy (NCBI): domain Eukaryota; phylum Oomycota; class Peronosporomycetes; order Peronosporales; family Peronosporaceae; genus Phytophthora; species Phytophthora quininea. Next base: position 366,609 of record JAAVTG010000275.1, on the reverse strand, counting down.
TGGCCTGCAGCAGGCGCTGGACGGGTCGGACGCAGCTCGAGGACCGACAGAAGACCAGGAAGTCTCTTTCGCTGAAGTTGAGCACGTCGAAGAGCGAGTGGACGCTGGTGCGCGCTCCTGTTTCTTGGAAGGCGCAGGTGCTAAAGAAGGTTCCGTTGTCGAGGATGGTTTGGACGTGGTCGCTCACAACCGGAGAGCACTCGACAGCATCTCCCATTGCTGCGATGGATGCAGAGCTCAGCAGCAGAAACCACATCCAGATGAGATTGAAGTGGTGCATCTTCGGTTGAATTGGAAATGGAATGGACGATCTGATGGCGACGCCGAGGAATGAAGAATGACGTTACGTGGGGGTCAGTGTGGCGAAAGATAAGCAGGCGCGGTCTCTGCAATCGGATTTTGAGGCATTTGTTTCGTTTTTCCTGGCCCGCCTTAGCCTGAGGCTCAGGTGCAACAAGTGATCACTCGATGGTTGCTGCTGCTGGTCAGCCGTCCCGTCATCTAGTGGATACAGGATATGGCAGAAGAACGCAGATACCGGTGGCTTGCGCGTCGATTCCTCCTCCGCTTTACTTGAAGAGCTGTTCGAGATGCTGAAGAAGGCGAGAGTTGTCCTAGAATCATGCGATCGCGTCACCGGCAATTGGTTCTCAGGGATTTAAATGACAACCGGATTGCTGTAATGGGGTTCTGCTCTCTCGGAGAATGTGAATTTTTAGCGAGCGACTCGATTGCGGAAACTTTAGCTGTTCGAACGGGTCGCCAACGTGGTACCAGTGGTACTACCACAGTAGTTTTCGCTCACGGTGTCAGAGTAATCGACCGTCTTGCACGCACTGCAAAGCGCTCGTTTGTGCAGCCTTTGAGGAGGACGAGGCCATCGAGGAGGAAGCGAAGTCGACGTGGACATGTTCTGCGGTGGCGAGAACTACTAGGCGTCCAATAGGGTTGGCGTCCAGTTTGGTGTGTGGACGAACTTGTCGTGGGCCCAGTGTGGCTGGCGCTATGGCTGCTATTGCAAGCAGTGGTCCAGTGGACGCATTTCGCCAGCCGCGATCCTTGTCTCGTAAAAGTTGACATGAATCATAATTTTTAATGCTTTTGAACACTTAGAGTGGAGTCAACACCGCGTCTAAGTTAACATATTTAAAATGCGAAAGGTTTTCTTGGGGAGATCGACATCGAAACGCCAATTCCAGAGGTGTGGCTTGTCGTGGACGAAGCCATGAGTTAGACGAAGGTTTCGTCCTCCGTCCAGTTTGATATCCACTCTAGTGGGCCACCCTGGGCTTTGGACCCTGTTCCGCACCGATGGCTTGCCACTTTGATGTCCTCCATTCGCCACTGTTGCAGTTGCTGAGCAGGGGCCTGTTCACATCAAATTCAGCTTGTAATCTCTGGTACGTCGTGTCAAATGCAAGCGTACGATCACAGCGTCCACAGCGTCCACGTGATCACCATCTGACGAAAACAGAGTCTCACTATCGTGAGGACAGCGCCGCTGCAACATAACGCCCGCAAAATCCACCCCGCCATGCCCTCAGTCTTCTCTCATCTTCAATACCCTCAAGAGCAAGTTCCAAATGCGCGCCTTCGCGAGTTTCCAGACCTTACTCCTGGTACTAAGCATCGTCATCCCGACCACAGCAGCGAGCAGTCCCGTGTGCTCCTATGCCGTCAGCAAGTCTGTGACAAACACACTCGACGACGGAGCGCTCTTCAGTAATAGCTGTGCCACGGGGACCAACCTCCATGTCGATTCACTCATGGACGTACTCAAGGCGAGTGAGCGAGACTTGCCGCTCTTCCAGCTGCATTAAACCCGTGCAAGAACTGATCAAGACGATCCCGAGCGACTGCCTCATTTCGTACCATGGCTCAGAGCGCAATGTATCACAAGAGGTGGCCGAGTTGTATTTCAAGTGTGAGGAGACTGACTGTAGGGGACGACGATCTCTACCGATGCTTTTGGGATTGAAGCGCAGTTTCAATGATTATTGCTGGTTCAATTAGCCCGGTCGATGCGAAAGACTTATATTTTTTGACTGTTATAGCACTTTGCTGCTAAAACTTTAGCGCTTCCACATCCTCAGCAAAACTAAGTGGGAACACGCAGTTACTGCTACGAGTGCGTCGAACAACAACCACTAGACTAACCGTCAAATAGCCAAAAGCTGTTACCACGCTGAGCTGCAATTGCAGTAGGGTCGCTGGTACCCTAAAAATGGCGGATCGTAAAGGTCTGGTCTCAGTTCCAGTGCCGCAGGGAGCGCCTCAATCCATCGTGAGTAGCGTTATCGCTCAAATCGAAGTTGATCAATTAGCGATCGACCGCCTGGCGTCGGAATATCAACTCGCTCTTGATCTGCTCGAACAGCGGACCAAGCGGTAAAAAAATCATTAACGTGAGTCACCAATGTGCTTGTCTGCATCCTGTATCCATATAAGCACGACAGCAACTATCGAGTGATCACTTGTTGCACCTGAGCCTCAGGCTAAGGCGGGCCAGGAAAAACGAAACAAATGCCTCAAAAATTCGATTGCAGAGACCGCGCCTGCTTATCTTTCGCCACACTGACCCCCACGTAACGTCATTCTTCATTCCTCGGCGTCGCCATCAGATCGTCCATTCCATTTCCAATTCAACCGAAGATGCACCACTTCAATCTCATCTGGATGTGGTTTCTGCTGCTGAGCTCTGCATCCATCGCAGCAATGGGAGATGCTGTCGAGTGCTCTCCGGCTGTGAGCGACCACGTCCAAACCATCCTCGACAACGGAACCTTCTTCAGCACCTGCGCCTTCCAAGAAACAGGAGCGCGCACCAGCGTCCACTCGCTCTTCGACGTGCTCAACTTCAGCGAAAGAGACTTCCTGGTCTTCTGTCGGTCCTCGAGCTGCGTCCGACCCGTCCAGCGCCTGCTGCAGGCCATCCCAACCGACTGCCTCATCCAGTACCATGGCTCGGCCCACAACTTGTCGGAAGAAGCGGCGACGCTGTATCGACAGTGTGCGGACGTCGTAGGAGAAGCAGACTTGGCCGACGAAGAGAACCTCTACCGATACTTCTTGGACAGCCAGCCTTGACGTAGCATTCAGTAGCCGTAATATACTAACCCTTGCTTGGCCCTTCTCAATTGATGTTGAGTAGCGAGACGTGGATCACAAGCTCTTGCGCTCCGTCAGAACTCGTCGACTGTCGACTAGCAGGACGACGCAGCAACTGAACTTGAGCGGTCGATGCCTCGCCAGGACTGCACTGCAGGAAGCCTACGCCCATACAGGGAGTTGTGAACGCTACACCAAGCTGAACCGGTCGACTGGAAGACTCGTTGGGAGGTGCTGAGACCAGAGCCAAGACGCCTCCTTCGATCCCAACTCCGCCATTGTCTCCACTCGCCTCCTCGAACGCTTTCCGCAGAGCCCGCTCCAGATCCACAGACTTGGCCAATGTCCGACCCAACGTCCCCACAAAGTTGCTGCGGATCAAGTGCTCTCCTCTCCCCGTGCACGCCACGGCAAACCCATTCCTCCTCTTCACCATTCCTTGCCCTCGTTGGCGCTTGCGACCGATTGAGTTCGTCGCCACGGCATTCGCGGCGTCGCAGCCCAGTCGAGGACACCCAGCCAAACCCATTCGACCCGGAACTTTGTACGCCACGCCGCCACTCGACAGCGCCGCCGCCACGTTGCCCATCGGGTCCACACAAACAGCGCCGACCGTGTCCAGCCTCTCCTCGTCCTCCGTCTCCACCGTCTTCGTTGCCGTCGTTCGCTCCCCACCCTGAAAGCGCCGATGCCACTTCTCCCACTGCTGAGTTGCCTGCTCCGTCACTTGATACGTCTCCAGCTCTGCGTCCGTCGCCGTCTCCAGACCGAACTCCCTCGCCAAAGCCCGAGCTTGCTCTCCGACCACCACCAACGGAGGCTGTCGACCGAATCGGAAGGCGTCCACTGGGTCGCCTCTCTCGACGGTCTCTGCCTGCTGCAGCAGCTTCAACGCCAATGCACTCGGCTCACACACGCCTCGAACTGCAGCACAACTGCCGACTAGTCGGGATCGACCACACACCACACTCGACTCGCACTCGACGCGACGTTGCTCCGTCAGATTCGACCCCAGACCAGCGTTCGTGAGGACACTCCTCTCGAACGAGTGCAGTAGGATCGTGGCCACTTGTGCGGCGGTGGGGGCAGTTCCATCTCCACTGATAGCCTCACGACCTCTCTGGAGAGCCGACCGAAGTAGCGACAGGTAGGCTGTCTCGTTGGTGGCGCCGTAGCGGCCCGCGCCGGAGTGGACAGCTAGCAGCCATTCGCTCATGCTGGATGCCGACCCTTGTCTCGCACAAGTTGACCTGTCTGACAAATTCTGACGCTTTGGAGTACTTATCACTGAAGTCAACACCGTGTTGAAGTTGACGCATTTTGAAATTCGTCGAGAAGTTTATTGGAGACGGACACTTAGACGCCGATGTCCTCGTTCCAGAGCTGCGGCTTGTCCTGGATAAAGTCCTCCATCAGCTTGATGCAGCTCTCGTCCTGCTGCAGGACTGTTTCGAAAGAGAATATCTCAGTAAAATTAAACTGTTGTCAATATTATGTTATGCACAGGATATTGTCAATATATGACACAATAATTCCCACAATACAAGTTAACCGCAATCCCCGCAATCCAACTCGAATACTTTATCAGAGCTGCGCATCCGTGATTGGCAGTTCGATTTACTTCAATTTATGAACCATGTAATTTGTGGCTTGTCGACGTAAGAAATCTGGCTTCACTGAAGGAGGTGGAAGGGGCTGGCTTAATAGACAACTCCAGGACGCTCTCCAGCGCGTGCGTGACGGCGAAACTATCACCCAAGTGGTGAATCTTGGGTAAGTTCAAATGTCATAAGAAAGCGCAGGAAGGACAAGAGACGGCGGTCTGATCCGACCTCAGTTCTGCCCTCGTCATTTTATTTTGCCAGGCCAGCATCTACAATGCACGACATTGGATGGTTCTGTGACTCCTGACGATGGAATTATTTCAGTATCTAAAGAGTTTCTAAACAGCGATTTTTGAAGATATGAATGACTCTTTTGCGGACAATATTGGCGACATATCGAGGTCCTGTTGTGTTAGTTTGTGATGATGATATTAGTGTGCTTGCCGCCTAAAGCATATTTAAATGTTGCGATATTCAAGAACATCAAGAGAAAGATATTAAGTTCATGCGTCGTATCTTGTTCTCTTCTGACCCGACCATCGCAAAGAAGAAGGCAGTAGCAATTTCTAGCAGACCAAGAGGAAGTCGTGGGAAACAAGGCTATATTGTCAACGGCTTTAGAACTTGTGGCATTTTCCCACTCTCACTTCCGGTTATACAAAAACAAAAGCGAAGCAAATGGTATTACTCGCAGCGAACTCGGGGTGGCAAACTGGTTACGAGAGCTGGACGGCTACAGAAAGTAGATTCTAGCGCCTCCACCTTCTCCAGCAAAGAAAAATATCCCTCACAGGAGAGTTGACTCGACTGCAAAGAGTGCAGACATGACAATGTCTCCTCCAGTAAAGAAATGACACTCGTCAACACAATTAGCTACACAATGGCAGACAGAAGTCTATCAAGGGGTCCGGACTTCCCCATTGACAGCTGTGTTGTTTGCGTTATTTTATAAATAGTCCAATATGGTAGGGCAGCTGTCCATGAATTGATAAATTCGTCTTATGAATATTGTCTTCGCTAGGTTGGAAGGACAATTCTCCCTCAATTCGATTTTCTTTCCAGTGAGAATAGGTCTAAACTTTTGTCCGCTATCTCTTGAATCTAATGCAGGAACCGCGAAGCGTACAGGCCAACTATGCTTGTTGGTACGACGGTTGGTACTTAAAGTCATCCTGGTGGGCAATCGATTGACAAATCACGTTACGTTTTATGGGGATACTGTTTTGGACTAAAGCCAAGATATATTGCAAAATTTGAGCAAATCGGTCAACATCTATCTCAACTTAGGTTCCATACAAAACGTATTTAAGATAGCCCTCCGACCTTGAAACGGCTACGATGGTGCTTGGCAGCAGGATAAACTCAACCCAAAAAATTAAAAGAAAGCGTTGGAATAAGTACGACAAGAAAATGAAATGAGAGAGCCGCTGTGGGAGAGATCAAATTCTATACTGGTGCGACCCGAACAGATCCAGCACGAGGGAGCGTCGCTTGCAGCACGATGGATAAAATATAACTCCTGTGGCGTTTATAAAGCCGAACACAGCTCTGTAATGATCTTTGCAAGCTTCAAATATTTGATTTTCTTTAGCTACTTTACAGTTATTTGAATGTAAGCTATTCTTTTCTTAGTCACCACGAATATCACTGGTTCCAGTGCCCCTCACCACCTCGTTTGGCTGCGGAATTAGAGCTGCTTTGGTACTTGGTGTCGCTCTTACGAGGTGTTGAGAATATGTCGTCGTTGTCGCGGCGTGGTCACGCACTACAGGCACATCAACATCCCATCATCAAAAATGATACTGAATGTATCACGGGATCACCCATGACTTGCCACAGCGCCACAAGACGAAGATAGCAAGCAATACTGTCTGTTGAGAGGTTTGGGTAGGAGCTCGAAGCGCAACCATTGATTTGGTTATGTTGTACAGAAGAGACAGTTGGTTAGTCCAGACGGCAGTGTACCTCGCTACAGCCTGAATTCAAGCTACGAAATTTGAGCACATCCTATTCGACCCGACGGTATGGTGTCGTGTAGGAACAGATTGCCTACCCTCCACACCAAAAAAACGCAGCCCGAGTGCTCTGATTTTGTTTTTGCTCTCATGCGTTGTTTTGTGAAGAATTATGCGGAAATTTACGAAGAAAATTATCAACATATCTCATGGTCACTACCGGTGGCGAATTATCAAGAGAGCTATCAAGAGAGCCCGCTCTAAGCTGGCTCTTTAGTATCTGCAAACTGGAAGTTGGTCAAGGAAAGATAACAAAATCAAAAGACTACGGGGAAAAAGGAATATTATTATGAACTCATTCAAAATAAAGTGTGTTTGACAAAGACGACGAATTCACCCATGTACCGTCCCACCATGGGATCTCCCGCCGCGTGTCCTACTCACCAGATTCTTTGAAGGACTGAGCCGCATTTTATTCCAAGTTGCCAAGCTACGGCTATCGGCCGCTTGTCATTAATAGAAACGAGATGACTACGCGCACATTAACATCCGTTTCCGCTTCGTGCGTGACACACTACTCAAGGTGAGTGGTGAGTTATTGTCCCATCGAAGAGAAGCTCGTTGACACGTTCATGAAGCCCTCCGGTGCGTGTTGTTCCAGCTCCACCTTGCACAATTTTGCTTGATTCAAATCAAGTAGCCATTGAGGCGAAAGCAGTGGTGTTGCCTTCAGAATCGGCTCATGAATTTACAGTTGACCCACTACTACTTTGACGGCAAGTGCAATTGTGCTCGCGCCCGCGGTTTTTCTCTGCAGAGACAAATTCCTTTTATGTAGTTAAAAGTTCGAGATTGTTGCAGCAGCACTGTCGTGGACTGTTTCGAATTATATCCTTTAACTACGGTAGATGAAAAACTTTAATTAATAATCGTGGTCTAAACTAGTCACCTTACAGCAAGTAGCACATCTTAAAAACATTTTGCAAAACATACCCGCTAGTTTTGGTAGAATCTCCGAAATAAAAAAATATCTTGACGATATTAAAATCAACTTTACAAATCAATCAGTCAAATGACCCCGGAAGGCGGGATGGCTGCTTTCCTTAACAGTGCGGAATTAAACTAGTTGAGTACAAACATCTTTAACTTACAGGACAGGCACGTGGCCCAGAATAGATACCAGTATAATATCCTCTCTTCGCAACCAAATGGCAGCAATGCTATTTTCGCAAGATGCTTGCACATCCCTTATCTCTTACCAGATAGAATACAGCATATAGGTCGGATTTCTAAATTAAAAATGAATTAGAAATGCAAAATCCAGCACGTCCATTTGACGGCAGAAGAGCGATGATCGCGCGGTCTCCTCTCTTTGCTCGGCCTCGACCTCTCTTGCAGTAGACGTTGTATTTGGTCTCATCGAAGTAGACGATGAAGTCGCCATTGCGTTGATGCTCCTTCAAAGGTCTTGCGCAGCTCCTTCTTCTCTCTTTGTTGCACGTCATGAGCATCATTCGGACTTGCTTTACGGTGTACATTATGCTAAGCTTGCGGCTGATGGTCGAAGTCGATACGTTGACACGCGTATCAACTAAAGCATCCTTGCATGCGCTTCAGCGTGTAGATGCAGTCGTCATTCGAGTATTTTTCACGTTTTGCCTTGGTCCCAGGCGTGACCTTCTTCGCGCTAGCACGGGCGTCGCCATGACAACAACGGTCTTCGATACTGACTCGAGTTGCGAGGCGGTACGCTTTCGAGCGGTTGATGCCGTTGCTGGCGGCAACGTCCAGCCAGTCCGACCGGCCAGTGCGCGAGGCATCGAGTACTCGCTGTTTCTTGGCGTTTAAGTGCGTGTGGTAGTTAGCTTAGGACCGCATGTTTGTTGGCGCTGGAAGATCGAAACATGAGTGAGAACCTTGTGCACGTGGAGAGTGTGGGCGGAAACTTGTTGGTGCGAACTCGTTTGGCGGGGATTCGTTGATGGGAGGTAGCGACTGTTCGGTTTGCTCGACGTATTGGTCGCGCTGAATGCCGATAAGAGGGCGATACTACTGTTCGGGGTTACCCGTAACCGAGCAACCGTCCACTTTGCTTGAAAGTATTTGAAACTAGGACGGGCAAAGGTGTAGTACTTAATGAAGGGAAATCTGCAATAAATTATGCTGTATTATAGCACTCCCACCCTTCTTAACATGGAAGATGGCTGGCATAGCAGACTTTCTCGTTGTAGTCATGGTGGCCGTAAAGTCCTCGTGATAAAGAGAATTATGTGTCAACGGGTCTTTAATCACTGGTACAACGATTTCCAGAAAGATATTTTTCTTGATGTTACATGGTGTCTCTACGAGATGTGTGCTAAGCAACATGAGTTGCCCGAGCTCGAAAACGAACTGTCCGTTTTATTATGACAATTAGTGGGTGTAACCATGAGCGGCGTCTAAGTTGTCAATACGGTTAAACTTCTAATTGGACACTACATACCTAGTATCTTTATTAGCCTGACAACGCTTCGTCACTTTCCGAGGGCATGAATTCACAGCACACCACGGAAAAAAGTCAAGAGGGTAGCAAGAGCGGGAATAAGAGTCAAGCGTCAAACGGGTAAAGTGCCGAATTGCACCGTGGTTTTAATGATGAAGGTTCCAGCAGATCGGCGCCAGACGCTAGAATATGTATTTCGGTTGTATTACATTCGAAACAAGCGAAAATACCAAGGACGATAAAACGCATCGGCCGATAGGCAACGCACGTTTGCTTCCTTTGGCTTCGGGTGTTGTGTATTACGCGAAATGCTAGGGATTGCCGCATTGTCGGACGAAGTTCCCTCCTTGCCAAGTACTCAGAGCTCATAGATTATGAAATTTAGGCTAATGACACACACAAAAGCCTTTGTGCTTAACGACACGCATTTAGTATTTAGCTCCTTCCCAGGTATTTGAAAACGTGCGCTTAAGCGAGGTAACGTAGTGCTTGGGAGGAATTTTGAGATCTCATCAATCACTAGCTAATATTGTATAACATGGGGAGAAATCGCACCTTTGAGGGCTGGGCAGATACTACGACCTGAATACAGTTTTTTCTTCTGTTGCGGTGCCAGCTAGCCAATCTTAATCAAATTTGTCCTTTGAGAGTAATCGTGTCGCCGTTATTTGAAAATGTGTTACTGGTAAACTCCCATCTCGGTTTTGGCTCTACTTCACTTCAAAACTTAATATGTTTATTGTCCACCACATCTGAAGACGAGGAAAAAGTAGCTATAAGTATATATACATATTTTTTTGTAGTTCCAAGGGGGAACTGTACTCCAGTTAATCAAGGTGGTTCAGCCGTAACTATGTTCTTGTTTTGTGATCTAGCTAGAGCGTCCATAGTGTGGCGGAGATTATACGACCACCCTGACGCTACATATCTCCGACAACGCGATCTAAACCTAGTGAATTAGACCCCCATCTGTGCAAGTCGATTGAGTATTTAAACGTACAAAGACGTTATGGACTCGATCATTTATGTAAACTTCAAAGTCAATAGGTAAGCAGGCAGAATTCGACAGCTCAAAGAGCTGGGGGAATCCATCACTCATCCGGTATCGCGAGCCGAGAAATAAGTGGTGCTTTCGAAGTACGAGGAACCTACCACCACTAACGCTGAAAACCAGCGCTGGCTCTACGGGAACGGAAATGGTGTACGACCCCGACAAGAAGATACTCCTACGACACATTGCTATGCTCCGCAGAATGGAACCCCAGCCATCTTGGAACATGATTAAAAAATAATTGGCCTCGTGAAAAAATACAATAGGAAGGACTATGCGTCTTTCATGGCTGCAGATGACAGTGCGTCCAAGGAGGAGACATTGTTTGCTAAGGTGACAGGAAAGAGGCGACGAATGACGGAGTGTCCACTGGCTGCTACTGTATCCGTCGCTGTCAGGAACCGCGGCGTGCGCCTTGTGCACAATCTTTTCGGTTCTAATCGCTGGATCCGACAATTCTATTTAAGTATACAGATAGAGGGTAGATTATTACGGCGGTTTGGGAGTCCCTTATCGTGATTGCTACAGTGGATGGGTTAGAAGGCAGCTTGTGATTACATTCAGCAACCACACAACCAACCTGTACAAGGTAGCAATTAACAATATAGAGTTCGATGCCGATATGCAGCCACCACTTATATTTAGGACCCTCGGATGGTGGGTCTCGATTCCAGGGCCAGAAGGGCATATGCGGTTTGGGACATCTGAAAAGTATCGAGCATCTCGATTCGCGCACTAGTTTCTCAGGAGTAACAAATACAGCACTCAATTATTAAGCTTGTACCAATTTTACAGCGCATATACTCTCAACACCAAGGTGGACACTGCAATCCAGCCACCAAGATGGACAGATATGTAGAAAACGAACTGCATAACGCGCTGGCGAGAGATAACACCGACTCTTAATGCCTGTATTGACACGATGGTGCACGCATGAAAAGTGAATTTGAAATGTTGTTCCAAAGTAAGAAAGTGGATGCAAATGTGTCGAGACGAGGGGCATAAAATAACTCATTTTTGCAACCTCGTCATGATTGAATAACAGTTATTCTCCCCACAAATAACTGGAAGTAACATTTCCCTTTATATATTCCTCCGAATATATTCTATCATGGCTTGCACCACTTCATCGCGTTCGTTACATTCCTGGCGACAGAGCTGTCGCCTTGATGTACAGTACACCCGTTCTTGCAGCAAACGTTGTCTGTACCACCGTGTTAATAGTTAGATGAGTCTAGGGTTACTTTCGAATTTTGTAATAAATTGTTTTTTAAACTATTCTTTTTTAAGCGGCCTGAAAAATTCAATAACTTCAGAAATTCGTCGAAAGACGAAGGTGCACAATTGCATGGTCGTTGGCTGGATCGGACCACTGTTCCCCGTAAAAGTCAAGACGAGTCAATTAGTGGGACATTTAAATAACAAAATTAAGGTTTGAACCCCCAAATCAAATGATGATGCGGCTGTTCCTGGCATTCGATACAGCATGTAAGAGTAGGCTTTTATCAACCATTACAGACAAGACGTCGAAGGGACTCAAACCTATATTGGATGCCAGGTCTGTCGACCCCACCGCACAAATTTGGTGACATGTTTAAAGACATATCAACCGACCAGGTGATCCACGTGTTGGTGGTGTTACCCAAGTAATCGCATAGCGGCGAATGTGAACTTACTGAGAAAGAGATAGAGCAGATCGTCCCGAAGGCGAACCTTTCTGAATCGGGAAAACCTGTTTAGATGGATTAGCTTTATGGGGATCGTGGGAAAACGGAGAGCTCTTTACTGTCGTCGATGACTCAATGGGGTCGGTCAATATTCTCAAGAATGCGATCACCAGGATGCTGCCGTGTCCTACAGGGGAGATCTGGATGTGATTTGCCGCAGACGGTGGTGAGTGGTTATCCTCCTCTAGCTACGATGCGCTCAAACTGAAGTGAGGAGAGAAAACTCCGTCTATCGTAAATATACTTGAAAACGAGCGACTGAACCCAGCATAGAACAAACTACAGACCCCAACCTTGGAAAACCATCATATATTGGCTGTTTTTCCATAATCAAGAGGCGCTGTCGGATTAAAGCCCCAATCAGAATGAAACAAAAGCTGTGTGGAAAGGCAGGTGAGATCCACTTTTGATCGGTACGAGGGACTCCGCAACTGGGTGCGTTGGTTTCACTGCTGGGGGTGGCGATATTAAGTATTACCGGTTTAATCATCCAGTCGGAAAGTTCCTAATGCCTCTAGCTCTGCTAAATGAGACGTTTGCTAGAATACAGAAGAAAGAGAGAGAAGATTGGCCAGGCTGACTGTGATTTTGCTAAGAAATTCTGTTTTGACATATTGGCGACGTACATGTGTAAAAAGGACATCAACGTATCTTCCCAACTTTCAAGTGATTCACCCTGTTTTCATGAAATGAATCGTGTCTGGTGGCATATACTTTATTAGAGAAACACTGCTACTCCATATGAAGTGCAAGGTGGAAAGAAACATAACCAATGATGTACCACCAGGACTCCCGAAAAGTCATTTTGCATGTAATACCGACTGCTGCAACGCATAATAATGCCACTATGGCATGATCTAGTTTCACATTTTGCGGCGGAAGGCTTGTGCACTTCTGACGTCCCACGAGTCACAGGTTGAGGCCAGGATCATCAAGGCTTCCGGCGTGTTCACGTCATTGCTTTGGATTGATTATTCTAAATTATTATTTGCGTTGATGCGTGTGTTGGCCTCGTTGAACAAATTGCTACAAGCGTTAGCTGCAGACAACGACAAAGTGCATCCTGAGCAGGTGTCTGAATGAAAAACGTCAAACTACAAATAATTGTATCGAAAATATAAAAACGGATTATTGCAGATTTCCAATAACAAAGTTTATTGAGCAATAGTTATAATAAATTTTCGTTTCCAGCACCTGTCAATAATTTCTTCATGCAAAGTGCCCCAAAGCTTATCGAGTATTTGAAACACCAGTCTTGTGATGAAATGTGTATTGGTACCCACGTTAGCCAACCTCTAGAGATAGTAAAATCTGCTCAGCTACATACACTATTTACTAGCAATTTATCGTCACCATACAAAAGTATCACATACCAAGATAATTGCAGGTTCAAAGAGGTTGTTGCCTCCTTGGCATAAAAAAGAAAAAAATCAATTAAGTCAGATAATGACGTGTTAATAAATGTTATTCGATGAAAATCTTTGTGCATACCAACACTGTTTGTAAAGTTCTTTAATCCTCATGCACGAAGAGGCGTTGCGGATGGCCCTAAATAGATGTAACATACGTTAAATTGCAGCTGCCAGAACGAAATTTGTTTGAGTTACGTTATATAAGCGTTTCAGAGCGAAGAATACCATGTCTTTGTTGATGCCTCTAGATGTTCGTATTACTATATAAAAATAAGTATGTAAATTGGATGGACAGCGACGACAGCTGAGAACCCTTCGAGGAAGGTGGTAAGTCGACGCGTACACAATTTATTTTTTCATTTCCCATTTTGCTGTCACACGCGAAGACGCTAAACAAGGACCTGTGCACTTTTTTTTTACGAGAAGCTTCGTCAAGGCCGCTACCACTGTAAGCAGTTCGGAAATGAGCGGGAGCAGCTTCAAGGAACAGGATACTCAAACTTAGTGGCTCATCTGTCCTATCAACACAATGGATACAAAGTTCAGTGCACCGTCTCGCTGTTCAAGCAGGACCCGTCGCTCCAGAGTTTTGGTTTTGTCTCCAAGGAGACCTCGCACCGTTTTCAGTGGATGCTGTCACGCACCGTGGATCCCCTGCGAGGGTCGAGTAGCAATCTGTTGAGTTCGCTGAGTGAGGATTAGGGGCACTAGTAGTTGGTCGCCTCCAGGAACGGTCTAGAGGAACGGTCAAGTAAATGAAAACCTTCTCCTTGTTGGACGTTAAACCTCTTCTTCTCTTCTTGTCCTTGTAGGCCTTGATCTTCAGTACTCAAACGCTCTTCGAGGCCGATTTGGGGGCCGTAGGGGTAATGCACAACTGAGGATGGCCTGGCACGACTCGTGGAGGTCACTAACTTGGTATTTCTGCACGATGCTTGCTTCGGCCGCCACACTTGCCGCACCTGCCGCCAATACGTAAGCTTTTTGTCCACTTGGACCTTCGTCAGGCCCCTTCCAGCGTCATCCTTGACCGCTACGCCAGTGGACAGTGTGGCATTCCTCATCGGAGACAACTGCAACACCCACCAACGCGAAAACGTTAAGGGTCCCGCTGGTTGGCTGAGCGAGCCACCGCTTTAACCTTGCGATTAACAAGTACCTAGCTGACTTCGAGCAGCTTCTGACTGAGGTCAACACCCTGATGTCGAAACTGTGTAACAACAACAACTTTGCGGAGTTTTCCAAGCTCACCAGTCTTCATCCAATCAAGCGCAACGTGACTAGGTGGTGTTCGAGCATTGAAATATTGTGCCGGTATGTGTGAATTCGTCATGAAATCAAGGCTATGGAGGCTTTCGAAGATTGGGTTCCAATTGGGGCACCCCATTGAAACCTGCTGGGATTACTCGAGCACATGAAAAACTTTAAAAGTGTAACGAAAAATTGCAGTGCGATGACATCGACCTGGCTGACGTACGTTTGTTCGACTCCATTATCGGCGAGTATCCGGACATGCGTGATAACCTCAAGCCTACTGCTCGTGTCTTTCACTCGCCTGCGTTTGAGTCTACAGTGGTCAAGGTTGTTAATGGAGCCATGTTGTCAAGTGCCGAGAAAGAAATTGTGAAGAGGTTTGCTGTTTCAGAGACTACTGCTAAGTGCAAGGCTCCTGAGGAAGACTATGTGACAGAGATTCTTCAAAGTAAGTCCAACAAGCGTGCAAAGTCGAGCAATCAGGGCCGTGATGTCGTCTACAGTAATTTGCTCAAGCTTCCTCCTACTTCCAATAGATGCGAACGCCTCTTTTCTCAGTGTAAGCTGGTACTTACGCCGCAGCGAACGTGTATGTTGCCCGCTAATTTCGATCTGCTCATGTTTCTACGGGGCAATCTAGATATGTGGGATGCCACAACACTAGTTGATTCGAACACAGCTGAGTGATACGTGCCGGCAACTGAATTGCCGTATTTACGGCAATTTTTATTATTTTTCTTGTCCAATTGCCGCACAAATAACTGAAGCACACTGGGGCCAATCTAATATCGTATTATATTGTCAGACCCCTGGTTCCGTACAAACATTTCTTCAACCAGCCATGGTAAATTCTCGTTCCGATACGTATAGAAACTCGATCGATATGTATTCCTAGCGGGATGTGACGGTGGAGAGGAATATTTCGACAACTTCGCCCATGCGTACGGCAAAGACGTTCACAAATATAATGCAGACCAAGACTTTGTCCCAAGTTGCTGCACTTTGAGGAATTGTCGAATGCCTGGAAGTTCATGGTATCGAAAAATATTATTACCAAGCATTCAATATGTGGAAAACAAACAGCTTTATAACGATTTTATGCGGATCAAAGAGGCCTTGAAGTGCAAATATTTTTCCGTACCACCTGGCATTTTTCCATACTATTACTATTTTTAGAATAAGACACGATACCTATCAGAATAAATAGGAAAGGAGAAGGGAACATTGTGTGTATGGGAACATAGAAAACTAGATAATCTGCAGAAAAATAAAATCGTACATTTAAAAATAGTTGTTGCAAGCAATATATTATTGTTGGTATGTAATACTGCTGGTATGGAAACTTCCTAAATTTGAATGGAAAAAATATGACGCCGCCTTGAAGAATTAGTTCACGGAAACCTGACTGGAACGCTATCTCGTCAAGTGGGCAAAGGGTAATACGTTTCGTAGTGTTGGCCTTGCGCGACTCATGACAGAAATGGACCGTGAGTGACTTCAACTCGACTAACCATAGTGTCCTTCATTAAAAAAGAGTTGCTCTGCGCGGTGTGGGCGAAACAGAGCCGTTCTGTGTCTTCGTCGACCCGGCCGATTCGGTAAACAGTCTGAAAAAGGCAATCAAGACGGAACAGCAGTACGAAATTCATTTAAAGACTTCCGTCTTTTCCTGTGAAGAAAAAGTTCGACCCTAGACATTGATCCGAAGCGCAAGAGAGGCGAGGACGAATTTTGGATAAAACCTAGTGACTTGGTGAACGTGATAATCGACAGGAACCGCTGCCCAAAACTGACGCAAGACGTGGGCGGCGCAGTGGAATTTATTTACATGGACTCATCGCTTCGGCTCAACTATGATGACAACTTTGGGAAGGGCTTTTATGGCAGAGGGGAATCCACGTGCTTGCGGTCGTTCCTGAAGTTGCATCTCCACCAATGAGACTGACTTTGAGTTGCCCTCATTAAATTTCTGGAGGATGAAATGAGCAATAAGGACAGCATCATCGCGTTCTACCACTGGAGAACTTTCATTTCGATTTTCTGGATGGTTGACATAGTATCCCAATGGTTTAAAGAAGGGTCATGAAGGAAGAAAATGGTGGTCATAACCGTAAGGCAGTCATTCTGGTGTGTGCTGGAATTTCTGGTTCGGGGAAGACGCGGATGTTGGGAGAGCGCGGCACAATTTTGCAAGACGCGTTGAAGCGGCAACACAGTTCAATCACAAGTATTTATATTGTATCTGAAGGTCGATTGGACGTCGATTGGACGTATTATGATTGTTAATGGCGACAACGGACAGATAACACACATATATTTTGCTCGACGAGACGCTTTCACCAACCAACCTCTCGTCTTCGTTGGCCAAAGACAACGACTATTCAACAAGGTCTAGACTAACCAGGAAATGCCAACGCAGGACAAATCATTAAACGATCGACCTATATTTCTAGCTCATCGATAATTCGATGGTGGTTCATAGGTCCTCTATTATTTGTTATCTTTAACTAATAGATTTGCTTTCTCAAAACCACTTTTGTCTTCTCGTTGTTCGTGACTTCAAGTGCTCGATTCATGGCATCTTGGGACCAATTCCGATGTGAGGAGACAAATTTCAACGCACCAGTTCGTCCACGTTGAGCTACAATAACCAGCGCTTCATCTTTCATGCCTTGCGAAACGTGTGAACACTTCGCGGTGGCACATTTACTGATGGGCGCGTATCCATCAGTAAATGTGCCACCGCGAAGTTGCTTTTCCTCGTGACATGCTCAAACAAACCCTCAATCACTTTCGGAGAATCCCCAGATAGCTGTATAGCAATGTCGGGATACGAGCAATTTTCCGTTTAGATGCAAGAGCAAATCCGTTCGTGATCACTTTGGATGGAAGGTGTCGATGATTAACCAGCCAATCGACAACCCTGTCATGACCATGACAAACAGCGCTCATGAACGCCTGTGTAGCCACCTCATTGGTAATGGTCGTCTCATTGCCAATGATCTTGATAATACCGTCGAAACCTTTTCCAGCAGCATTCGTAACAGCTTCGACGAGTGCTTCAGTCGAGAAGTAATTCACGAGGTACAATATTTCAGCCAGACCATCATCTCCGCAATTGGCAGCGTTGATTGCTGCCTCAGCTATCAGTTCATGTGGAACGTCTTCCTCTTCAAGTAGGAACTTTACGATCTCCAAGCGGTCGACGTCACGATACCAACTACGGACAGGTCGAAATACTTAAGCAATCGATTCATTTGAAATGCGCTTGGAGCTGTAGATCAGCTTACTTGTCTTCACGTTACGAGTGGCAACAAACGCCTCGTTCAGAATGTGGGTCGAGGCGCGTTGCTTCTCGTACAAGAGTTTTACCACAGCATCGAAAGTGGAATGAGCAGCATCCCCGAAAGTCTGATTATAAAACCCAGTCGTGATTTTCCCGGTATCGTACAGGAACTCCACAATATCCGCTTGTCCGTTAGTTGCTGCTGCCACGAACGCGTTACCAATATCTTCTGCCTTACACAATCCGTGATCATAGACATATTTGACACTGGTTGTGAATCCGCCATTTGCAACGCGAACTAACAACGACCGATTCTCTTCTGAATTGTTGTGTACGGTGGTATTATATACAGGAAGAAGCTCGTAAATCAACTCGACGATAGCATCCTGTCCTGCTGCCACAGCTTGGTTAGTTACTTTCCCGATATTCCAGCGAAAGATCCTCGTGCTGAGTAGAACTTTCACAACGTCCAAATGTCCGTCTGAAATCGCTTGCGAAAGTGATGAGCTGTCGCTTGTTGTAATATTCAGAGCATGCCACGTATTTCTTGGCATTTGGGCTGCCGCAACTGCTTCCACATCAGCAAACCCATAAGCTGCTGCAGCGTCTAACGCTTTGCAGAATTCGTTTTTAAATCGCGTCGCCGTCTGACTTGCTGTAGATATTGGTCGCTTTAAAGAAGTATCACATATTCGAGGTGGCCACTGGAGGCTGCAGCAACAGCAGCTTCCTCAACTGCATAGCTGTCCGATTTATCGAGTAATTGTTGCAGCCAACGGAATTGGTCGCTCCCAACAGCCTTGACGAGTGCGAATGCGCTTAGGATTGGGCTCAGCGGAGCACTCGTTACACTCGCGCTTGAGGCTCATCTTCAATTCTTCACAGTTAAAGAGATCAATCAAGAACTTTCATAAAAAAACAGAACACATACTTTTTAGTTGTTACGAATATCCCTTTGCCATGGCTTCAACAGTGGTGGTTGGCTGGGACGGGGATAAGCTGTGAATATGATCAAGGTTTTTTTTCTTCTTGATATGGCAATGTTTGTGTGCGTTAACCTTATTATGTGTGGATACCCACCCGTGCAGACCCTCAAAGCAACAACGAAACATATGAGGTGGTTGATAAAGTCGTCGAAGTTGCTGCCGCTGCTAGAAACGTCCAGATATTGGAATTTCTGTGGGCAAAATGCAGTGACCCAAGATGGATGGACTCGGAGAACACCTTATCTGACTGCGGACACACCATGCCATGCCGAGACAGAATTGCTTGGGGACCCGATCTTATCTGTTATCCTTCCCATGGCCACGTCGAAGCTATTCGGTGGCCGCTCCAAGACCTCAATATGCTAATGACAATCCAAGACAAATCATAAGACACATTTTGTGCGTTCCCGGCATTGACCTCGCAAAGCGCTTTGTTCTGGAAAATATAGAGTGTGGGATGCTGAAGGAAGTTGGGTGGTTGACAGTCGTGTCAACACAAATGTCGTTATCTACTCGGAGGTCATCACGTATTGCGATACCGTGTATCCAGGTCATCCTGGCTCGTGTTACGACTTGATGCACGAGACCATCCAGTCGCCGCCACTGCGGCTTGCTGGGTATGGCTGGTGATCTCCACACTACAGATATACAGCAATTTTCAAGTCGCGAGCTGGCTGCAGCGTCGATTCCCGGCTTACCATCTTGGCAACAAACGCCATAAGGTTCTCATTAATGCGATGACGCGAGACTTTGAATGTGGCCCCTTCGAAATGATCCTGCTCGTGCACGAACATTACCACTAAAGCATTCACCAAAGAAGTTCGTCAGATATCGTCGGACCTCTGGTCGGGTGTCGAATGGTCCAATCACAGCACGTGCCACCCGATCCACCACATCGAAAATTGGCTCAAGAAGAACTATACTGACTTATCTCCAAGGTAGGTAGGTAGTTTCCCTTTCCCTCATCACGTCTTTACTTGCTGAGTTTGCGCTTCTTATTGGGCTCGTCCACCGTCTCAAAGTACTTGAGACTCTTCTTGGGGTCGGCGGTCATGGTCTTGTTGCCCTTCTTCCAATTGGCGGGGCACACGTCGCCGTGTTCCTCGTGGAACTGGAAGGCCTCAATGAGACGCAGCACTTCGTCCACATTGCGGCCAATGGGCAGATCATTGATAGTGATCTGTCTCAGAATGCCTTCCTTGTCAATAATAAAGAGACCTCTGAAGGCGACGCCTTCCTCTTCTCCGTCCTCCACCAACACTTCGTACTTAGTGCAGAGGTCCTTCTTAACATCGGCAATGAGAGGGATGTTCATGTCCCCCAATCCTCCTTTCTTGCGAGGAGTGTTGATCCACGCCAGGTGCGTGAACTTGGAGTCGATGGAGCAGCCCAAAACCTGCGTGTTGAGCTTCTTAAAGTCCTCGACGCGGTCGCTGAAGGCGCAGATCTCGGTGGGGCACACGAACGTAAAGTCCATGGGGTAGAAGAAGAGCACCACGTACTGGCCCTTGAAGTCAGACAGAGACACGCTCTTGAACTCGCCGTTGACGACGGCGTCGGCCGTGAACTCGGGCGCGGGTTTGCGGATCGTCAGCACCATTGCTTCTGTTGGATGCGGAATGCGCAGGCATGCTCAAACGGGGCATTTTGAAAGTCGATGGGATTTGATGTAAAATGGGCAGAGTTGGGAAAGTTCAAAGGGGCATTGCACAGGAAATGTATTGAATTGCCAGAAAACCGTAAAGGGCACTAACTTACGCATGGAAATGTAAGTGAGGTTAGCCTACGCACGCTCTGTTGGATCAGAAACTCACTGTTGTGCTATAACCTTCTTGCTTGACTCCAATCTGTCCGCCAGCTCCATGACTTCGAAGTATTGACGCGCTTGCAGCTCTCCTGTGGACCAGCTACTCGGTTTAGCGTACTGAAATCCCCTTCCACAGTATGGTTTCCTGGAGCAATACTTGCGAGCCCAACAGCAAATTCGATGAGCGCTCCAAATTCACCACAAGGTTCGACTTTAGCCCACGCGTCTTCAAGCGACAGATCACCTTGATCCTTCACCTTTCTGCAAACATCACGCTTTAGCTTGTATTCGTGGATCAGGTTCTTGCGCTGGCTCCAGATCTCCTCGGTTGCCAATTCACCTAGGTGTTCTTGCAATTTTGCTGAATAAGCGATCAGCAGACGACGGAACGCTCCATCCGTACACTTCACGATGTCAATCGACCTCGTTGGAGGCGCATCGCGGGCTTTTGCTGCAATATCGAGCTTGATATCGGTAATTCCGTCGATCATCACGGTCTGAGCTGTAGTAACAGCTTCCACCAAGTCTTGCTGACTCGTTGATTGCTGGGATTCAGTCGGTTCATTTACTTCATTGAGTTGTGGCATGTCTTCATCCTTGTGGGAACTCGGGGTATCTTCGTCTACCATGTCCGCCAGATGCGCTGAAACTTCCAAAGCCTCTTCGCCGTCTTGATGCTCGTGGATGTTTGATTGGTCCAGAGCCATGCCAGCGAAACCCACTTCAGCTCCTTGACGGCATGTATGAACATTGTGGTGTCCCGTGGCAATCTTGTCGAAAAGGTCTCTTGAGTGAAGGCAACATCACGGTAAATGCTCAGAGACCTTTGCTGAATCGACAGTTGGCGCACCTTCGTCATTTCGCTTTCAAATTTCAACGCCAGTGATAAGTGGAGTTCATTCAGAGCAGCGTATTGTTCGCGCATAGTAACCGTCTTATACTGCAGCTTGCGAAAGCAGGCGCGGATCTTCTCGGTCAACTTGCAGACCACAAATAGGCGCAACCACCATGCGTCACTCGATTTCGTGTTAGCCTTTTCGTCTTGGAGAATCCCAAGACGAACGTAGTTCTTCAACAGAAAGTGGCATGCATCGTGTATCAACTCCCAACGTGTCGGTATGTAGGTAATAGCAAATGTTGGTTGGAGAACTCCTTCAACAGCCTAGAATCCGAGCGGCAAAATGGGCACTCCTGGAGAGTTTCAAAAGGGTTTTTGGCTTTTTATGTGCATAATGCCCCGATAGAGCATGCCTGTTAATAGCTTAGTGCATGTTGGCAACGGCAGTAAAGAGAGCCACCGTGGCTTCTGATCGACTCCTATGACTTGCCAATCTCGGCTGAAAATGCGCTTCAGCAAGTCGCCACGACAGTCACCGAAATCAGAGCCTTCAAGTGCTGGCAGCTCTCTGCCGAGGCTTACTAGTACATCGCTCTGCTCTCTCTGGAAATCGCGTCAGCGCGAGTCCAATCTCCGATTGAATCGTCGATCTGTCGTTCCAATACGCTGCAACCTTATCTAGCCGTCGAAAATTGGTTTTGTCCTTCGTGACCGGAATCAACTGCTCAGCTTGACCCGAGCAAAGCCACGAGTGCGGCATTGGTGACCCAACGTGTGGTGCGCTTCGACTGGGCAACCTTCTGTCGGTGCTCTGCCCATGAGACCTGGTTTTGCTTGGCAGATGGCCCAGCGGTAGCGTTTCTGCTGGGGGTCGTGCGACTGGCATCGCCTCCCTTTGCTGCACTCCACCCCGCACTTGACACTGTCGAATTGCAAATCGGCTGGCGTTCGGTCCGCGTGGACCTTCTCGCTGCTGAGTCGGTCTCCTTTATGGGTCACGTTTCTTGCAGTGAATGCGTTGGTGCTTTAGGAAAGCTCGT
The DNA here is from genome assembly GCA_011947345.1 of Phytophthora quininea. Lineage (NCBI taxonomy): Eukaryota > Oomycota > Peronosporomycetes > Peronosporales > Peronosporaceae > Phytophthora > Phytophthora quininea. Next base: position 344,059 of record JAAVTG010000275.1, on the reverse strand, counting down.
CTTGCCGCTGTGACGGTCGACATTGTTCATCCAGCCAGCCACTGGGAAAGTTGCGGGCGGCAACCGCTTCATGGTCAACCCGTTCCCAGAGTTGGTGCTCGACGCCGACGACCGTAACGAACGCAAGATTGTCAAAAGTTGAGTTTCATCACGCCAGACTTGGAGATGGTGCAGCGCAAAGTGGCCTTCTGCGCTCGCTGTTTGATGAAGGCAACTCGCATGGACACCGAGGAAGCAGCAGTTCGTGTACAAGGCGCAAGTGACGTCGGGCGTGTACGGCTCGCCAGGACGATACCCGGACGAAAGCTGTCATTCCGACAGTACCATGGGCGGCATGATCTGAATGAACCAAACATCGTTTGTCGTTGCTTACCTAGTGGTGCTACGTGGATAAGTAAATCGCCATCATTGCGTCAAACTTTGGCTGAACTTATCACAGAGCCCCTGTACGCATCGGAGACTTGACAAAACTCGAATGATCGGCGTTCCCCGCGACGCCAGTCTTCTGGATATTCAGCGACGCTAATGGTGTCCTTGGAGCCGACAAAAGTGACTGTGACAATGACGACAAATGCGCACTGTACGCCATCGAGTTGCCACTGGAACTGGCAGACTCAGTCGCGATGTGACTGGACGGGGAGTCAACAGATATCGCCACTTGCTGGCAATCCTCAACTGCCACACCAAAAGCCGATGAACGACAGCGACGAGATGCTGGTGGACGTCCCTGTGGACATGTAGAACTGGATCCAACTCACTGCGCCCAAGTACAGGAAGAAGAGCGCGACGCCCACCAGCATGAACTTGTAGGCCGTCATTTGCTCCTTCTCACACTTCCTTAGCCACCAGATACTGAAGGGCGACTCCGACTCCAACTGGTTCATATCCATGGTACGGACACTGTCCTCCAACGTATGAGCTGCATATCTGGTCACTGCCAACTGCAGATACGTGCACATGACGGCACAAATGAGCATCGAGATGATCACGACCGTGCCGGATACGGTATATGTGTACAGTATATATGCGTTCACGTTATCCGGCAGCCCCACGTTACACATAGCAGACACAATGAAGCCGCACAGCAGTGTACACTGTTCGGATACCGCTGAGAGCTGCTCCGCTCGCGCCTCGCACACCAAGTGCTCGCTCTGCGTCTTCTCCCGCCGCAGGAAGCGCTCGATGTCGGCCAGACGCCACTGATGCGCGCGCACGATGTCGTCGTTGAGCCACTGCACCTCTTGCTCGCGGTAAGCCATGTCCTCGTCCCGCCATTGCTTGGCGTTGCGCAGGTCGTACGACCCGAAGAGTGCGTTGACCACGGAGCTCGCCATATTCGGTTATGTGTATACTGAAACTGTATACAAGTAGTCGTTTCAGGTGAGTGACGTTTAACGATTCATTTTAGTGACGTAAGGAAAACGTGTTGAAAGGGAAAAAGCATGGGAAAAAAGGAGGAATTTCCATAATCAAGTGGAATTCCACTTACTCTTGCCTCCAGCAGTGACGATTTCCATAAGTAAGTGGATCTGGTCGTTGTAGCTAAGAAAACGCGCAACAATTTCCATAAGTAAGTGGGTGGGCTGGGACGGGTGTTTTCTTACCTTTTCCTTCTTCAGTGTCGAATCTCCAAGCTCAATGGTGAAGGTCAAGTCGAAGAAGCATGTCCCCAAGAAACGCGGCCGGCCAAGAAAGCGATTGGCGAGAAAGTGCTTCCGGTGTCAACGTGTTTTGAAAACGCCTGCAGGACTACGGAAGCACCTTCAGCGCGTGTTCCCGTGTGGTGCCGAGGCCGAAACTTCTCGTGAAGCTGACCGCAAGGCGAAAGCTCGCCTTGCGAGTAAGAACTATCGCTCGCGCAAGAAGCTCAAGCTGTCGCTTGAACAGTGGAAAGCGGTGGAAGCGCAGGCTGCTGCAGCTCGACTTGGGCTCAGAACTCACGTCAGCATGTAGTGGTGAGGTTTGCTAATAATAGCTGGACGTTGACACGTTACTACAACATAGAATTCAAGTTGTTGTGCCATTCTTTTCATGCGTACACGCCACGGCAGCTGCAATTCAAGATGGAACTCCAATTGCTAACCTTTATGATGCCGACCGACTTTCACTCCAACACTTTCGAGACACATACACGCTGAAGTTTGTACCCTTTCCGATTGATTCTACGCTTACAGTCGATACGTCCTGCCGCATGCCAGTCGTACCGACTTCGCCGAGAGAAAAAGGCTCACAAGGAGAAAAAGCAGGACCCAAAGAGAAGCATAAACGACGTAAAACGAAAGGGAGCAAGAAGTAGAAGTGGAGGCGACGAACCAGCAAGTAGATATGTTGCTCCTTTAATCAAAATACACATTTCCATTTTCCATGATTTCATCTCCGATTGCCATGATGGTAGTAGGTTTTTCTGTCAATAAGTCATGATTTTCTTGCCAAATGCTATGGTTTTCTCGCCACTTTCTATGATTTAATTCCAAGTCTCATGACCAACCAACTAGTTGCAAACATATACGCACAAAGAGAGTGGGCTCAGTCTCTACACACGCTTTGGAAAAAGCAAGTGGAATTCCACTTGGTTATGGAAATTCCTCGGAAAAAAGCCTAGTCACTTCAGTCCTATTGCTGTTGACTCTTTTGGCTGGAATGGAGCCAAACCTTCTGGTGCATCCCTGACGCGAACTGCAGACGATTGTCGTCATCCTCGTAGAGGAAGCCATGTCGAACTAAGCACTGCATCGCCCTGTCAGTATAGCTCCAGGTCACAACCTCACCAGACGCGACAGAATTCAGTATCGCCACGACCCCTGCACTTGATAACTTCTCAGCTCTTGCCATACGCTTCACCTCGTCGACGCACGGAATTGCCCGTCTAATACCACCAATCGTTTCCAATAGAGCCACCGAACGCAGCTCAGCGCTAATGATGTCTGGACCCGAGGTTCGCAAATTGTAGCTCAGCTTCTTACGCAAGTATCCAATCATCTCGCGTCCAATTCCAATGTGTCCAGAGCAAAGTTCTCAAAGAATGTCGACAGCTTCCGGGTCAAAGGCATTCCCAACCATTTCATCCAGCTCCGACCGCAATAACTCCAGGCCAGGCTTCGATTGGGTCGCACGCAACCCGAACTTGTATTCAGAACGGATACCAACCGGTGTTCCAGGTCGATTCAGGTGGGCGAATTTACTAAAGCTGTACACCGAGAACAAAATAAATCGGAGCCCAGGAAATCCGTTGTTCAGTGTAGTCTTGATCCAGGCGTCCAAAGAATTGTGTCGTTCTACGTCAATTGAGCTTCATCGACCAGCACCACTTTGTCGCCGCTCTTCTCGCAGAAATCACCAAGTCCACAGCCGTAGACGTCCTGAAAATAAGACTCGAACGTGGCATCAGATTTCTTGTAGTGAGCACGAATATACGCAACTACGGCGTTCGGCTTGTTGTTGACGATGTAGTTGTTAAGAAGCAGGGCCAGCGTTGTCTTCCCAGACATCGGTGGAGCTCGAATCAAAAGCAGTGGGAGGTACTAGGGAGTTGACTCGGATCTCTACCACCGGCTCGTGTATGCCTTCACGCGGCTCCCTACTATGGCGACGCGGACGTGGAATTCCGAGACTACATAACCCGGTGTTGGCATGCATACAGCAGCAAACCGAAGCTGTACCAAGCGCCATGTATTTCAATAGTGCAGAGCTCTGGCTTTGGCAAGAGCCGCTTGCTTTGGGAGTTGGCACGTAAAACAAGCCGGGAATCAACTGGGTCGCTTCGTGTGATCTACACGTGCACTCGTTTGCAAGAGTCAAGCGGATTTCCAGTAGCGACGAAATTTCTACGACAATGGTTATTTGCTGATGGTGCAGACGAAGTGAGCATGTCGAAGCACCTGGAAACGATCTACTATTTCGCTCAACAAAACTGGTCAACTATCGGAGAAGACTGGCTCAAGTTGTTCACAGAACCCGACTTCGACAAGAAGGTTGCGCAGGCGCTGGAAGATACTGAAAAGAATTTTGAGCATTGGAAGAAAACAAAATCGCCGACCCAGAGGCTCGTGGTGTTAGCAGTGGACGAAGCTAGAGCCCTACTCCAGCTCGATACTGGCGGAATGAACTACTTTCGACTACTACGCCACGCTCTGAAAGCGGCGAACGAGAATATTCAAAACTGGGATTCTAGTGGTGGAATTTTCGTCGTGTTGGTAGATACGAACTCGGCCATATCTGGTTGACACCACTGCTAGAAAATGATCCGCCGTCTTGTAATGATGAAGACGGATACACAAGCACGCTGTTCCCGCCGTTCGTGTTAGCTCACACCATGGATATTTATTGGCGGCAACAGTTCGACACCAATACGTTATCCGCGTACAAGGCTTCTGTCAAGTACACAAATCCTCTTTAACGCATTGTGGCCATGGGTCGTCCAATATGGAACAGCACTTTCGATGCATCAATAAAGAAACAAAGCAACAGATCAATGGCAGAAGAAACGGTACTTAGCCGCGCCGCGCGAAAGTTGCTTCTCGGGAAAACTCCCATGAAAGAGATGAGCTACAACGAGTGGACCTTGTTTGGTGTCGCGTCGATGTTGTGTCGACTAGGACTGCGGCCGTTTTCGAGATCCGCTCTGGCCACCCGACTTGTAGCAGATTTCATGTCGGTGCTGGCGTACGTGAAGCACGAAAACGATGGCCAACTGGCAAGTTATACGTCGGACCCAGTGTTGACCTTGGGTGCCATCAAGGTCTGGTACGCTTTGATTGATGGTCTGTGAAAGTTCATCTTGCCCCAACTCAAGAAACTTATTTTCAATGAGACGCTGGGTACAGGCGGCATAGGTGAAGTGATTGCCCGCATCCTGTTGCTTTTAGCGATGGACACGTATGTGGTGAAAGCGTCCGGTAGACAAACGCACAGAGACTGCTTATTCACGGGCGAATTGGTGAGTGTCCGAGTGTTCGTGAAGGCAATCATTGGAGTAGAGTTGGCTATCAAGATGAATCAGCAGGCTGCCGCAGACAAACAAACCAGAATCGCTTATACAAAGTGGAGAGCGCAATGGGATGGCTGGCAAATGGGCTTTTGCCATTTCGTGCAGTTGGTTCTGGAGCCTACAGAGGAGACACTGTGGATTTTACTGGGACGTCGGGCTGCAGGGGTACTCCCCGCAACCAGAACGGTGCGGATCTGGTGATACCCATGTTTTCTGGGTCGAAAGTATCGTTCATCTTGGTACAGGTGACAAATAGGGCTGATGGCGATAACATTGTTCCCGAGTCGGCAATGCACCCTTCTTGTGTCTTTGCCTCTGGTAATCCATTGAGCGAGAAATCTCCTATCGGTGTAATTCGAGTGTACATGAGTCTACGTCAAGCTGAAGAACGCTTTATCCAATCCGAAATATTAAATGAAGGCGAGGCACAAGAGAAGACTGCGTTTACGTTATGTATTCGTTCGATGCGTATTGGCGTCCTTCAGAAAAGTGCAACCAGATTTCCGAGCTTACCCCAGACGGAGGCTTTGGTAAGAGCATTGGAAGACATGGTAGCGCCTTTGTGGGATCCTATCGCGCTTGTTCGTGGGGATTTGAGCCATCGACAAGCAGTGGAAGAAAGCAGCGACGAAGCGGTCATGGCTCGATTGTCGAAGGTGATGCCAGATCACAAGGCGATGGAGGTGGTGTGAATGCCATTGATTCACGATACGCTCGGAGGGTTCATTGACGGGAAGCCAGCAGCGGCTACCGCAAGTAATAGTCAAATAACCTCGCATGTTGAAGTGTCTTCTAAGGAAATCCCGTTCAATCTCACATGAAAGAGATGTGGTCGCTTTTGGACAAGTATTCCTTCAATTTCACCATTGAGAAACAAGATGACTGACTGCTAAGTGAAGGAATTCCCCATTCCAAAGACTGTTCCGGTCCGAGCTGTCCGTGGCTTTAATACGGGTGGTCGCTACTCGAAGCTGCTTCGTGATAAGCATGATGTTGGCTGCTCGATCGATGCTGACCGAAAGTTGGCACTGAAAGGAACTCCATCGGGGATTGGAGCAGCGGAACACGAACTCGCTGAGTTGTTTAAAACCTTTGGCGTCGTACCCCACCACGAGCCGAATCGCGTATTTGAAATTGCAGTTCGTGGCGGTCTTCAATTCCGTTGGACGTTTACCGAGGTCGAGCACTCCACAAGCAATGAACTTACTCAAGAGTATCGCTACCGGTTGAAAAATTCGGATGAAGTACCTCAAAGAACGAGTGGAAAAAGTTCCGGACGTGGATTAAAGAATTCCGTGAAGATCACACCGATGGTTTGATGAGATATCTGGATTGAGACGAGAATTCCTTCGGAGAGCTCTGCTTTAAGCTCGAGTCGGAGTCCTGTAACAACTCAAGTCTGACCTGGTCGGAGCTTCAAAAGTTACGCTACGGAAAAGATATTCTGAAGCGTTGGTCGAATGTTTGTGATCGGTCATCCCCGACGATTGCAGCATTGATTGACGACCTGGAGTGCAAGATTGAAGGAGTCGAGCTGGAACCTTGTCTGACAGTGAATTTACACAGCAAAAACCTGCTGAAACAATTTGGAGACGGTTTCGGCAATGCTTGGGATGTTGCGTTCCGGTTCGTAGCTGGCGAATGGAAGTTCCATACTGCAAATACTCGACGAATGGTTCGAGGCTGATACGATGTGCTTTTGGATGATGACGCGTCGTTCCGTGTGCGAGCAATTACCCGTGAAAACGTCCCTGACAATGCGATTGAAAGGCTTGTGGGGTGTCTCGAAATTGACGTTCCTGACAGTGATGATGTTTTCTCTACAACTGTGTTGGGTAGCAAACATGCACCACGTGGTACGTCAATCCGAGTAGCCGAGGCACGGCTGAAGGTCCGCTTGGTATCTCGTGGCCTGCGCTTCACCGTCTCCTACCTGAACGAAACTCGGTCGGAATTTCGTCTCGAATGTCGTCTACCAACGGATGATCAAGGAGAAGCTGTGGAGGAGGGAAATACAGCTCACGTGCTGCTTCAAAAGATGCTGCCACTACTCAAGTGATATTCTCTTGTATGCCGGAGTTCGCTTCGGTTGGTCGTCCTTGCAAAACTGCTGATGCATGTAGGTAACCCAAAATGAATGTGTATGCGTTTGGCGCAGAACCGTAAAACACAAAAGTTAGCATCATCCAACAAGCTGAAGTCGACTTGCATTGATGAAAACGAAAGCATCGTGTCTACTGGTGGAATCACCTACTCTTAATACATGAACATTCTTTCTCTGCTGACCCAGCATCTTCCTACTAGACGCCAATAGGCTGACTGTTGTCTTGGACGCGCTCGCCAGAACGACCCGCCCGACACCACCTTCGGATTGGCATACAGTGACGATTCCTGAAAGTCCTGAGGTTTTTGCCGTGGAGCCGGCCTTACCGTTGCTGCATACAGCACAATGATGACATTAGATATCATCACTTAGCGCAGACCGCGTGGCAACGACGCCTTCATAAGCACCAGCACCAGCAGCTACCAGGACGGCTGTCTGGCCATGTTAATGCTGCCGCTTCTTGACTACTGTTTCGCGTCGGTACTCAGCCCCTGGAGTTGAGAGATGTGCATCGATTCTAGTGTTACCGCGTGCGACGGCAAAAGACGTCGTGCCCTGCTTCCAAACAACTCTTTTCCATGAGCTGCACTTGCTGTTCTGGCCGTAGTACTGACCGTTGTCATAGCTGCTTCAGGTGACGTTTCTTGAAAACTCTTGCTTGTCTTCTTGATTTTAGTGCTCGAGGTGCTCGGCGTCGAGATCTGCCAGAAGATCGTCGTAAGTCGTCGACCAACCAATACACCCGGAACAAACGTCGTGCGATTGTTTTGGTCCGATACGTTCGTGGTCAATCAGTACATTGAAAATGGACCCACAGTTCGTTGCTATTTATTTGGAAGGCACATTACCGTTTTGCGCTACTAAAAACATCTCGCCTCAGACCTCGGCAGGGCTCTTCTTCATGCCGCCAGTCCTGCCTCCTGCGATCAAGAAAGGTCCTCGTCGGAATGCTCTCCAGCCAGAAGTCCACCCCAACCACTCGGCCAGACATGAAGAAATGATGCAGCGCTTTCAAATCCGACGAGTGTCGAGCTACGATGGCACCTTAACAGCCGCTTCGGGCAGCCAAAAGCTGCTCGTCAACAACCCCACCCAAAGCAAAATGTGGCCGCATCCCCATGCCAAACACCACAAGCCTTTCTTCAAGAAATGGTGCTCGCCAATTACGCCGCAAAGCTGGGTCTCAACTTTGCACGGTCTGCTCATGCTGGCGGTCTACCACTTCCAGATCATTTATCTGCCGTTCGCGCCCAGCTACTACCCGAACGGATCGCCGACACTCACGATCATTGCCATCGTCCTCGAAAGTTCCTTCTTTGTGGATCTCCTACTAAATTTCAACTCGGCCTACTTGGATCAAGGGCTACTGGTGACGTCCCGCAAGAAGATAGCGCGCAATTATATCCGCAAGTGGTTCGCCTTTGATGTGCTATCTGCTATGCCGATTCAAGTCATTTATTGCTCGTTTACCAAGTCTCTGACTCTGGTCCATCCAGTCATACAAGGCGTCCAGATCACTCTGATCGTACTACGACTGCTACGAACGACCTTCCTTGAGAGAGGAGTTCTATCAAGTCGAACGGCGAGGGTGGATAAGCATGTGACTCAGAGACTCCAATATTCGCGCTACTCCCATTTGTTGGGCATTGCACAGCTCATGTGGGTCGTGCTGGTGATCGCTCACTATATGGCGTGTTTGTGGCACGCTGTGTCTAAACGACGCGATTTTAACTACAACAGCGTCGGCCAAATGTACGTGGCTGATTATTACTACGCTGTGAGTCTCATTCAAGGCACAGGCAACTCCGCCGGCTTCTGGGGAGAAAACCTGTACTCTAGCGTGGCCATTATTGTCGGCTCCGGCATCCTCGCTACCGTCTTCGGTAATGTGGCTATGCTCGTGTCCAATTTCAACGCTAACACGACGAATTATCACCGCAAGATGGAGGCTGTGCACGCGACCATGGACAAGATGGGATTGCCATCGACACTACGAGAACGAGTGAATGAGTACTATACCCACGTCTGGCTGGAATACGAAGCTTTGGACGGCAACATCAACAAGTTCCAGCAGGAACTGACGCACACGTTACGACTCGAAATTGGGCTCTTTAAACACAGGGAATTGGTCGTGAAAACTCGCTTTTGGGCAGACTGCACGCCCGACTTTATCTCCCAAATTGTGTTGAGCTTGGGCGTGCGCGTGTACATGCCGGACGACTACATTTTCCGTCGCCAAGAAGTTGGCCATGAAATGATGATGATTAACATGGGATACTGTAAGTTGTTGGCGTCGGCTAAGTACCTTGAAAAGCGGAGGAGGGCCATGGATAATGCCTTGGGGAATCCGGTTCTATCACAGAACGATTTGGGCTCGAACAAATCGTCCGACTTGGATGACGAGAGCGATGACCACGATTCTTTCCCTTCGGTTAACGATGTGTCTGAAGACGAGGACCCCAAATTCCGACGGATGTCTGGTGCGGCCTTTATGCTGCATCGAGGCGTTGCCAATGTTTCGTCAGGTAGTAAATCGAGGCGCCGTTCGCTGATGCAGAGCCGAAGGGAGGCCAACGCGCAGAAGAAAGTGTACGCTTTCCTCAATCCTGGCCAAGCCTTCGGAGAAATGAGTTTACTCATGAACTACAAGCGAAAGACGACGATCCGGGCCGTCACCTTTGTGGAAATGTGTGTATTGGACCGTAAAACCTTCCAGTCGATTATTTCGCGGTACCCGAGCGACAGACGTCGAGTTCTTACGAAAATGCTTGAGAACTGTATCGAAAAGAAGGAGATCCCGTTCCCATGGGAAGACATTGTCGAGGCGGTGACTGTAAAGCGCCTGAACAACGGATTCATGGATATTTCCCGAGCCAATGTGATTGAAACCATGACTGCGGGGAAGCAGCTAAAATTCTCGTGGAAGCGATCGACGTGAATACACCCGACGAGTCCATCAAGTACGGCTTTCAGAGTTTCGATGAGGAGTTTGTGGATGAGTCTCGAGTGCGTCACGCGAATTCGATAGGAGCCAAGATCCGAGAGACGTTGGAGAGACGAAACAGCGGCATCAGACGAGCTAACAGCGACTCGGTGGGGGTGCGACCACGCGTGAGCAATTCCTACGTGACACCACCGAGCCGTCGGAACTCTATGGACAGTGGAAGGAGCTCAGCGACTGCTGATCTCACAGAGTCCGAGCCCGATATCTCGATCGCGTCCTATTGCAGCGGGAATGCCACCGAAAAACGCTCGAAAGTATGATGCAGTTGATGCACACAATGGTGAGGGATATTGGACGCTTGAAAGAAGATCTGAGCGAGATGAAAGCCCGGAAATGTTGCTGCACATGTGATTGCAAAACTCGTCGTTCAATGGAGCCGAGACCCAGCAAGGACAAGGACACTTCTAGCCTTGCGTGGCCATCGGAAGGCGACTCTCAGTCTAGTTCTGCCGAGTCAGAGGCAGTGCCTCGGGGGCTCCAGTGAAAACGGGGATCAAACTATCCCCTGTAAAACGCGGTAGTAAGCGAGCGAAAGTGTCTCCAGCGTTTGCTGTTGTACCGGGCAGTATCACGCGTTCTAATAGCACTGGTGTCGTCCGAATCGTGGATCAAAAGCCTCCATTGCTTAGTGCAGAACTTACGACGTCTGTAGAGGATTTAAAACCAGCAGAGGGTGCAGAATCTCAAAAGAATGCTGCGATTCTTCCATTTGATGAGAATCCTCGTGGCTCCGACAGCGAAACAACCTCTCCAAGTATCGGCAAAAGTTCTGTGAGCAGCGAAGGAAGTCAAACTACGCGAGTCCAATTGAAACGAGTCAAATCCGGGCTATCTCAAGCTGCGAGGTTGCTGCCTCGCAGACTTAGCGGGTTTTCCAACAATATAAACGACTACCCTCCCATTGACACTGCTCAGCGCCACTCCATGCTCGGAAAACTGTCTTTCGGCAGCGGGACAGAGGCAATTACGCTAGCTGATCCAGGTCCCGTGAACTCGGATAGTCCTAGTGTGAGAGGAGACGTCGTAATACCCGAGCGGAGAACTTGATCAGCGTCTAATAAAAATGTTCGGACCGGAAACAACGCTGATTTTTCACCGCAACCATGACGAAAGCATGTTACCTACAACAAATTACCTTCGCTTCTTGCTGCATAGACTCTGGGACAAAAGATCATTCAAAAAGCTACCTTCAAGACATAACACACTTTGGCCCTTCCGCTTGTCGAACATCGAATTGAATGATCTCGACTGTGCCCGTCCTCGAATTCGTGGATTCTGTGGGCTGAACGGAAATGCGGCAAATGTAGTCGGAGCTCTTGAACCCGCCGCCAGTGGGGGCCACACGAAGTCACGCTGAACTATCGTTAGTGTCAACTCGCAGTTCAGCGATTTCCGTAGGCTTCTTCCGACTGTTCTCACTCTCAGGACCGGGCACTCTCCGTTTTGCACAACTAACTCGCAAGCAACAGGCTACTACAAAGAACAGTGAATGGTGATGTCGACGGAGCATGTGAAGCTCCGGTACAGGGCGTTGGCCTACATGCGTCGCTTTGGTCGACATCGGTCGTCTCGACCCAGAGCTTCGAGTCGACACAGCTTCGCCGATACGGGCGGCCCTCGACCGCCGATCCGACTTTCCACCAGGTCGGGTTCCAATGAAGCTCGCTCGCCGATTCGAGCCGTCAACAAACGTCCGATAGTCCGCGTCGGCAGCCGCAGGAACTTTGATTCAACAGGTTCGAACTCCGGTGTCAAGGTGGTCCTTCGACGAGGCTCAACAGGGTCAGGAAATAGCGGGAATCAGCCGCCAGGGAGTTGGAGAACCAGTCGGGCTCGAAAATCACCTCGTCGCTGCGATCAACGCCGCCACCGGTTCCTGTCGATGTTGCCTCGATATCATGGTCATCGTTTCCGACTGTGCTGCGGATGCTGCGTGGAGAAGGATGTGTTTGATCCTGCTGAAGCTTCTGCATTCCATTGGGGTGTCGGCTTCGAAGACAGCTATTATGACTCCTCTAGCTACCGCCGACTCTCCACCGGAACGAGGTTTCGACTTGAGCTCTGCGGGTTTCACGTGGACCCTCGCGACAAAGAGCTACCAGGAGTTAGCATTGATGTAAGTTCGGTCGGAGCTCGAGCCACCAGCTTCGACGTCGAGTTTGCCTCGACTCCTGTGGGGCCACTCGGTCGACCACTTACAACTAAACTCCAGCTACGAACACGGGGTGGAAGGGATAGTGGCAGCTTCACACCGCACACTGGTGGCAGCGCTATCGCAAACTCGTCCACAGGGTTCAAGCGCAAGGCTCTGCATGTATCAACGACCTCGTACCCATTATACACGCCGACTACCCCGCCATCCCCGTTCATGAACGACTTCCGACCAGCAAGCAATTTCCACACTACAAGAGCTCGCTCGCGTGTATCGGTAGGATGCAACGGGTGGCTCTTGCCCGACGACGATCCCTCTATCGCTGGCTGGCACCGCCGTCGTAGTAGCGGCGAGATCAAGAGTCAACGCGGTGCCACCAAGTTGTCGCAAGTGTCAGAGTCCTCTCAAGATAGTGAAGCCGGCTCAAACACGTCTCCGAAGCGATTCAAAACGAGCCCGCGACTCTCGTTGTTGACATCCTCTAGGCCACCTATGGCACCGGTGATAAAGTCATCAAGTCCTGCAAACTCTCATGGTTCCCGTGCATCCATCTTACTGTTGACACACGATGGATCAGTGTCGTCGACGAACGGAGTCGACGGCTGGAGGCCACCTCCCCGAATACGACGAGTTTGTCTCGACCTTTGTCGCCAGGAACGCCGCCAACGCCGGTATCATTGAGAAACCTCGACACTTCGACATCGGAATCTCAAGTGTATGATTCTACCCTCCCGCCACTACATGTTGAAACGCGAAGCTCGTACAGCTCAAGTTTTACAGCGGAGGTGTATGACTCCGCCGTGGCGTGGTATACTGACAGCGGGAAAGAGCGCAATGGGGTCTGTGGCCCTCCAAGCAAACGACGACGAAGTACGGGAGCTCATCGTCAAACAGCAGCGGCGGATTTGGCTTCGGTACTGCGCCCCAGATCCAGATCTTGCCGGATCAAAGTGAAGAGCCCCAACTCGCACGTGCAAGCTTGAGCCTCATGGCTCGCTTCAGTCTGCGGTTGACCCGATCGCACTCTCCTAAAACTCTCAGGAAAGCGATATCCCCCGCACGTCGACAAAAGAACCGTCCGACTCGCAGCCAGAGCATGCTGCAGTTCGGCTCAAAAGATGTAAAGCCGATATCACCACGGTCTTCGGCGGCCTCGACACCCCGTCCGTCCATCGTATTCATCGACTGCCCTTCGTAGATACAGCATAGAGAGGATAAGGTAGAGGTGAGAGCAGGAGCTCCGAAGAAAGAGGTTCCGTCTCCGCAGAAACACGATAATTTGTTTTGCCTATTCCTCGTCTGTGTTGTACCTTTTCAAGATCAACATCTTGGTGATGAGCGCGCAGCGAGATATCAAAAACTCCGTCTCTCTCGGCAGATATACGGACTGGATGTCGGAAACCCAACACAGTCGTCCTGAGAAGGTGCAGGGCCTTGCGCCAACGCTCTTGTGGGTCATCAATCTGATGCTTGCCACTACATGGCATTAGGCGTGGAGGCCTGCGTGCTTGCTGGACCAAAAACACTGCTCCTGCCTCTGTTACAGCCCTAGAGGGGTCGTTGCTCGACCACGTCGACAGGCACTTCAAGCGTCGAGCCGGGAACGGGCCGATGCATGGCACGCAATGCAGCTGCTCAAATCAGCCCGGATATCGTCTGTTGTCAAGCTAGGCTAGAAGCTCTCGGCAAAGCTCGCCCGGTGAGAGTTTCGTGGTGATGCTTTGCCCGGGTCGGCTGAGCACAGCCAGCGCTGTAGTCGACATTGGATACGCATCCAAGAAGCCGGAGACATCGATCCATGCCAAGGAAGACTTGCTCAGGAAGATAAGCCGTGTGGACGAGTTCGCTGTAGCGCGGCTGCCGTCATGACACGCTCGACGTGTTCGCCTCTCGCGGCTTCGTCTTGAAGTCAACACCCGCTCGTGGCAGATTTGCATACAGCTTACCGCCCACAAGACGGCGTGCCTTCGCGAGCATTCCCACGCAGACTAACAATTAATTCACTGCAACGGCGCTAGAAATGCAGCCCAAAGCCGGATCAAAGCGAGCAGGAGCATCCCCGGATCAAAATCCCTTTCCCACGAGAGTCCCGTTAGTGCTGTTTGGTCTTGCCCTCACTTTGCAATTGTCATCCACCGTGCCAAGTTCCAACGAACCTCCACCGCCACCGATGGCCAAGAAACCCTTCTTCACGTTTGAAGACGCCAAGACGGCCTTCAACCTCTTCTGCTGCATCTACGGCATTGGTACGCTTGGTATGCCCGGCAACTTCGCCCGAGCGGGTCCGACCATCGCCGTCATCGCCATGGCCTTCATGGCCTTCGCCAACATCTACTCGTCCGTGGCCATGTCCAAGGTGATGCTGCTGGCCCCCAACTCGGTCAAAACGTTTGGTGACCTCGGCGAGTGGGCCATGGGCCAGTGGGGTCGATGGCTCTGCGTCGTCAGCCAGATGGGGTCGTGTCTGCTGATCCCGTGCGTCTTCCTGGTCCTCGGTGGGTCTCTCCTCGACGGTCTCTTCCCGGACGCCTTCAGCGCCACGACTTGGATCATCCTCATGGCTCTCATGGTGCTACCAGTGTGTCTGGTGCCGACGCTGAAAGAAGGCGCCGCCGCAGCATTCGCCGGCTGCATGGGTACCGTCATCGCCGATATCATCGGCGTGGCCGTCGTCATGCACGGCATGCGTGGCCACCCGAGTGTGCCGTTCCCAGAGCTCAAGTTCTCTCAAGTGGCTGGCGTGTTCGGCAACTTGTCACTCGCCTACGGCGCTGGCATCGTCATCCCCGACCTGCAACGACAGCACAGCGACCCGACCCGAATGCCTCGCGTGGTGCTGGTCACGGTCTCGTTGATTAGCTGTCTTTTTTGACGCTGGCATCAAGCGCTTATTCGGCTGTAGGTTGTCAGATCACGGGCAACTTGCTGTTCACGATCTACCCGGACGCCGACACGGGCATGACGACGCTCGGCTTCAAGTCGGACTGGGGTGCGGTCGTACTGGCCTACCTGTTCATGCAACTCCATATCACGGTCGCGTTCTCGGTCATCCTCAATCCGGCGTTCTTCATCGCTGAGAGATTGGCGTTGGGAATGCACAAGAAGGCTCCGATCGTCGACCTCGAGGACCCCGTGGGCTATGTCGATGCTGGAACCCCAGATGTCACCCAACCAGAAACTCGTCAGAGCTCTAAAATGTCGTACGTGTCTGTGGCGGATGCTGTGGAGGAGCACAAGGACGACGTCGAAGAGGAACTGGCGGAGTACCGTCGTGGATTGAACACCATCAAGTACGTGGTGCTGCGCATCGTCATTATCGTCATTTTGGTGGTGCTGGCGGTCATCTTCCAAGACCACTTCTCGGACTTTGCCGACTTCATTGGAGCTTCGTGTATCACGGTCAACTGCATCCTGCTGCCGATCATCTTCTACCTCATCAAGGCCTGGGAGCGCGTCAAGCTGTACGAGAAGATCCCGGCCATCATCGTGACGGTGGTGTGCTTTGTGCTCGGGTGCTACGTGACCTACACCACCGGCAAGAGCTTGTTTGCACCGACAGACAACGACGCCGAGTTCCCGTACTGCTCATCGACGTATGAAAACCACGTGTACTACAACTACACCGCTGCGCATGAACAGTAGGCGAAGAAGAGTGCGTCGTGAAGTGAATGTGTTCATCTCCTCTGTGAGTTTGATTGCTGTTTCTCATGTCCAGCTTTAAATGACCCAGTTACTGATTTTTGCTACCAATTGTGTCAATATAAGAAGGACATAGATGTAAAATCACAATTTTGGTCGTGAGGCATACTGCTGACTATATAAACAGAAGGAATAATCTTATGCCAAGACAAGACCGTACTTATACAGGATCATTTCTATAGTACCTTCTTTTCTACTTACATTCCTAAGTAGATAACCTCAATACCTGCGAGGATATTACTCGGTTCCGTTCATTAACTCGGGATGTCGGTGGAGCGCTGCGGGTTCTTTTGGACTTGCTCGCCCCCATTGATGAACGTCCGCTGTCGCCTATTCCAAGGCAGCGTGAGTGAACGCGAACGATATGAGTAGGTATTGACAATTTCATATTATTTTATGCTCTTCATCAGTTTATTCTAGTATTTTAAGACCGATTTTTAAACGTACAGCCTGTATCTAGCTGATCCATATCTATCTGTGGCATTTTTCAAAGATGATTGATTTAGTTTCGATTAAGTAACACAAATATGTCGTGGCACAAGCCAGGCAAATGGTCCAGATTTTGTTTAGAGCTATTGGGTGCTAGATCTGATGGTCGAGAGAGCTGCGCTCTCAACCCTGACTGTCAACGTGAGATACACGGACATTGGTGTTTGGGGGATTACAAGAGGCGGTGCGTAGTGCTGGTATGGCTCATTGCTATCGTTCAAACCAACGCAACAGCATTCTTAGTCAAAATTGCACCTTGATGGCCAAGTGCGCAAACCACTAGCCCTTGGTCCGGTATCTCTGGCCAGCGTTTGCCTTTGCACAGCCAATGAGTCAAAAGCCGGCGTCTCATCTCACCGACCCAGCAATTTCCTAACCGATCTTACGCTCGCAGTCAGTTGAGGCGTCATTTTAGATTTTCAGCACAAATCCACACACACATTTCTATCGACTATGCAAGAATTAGTTAAATTGATATAAAAACACCATCTTCTTGGGAATTAGCTAAAACAACGGATCAGCCAACTAAAACTGACAAACAAAAAAGCTTCGACTCGCGAACGCAAATGCGTCACTAGCAGCTTTTCATAGTTTTTCCTTCGTGCAACTAGAATTTTATTTATATACTCGCTATATTATCTTTCTTCACCCTTCCATTGGGGACGCAACCTGGACAACACACGCCATCTAGTCTTCACAGCAATCATTACGGCGGGCAGTCGATGAAAATGATCGACGGTTTGGGCTCTGGCGTTAGCGGCATCATCTGAGCTCGCCCGAAACTGAAGCGTCTTCCCTGGTTCGGAGATGTCTGCGTCGGTAATGGAGACCCCGCAAGAACAGCGTTGCAGGCTCTGTCCATCTCTTGGCGGTGGGAGATACCGTGAATGGTGAACCGTCGACGAGCTTTTGCTGATTGTCGACGTCCGTCTTCCTCGGCGGCGACGGCAGCTGCGGCGTCGAGTTCACGCTGTGTCGAGCCACCTAGCGCGACCAGATCTCTCACGACTCGAAGACCGGAGCCGTGCGAGTGTGCGCGACGACTGCGTTGGGTCGAGTCTTTCTTGTGCTTGGGCGTCGACGCGACGGACTCGTCTGCTGATGATCGAGCGCTTTCAGCTTCGGTGCTGTATACGCTGCCGGTGCTGCTCCGACGTCCTCGAAACCACTTCTTGAGGTTCTCTCGGCAGGGCATGACTGCAATGGGGTACTTTTGGTGGGGCAGAGTGTGCTCTGAGCGTCCAATTCGGAAATGAAGATACGGCCGCGACCGAAGGGCACAGTCGTCGACCAGGAAGCCGCAGTTCAGTGCGGTGGCCTTTGTGCCTGGCCCCACAAGTCACCGAAAGGCGTGTAGCGCCGAGTTTTTTTCGACTGGCGACGGTTTTCGGCTGTTTTCGAGGTGCTATCAACGCAAAAGCAAAGGCCTGGATACTTTTGAACGATGTGGATATTAGCCGCACAATGAACTGTGTAGCAAGTAACGAGCTTGTCAACTACCTGCATTGATTTTTGTTTTCAACGCATACCAAACTGCCGCGAAACTATTCACCTTTGTTGCAACGTGCACGAGCTCCAGCTCCAGGTAACGGGACAATCCATGGCTTCATGGAGGCGGAAGCGTGAAGTGGTCATCTGACTCAGCGTCTTATTCATCTTTTCGCCGGGCTCTTTCCGTCCAGAGGCCACGCGCAGCAGCATCATGCCACATTTCAACGCGCCTTTCGGCCACCAAAATGTGGAGGAGGTGGAGAGTCTGAGGCAGAACAAAATGTGGCAATGGAGGCGAAGCAGCACGCCAGGCATGGAGTAGTGGGCCAACGCAAACTCAAACTGCTGCTCTTGATGAATCCGTTCTTTCAGGTCAGCCAGAGCGAAACAAACGCGGTAGTCGCCTTCGACTTTCGAAGTCGATTCAGCAAGTCTTGGCCGAGCCGGGTTTCCAGCTTTCGAGGCCTTCTCTCTTCCCTGCCTCGCCCTCGAAGCAGCAGGACAGTGAGCAAACCTGGCCAAGTATGAATATGCTTCATGAAACCTCGATTGGGACGGTGCTAGGCTTCTCAACTGAATCCAACGTTGGCGTCGCGACTTGTGGCCGGTTGCACACGAAAGAGCGTCAACGTCTCACGCTGATCTCAACTGGCCGCCGTCGTACCAAACGACTTGAGCTTGGGGCTCTTCGGTATTCGAGTATTCACTTCGACAGCAACACTTGACAACTCGCAGGAATGCGTAGTGTTCGACTGCAGCTGAGCAGGACTCGAGGGAACTCAACCAAAGCCAAGTCCGTTCCTGGTCGCTGGGATGACGGCGAGCCACCGGAGCCGCCACTGCAAATGTCTATCGCGCTTCACGGGTTAATGGCAGAGGCGGAAGCTCTTACAGATCAAGTGGACTTTGCCGACTTTGTCGAGTTGGCCGAGATCAAGCAATTGTCGAGTGTGCGTGGCAGTCACCAGCGGTGGAAACGGGTGGAGCACTCGGCCACGTTTTCACTGCTGAAATGCGACGACGAAGTGTTGGCGCTCGCTCGGCTGGACGCGACGGTAGAAGAAGTGGCCAAAATCTTTGGCGCTACGACCGACCAGACCCACGACACCACCATGAGCGGTTTGTACCGCGACTCGTTCATCTCCGGGTCGGTCGCTTACGTGCAGCGCACTCAAGACGAAATGAACAACGGGGTTTTCCACCAACTCGCAGTCAAGACTGCAAACTTTGTACGTCCCGATTTGATGGGCAAGAACGAGCAGTGGTGCTATGCCGAGCTCTTGCGTCGGAAATCTGAAGGAGGCGGCTTCACGTTGTTCCAGTCGTCGCTGTCTCCATCGGAGTCCCAGTCACTTCCAGCGAGACTCGCTCTCAAAAGTGATACCAAGCGTGTAGCTCAACTACGAGACGTGACCACCGCCTACTCGGTGGAGCGGATGCCTGGCCGACAGAGTCTTCGCATAGTTTTTACGCCGTTTACAACCCCAGAGACAGCAACCCAGAGGACAACGACAACTTCCCGGTCGTGCTTCAAAAGGCAGTGAGAGCTCGTTTGCTGCGTCTAGCTCGTGGCATTCCGAGGCTCTCGCAACTGGTCCGCCATCGCCGCTTTGGTACTCAGATCGTTGCCGATCAATCAGCTT
Organism: Phytophthora quininea; assembly: GCA_011947345.1. Classification (NCBI taxonomy): domain Eukaryota; phylum Oomycota; class Peronosporomycetes; order Peronosporales; family Peronosporaceae; genus Phytophthora; species Phytophthora quininea. The sequence goes on along the minus strand of JAAVTG010000275.1, from coordinate 324,490 downwards.
TTCAAAGCAACAACGTGCGCTGCACTTGCTGCACCAGAAGGCTGACGGTACTGATGAACATCTTGCCGCGTGTGCGTTGCTACTTGTGCGGGTATCAAGTGTGTGTTGTCTGCGCGACGTCCGAGAAGATGGAGACGAGTACCGGCCACTTGGCATCGATTATGGTGTGCTCTCGCTGCTGCAAGACCGTATCCGCTTGTAACTACGAGAAGATGCTCAGTGTGTCTTCCGGTCCCGCGCGGATCCTGCCAGACTCCATGGTGAGGTCGAATTCGTCGAGTTCAGTGCGTACCACAAGCACAAGGAGCAGCATGTCGAGCTCTTCATCCTCCTCTAGCTTGATGCTCGCGGAGCTGATCGGAGACATCGTGGACGACGAGGAAGAAGTTTCTTCTGGTCGGCGTCGGGCTGCTCTCGTCGTGCTCGAACAGCTTCTAAGTGCCGACCAAACGAATAATCAGGCACAGGCTGACATCAACGCGGAACTATTAAAGTCCGCAGCCACCACGTCGCACTCGCTTCCGGCTGCAGAGCAAGCGCTGAACGTCGACAGCTACCCGGAGGATCCTGCGCTGTGCGTCGTAGCCAGCTCAGCCGGAAGACCGTACGCAACGCCCCCAGCGTTGATCCAAGAGAGCGAACCGGACAAACCGATCGAGTACCCGCTACCAGAGAACGAAGGTGATCGGTTGGCTGCTATCGAGCACTTCAAGCTGCACGACATGGCCAACGTCCCCGAATTAAACGTCATTTGCGCGTTAGCGGCAGCGGAAATGAACTGTCCGCACAGTTGCGTGACGTTGGTCGAGCAGAACCAAGTGACGCTGCTAGCGACCAACGCACCGGAGACTTGGCAGGTCGGCAGTGGTATCCCGCGCGCCAGAACCTTCTGCCAGCACTGCATCATGGACGACGAGCCATTGATGGTGCAGCACGCTGAGGCCGACATGCGGTTCTACCTGACAGCGCCAGTGCTGATGGCCGGCTTGAGATTTTACGCAGGCTTCCCGATCTCCGTCCGGAACGTCCAAAAACAGGACCGAACGACCCGGACTCGGTCGTTGTTGGCGTATTGTGCTGCCTCGACGCAAGACCCCACCCGGTGACGCGATCGCAGTATTGGCGGCTCGTGAAGCTCTCGGAAGCGACGTCCGCCATCCTCGAGAGAAGAGCAGATGAGTGTCTACTCGACCCTGAGCTCTACCCGCAGCTGCCAGCTAGCAAGTAGAGAGGTTTCGTTCGTAATTCGACCATCCATTTGTTGTCTTGTGGAGTCGCCCAGCGCATGAAACATCGAGCGCGATACCTCACTCCACCGGTCTAATCTGGCCCACGTTTTCAGACAACACACCCTCCTTCGAAACAAACGACAGCATGCTGTGGATGGAGCTCCGGTAACAGTTCACAATGAGCCTCACTTGCCGACACTGGCCTGAACGACGCTGACTTGTCTTAACAGATTGCGGTGGGTAAGTCTGCCGCCTCCATCCTCGCTGCCAAGTTTGAGCAAAGTGACCAAGCAATCCATTCGGCTTGCAACCGTTACGTCGAAAGTCCGGCGCAACAAACCAATTCACCGGACTGTCGGTGTTGTGTTGCGAGGACATTCACCAACTCTCCGTCGAGACCACTTCCGATTCCTCCCGCAAGGCTTTCAACCACCGGAGTCCATGCATCGTCGGAGTGTTCGGTTGCGCCTAAACAAGAGTCGAGAGGGCTCGGCGACCGCCTCGACAACGTCCGAGTCGGTGCCGAGTCACTGGGACGATGGGGAACCGCCGGAGCTCCCGCTGGCAATGTCGATCGCTCTTCGCTCTTTGATGGCCAAAATCGAAGCCGAGCACGACCGAATCGACTTTGACGAGTTCGTGGATCTGGCCGAGTCCCCCAAGCTTCCTTACTCTCAAAACGGCCAGCACTGGAAGCGAGTAGTCCGTTCGACCACGTTCACGCTACTCAAGCGCAACGACGAAGTGCTGGCGCTTGCTCGGTTGGACGCGACCGTCGAAGAAGTGGCGAGTGTGTTGAGTGTCGCCACGGACCGGAGACATACTGCAATCATGAGAGGCCTCTACGGCGACGTCTTCATCTCCGGGTCGGTGGCGTACGTGCAGCGTTCTCAAGACAACCAACATCACCACCAACTCGCAGTCAAAACCAGCAACTTTGTACGTCCCGACAGGATGAGCAAGAACGAGCAGTGGTGCTATGGCGAGCTCTTACGTCGCGAAGGTGGCAACAGCTTCACACTTGTGCAAGGCTCTCTGCCCGGGCAATACGCGCAGTCCCTCCCTGCCAGACTAGCGCTCAAAGAAGACACCGGACGTGTGGCTCAGCTTCGCGGCGTCTCAACCGCGTATTTGGTCGAGAAGATGCCGGGCAGCCACAGTCTCCGCATCATCTTCCACGCAGCTTACAAACCCAGCAGAAAGCTCCCAGAAGACGAAGAAAGCTCGCCGATCGTCCTCCGTAGCGCCGTTCGTTCCCGTTTGCTGCGCTTTGCTCGCGGGGTTTCCCATCTTTCGCAGTTGGTGCGTCGTCGTCGATTCGGGGCCCAAGTGTTCGCAGAGCGGTCGGCTTTCCAAGCCAACAATGTCCGCTGCACTTGTTGCACTCGACGGCTGACGATGTTCATGAACTTGCTGCCGCGAACACGCTGCTACCTGTGCGGATACCACGTGTGCGTCATGTGCGCGACATCCGAAAAGATGGAGACGCACAACGGACGCATGGCGTCGATCATGGTCTGCACAAGGTGCCGCAAGACCGTCACGGCCTGCGACTACGAGCACATGCTGACGGTATCGCCGGGCCCCGTGCGCATTATGGCGGACCCAGTAGCATCTTCGTCATCGGAGAAGAAGATGTTCCAACTGCGTCCTTCGTCGCTGAGTGGGTCGAGTAGTCTCTCCGATACGTCCAACAACACCTCGACGAGTTCATCCTCGAGTATCGCGCTCGCCGAGATGCTAGGAGAAATCATCGAAGACGAGATGGCCGGACGGCGTGAGGCGGCGCTCAAGGTACTGCAGCAACTGCTTGCCGCGGACCAACTCGACAGTCAGATGTTGGTTGACTCGAACGCAAGACTCCTCGACTTGGCAACCACGCGGTCAAAACCGATGGACGCGGTCCAGCGAGCCTTTGACGTGGACAAGTACCCGGCCGACCCAGCTCTCTGTGAAGTTGCAAGTGCAGAAGCAAGACCGTACCCGATGCTGCCGGTCTTGTTGACTGGCGACGCGGCCGAACGAGCCGAGTCGGTCAAGTTTCCCGTCCCGAAGACCGAGGACTCCCGCTTAGCTGCCATTGAGCATTTCAAACTACACGACGTGGCCAATATCCCCGAGCTGAACGTCATCTGCACCCTCGCAGCAGCCAAAATGGGCACCCAGCACTGTGTCGTGACGCTGATCGAGAAGGAGGTCGTGACTTTGATGGCAACTAATTCGCCTGAGAATTGGGACGTGGGCAGTGGGAACCCGCGCGAGCAAACCTTCTGCCAGCATTTCGTCATGGAAGATCGACCGCTGCTGGTGCGCCACGCCGAGGCCGACATGCGCTTCTACCACATTGCGCCGGTGACCATGCTCAGCCTGCGATTCTACGCGGGCTTCCCAATCTCCGTCACCAACGTCCGAAAAGCAGGACCAAACGACTCCGAGAAGGTCGTCGTGGCCGTGCTGTGTTGCCTCGACGAGAAACCACACGACATGACGCGGTCTCAATACTGGCGCCTGACGAAGCTCGCTGAGGCAGCTTCAGCGATACTCGATCGCCAAGCCAAAGAGTGTCTCGAAGATCCGACCAAGTACCCTGCCAAAGGACTCGCCGCAGGCTCGGGGTCCGGGGTTGCAGTCACCTGCTAGGAAGCTGTCCATACTTTCTTGTGATTTTGTTTAGCAGAGAATAATAGGAATTCCTCGCAGTGATTGATGTCTTCTTTGCTGGATCGAAATTCCCTCACTCTCGATTCGTCCCTGCGACCTTCACGTCATGGATCTATCCGAAATCCCGTTCAATATCCCCATCATTCTGCGGTCGATGCACAAGGGCAAGACCTGCAGAACCCGCTCGGATCCAGAGAAGCTCGCTGTCCGGACGATTTCCGCGATATCTACGAGCAGTTAATTCTGCGTCGTGTCCGCGACAACAAGGTGGCCATCGAGTCGGTGCGGAACGGTCGGTTCTTGCAGGTCCGAGCGAACGGCGAATGCGTCTTCGACCCGAAAGAGCCTGGCGAGTGGGAACTCTTCACGATGGAGACGAACTCGTCCTGCTTTCTCTTCTTTGTGTCGTGCCACACGGGCAATGTCTTGCAATGTAATGAGAATGGAGCTGCCCAAGTGTGTCAACTCGAACCGCCTGTGGTGGAAGCAATGGAAGATCGTGGAGCCGCGCGCTTCAGCAGCTCTGGGTGAACGCTATCCGAGCCAAGTCCTCCCTTTGACAAGCACCGTACCGCAGCGTGTGCTCGCTGGCAAAGAGCGTCAAGAACTCATCCTGGAGCTGGCCAAGCTCAACAAAACTTCGGACGAGATCGAGCAGATCGTGACGCGGTTGTTCGACGCAACTTCAGCGCCCAAGGCAGTTCTCATCGACGGTCAGAAGTAGGAAACCTCCGTTAAAAGCACTCGCTCCAAATGATAAGCAGTTTCCACCGGTCGGACGTGGTTGAGATGACAGGCACTTGATTCTGCTGGAGTGAAGCATGTCAAGCCTGTCGAGAGACCAGAGCTCGACTTGACCCCATTAACACCGCCACACCGCACGCCATAGTACCCACCGCAATCGACCCGCTGGTCGATAGTTTGCTCTTCCGCTGGTCTACGGCTCGCAGCAACATCGCTCTGCCGTCCGCGGCAGAATTGGCTTCGGCATAGAGCGGTACCAGCGCTAGCGCCCCCACGAGCACGGTGCAGGTCCTGGATTGCAGGATGCAGGGGTTCAGCAGTGGTTCCAAGCAGCACACGCCGTCAGGTCGCGATAGTCAGTCTCCGATTTGCCTCTTCAAGGGAATTGGAGGCCGCGCGCAGGAATGCGAGCCCAGCTACATGCGCGCCAACTCGCTGCGCGGGGGCCCGTGACGCGCAGCAAACACCGCGGCAGCCTTCGGGCGCGCCCCAACTACACGGCGGCGACCCCGCCCTCAGTGGCGCTGGCGGCGATCCGGCGAGCTGTCCGTGTGGACGACCGGGAGCTATTTCGCCGCACTCGTCGCGTGCAGCGCTGGCAGGACTTGTCCCGCAGCAGCGACGAGCACACGCCAGCTCATTTGACCACCCTGGGCTGGCGGTGGCACCGCCACAAGAACGGCTTCGAGCTGTACACCAGACAGACCCCAATGATCGGCCTCACCGCCGCCCCGTTGGGGCCGCAATCTTTGCCGTCGTCCTTGCTCGACAGCGAGGTGCTGGCCATTGGCAACGTCGGCTGCTCAGTCACACAGCTGGCTCCGCCATTGCGATCTGCTAGCGAGAGCGACTACAACTCTATCATGCGCAAACTCTACGGCTCGGACTTCATCTACGGCTCGCTCGTCCACAAGGCCACCATCCGGCGCCGGTCTAGGTCGCGGGCCGACAGCGCCGGCTCCGTGCCGGGCGATACTCGCAGCGGCCAAATGCTGGTTAAGACCAGCTCGTTCGTGCACTCGTGCATGTTCGACAAGAAGAACGAGCAGATGTGCCATGTCGAACTCTTCTCGCCGACCAACAGTGGCGGCTTCAGCATTTCGACCTGCTCGCTGGCGGGTCGCGAGGTGGCCACGGGGAAAGCCCAAGCACCGCTGCGGCGATCGCTGCACCAGCTGCATCCGTACAGCTCGTGGCTCTCGGCCGAACCGGTCAATGCCGGTGTGCACGTGGTGTTCCGCGCACGCTTCCACCGGTCCGAGAGCGACGGCTCCTGCTCTTTGAAGGTGATGAACGCCAGGATGTGGCGGATTGCCATGGGGCTGAGCCGACTCGGCAAACTAGTGGACACCATCGCCGACTCGCCCCGCGCGTTCGGCGGCTCGGCCTTCGCGGCCTCCAGCGGACCGCGCAACTCGCGCTGCATCGTGTGCACACGCACTTTGTTCCACATGTTCATGGGCAGGAGCTACTGCCGCTGCGAGCTGTGCTCCTACAACATCTGCAGCGCCTGCTGCTCACGCCAACACGTGACCATCTACAACCGCCACGTAGCCCCGCTGATGGTCTGCGCTCGATGCCGAGAGAGTCTGGACCGCGACGAGTTCGACAGCCAGCTCCGAGCCGCGCCTCGACTCCAAACAGTCACACCATAACGTCTGCAGCCCATTTCGAACGAAGAAAACGAGGCTGCGGTGGGTGGGGGCTGATGTAGCTTTAGTTTGTTCGTTCAGAGCAACCACAACATGTAATACATTGCATGCTGCTCCTTGAAGCTAGCGTCAACTTTGTCATGACGCTGATCATCGTCTGGAGATGGAGCTCCTGCAGCAGCAGCACTGGGCGTCTGGAAGGACAGGACAAGCTTTAACTCTCTGGTAGTCGACAGACTTGCATCGCATCGAGCCTGGTTGGGCTGTAGCAGACGAGCGCAGTGATGGCGCCAGTAGACCGGGTCTAGACCCCACGTCACCCGCTCCCTCCCGGAGGTGTCCATTGCCAGCACCGCCTGACCGCCGTCGATTACCATGGTCCTGCGGCTGACCAGCAGGGTGCACTTGGGTCCTCCCACTATCGTCCACACGCTGGGGCTTTTTCGGCAGCGTCGTGCCTGCCGGCCCCCGCGCAGGTCCTTGAGCTCGAAAGCAAAAGTGCGTGGTGTTGACCATCTTATCCCGCTCGCGGCACCGCCAGCTGCTCCGGCGCCATGTAGAGTCGAAGGGATTGTATCCATGGTCTTTGGCGCTCGCCAACCACACGCCGCTTCTTCTCGGTGAGAGGCTTCTTGACGGAACGGTCTCCTGTTCGTATAACGAACAACATGCCCCATCACAGAGTAAGCCATGGCTCTTGAAGGTCCGAGGACGGCCTGGTGCCATTCGGGTCTCTGCTCAGTCGAGCAACAATCTCGGCGGGAGTTCTTGCATGGCACCGGGGCATCCCACCTTCCCTCCTCTGCGTGTGCGTCTCCGAAAATTGAGGCTCGATCCCGTCGCCACTCTCCGATTTGCTGCGCCATGCGCCAAAGCTCGGGTAGTCCGGCGCTGGGGCTCGTGCCTGCCTCCGCCGTCTTGGGGACTTCGGCGTCGTCCTCCAACCTGTCGGCGGGTCCACGTAAAGTGCGACTCAGCGACCGCGAGTTGCTGCAGCGGGTGCATCGTGTTGCGGTCCCCAACGGGCCTGTGAACCTGCGAGTGCTGTCTCCGAAACGAGGCTGGAAGCGAGTGCGGGGCGGCACTAGCGGCATGGACATGCAGTACCGAAGTGTGCGGGCCGCCATCCCCACCGCGCCGTACCAGACCCAGCAGTGCCAAGTCGTGGTCGGCGGACAGGTGAAAGCTCGAGCAGTGGAGCTGCTGTCCTTGTTGCGGGCTCCGACCGAGAGCGAGAGCAACTCGCTGCTACGAGCCATCTACGGCTCCAAATTCATCTACAGCTCGCTACTGCACGCCATGCCCAATTCAGAGCGCGGGTCGTTGCCGTCGCCCACTCCAAGAGGGAGTATGTCGCCGGTCGGGCAGCAGTTGATGGTGCGCACCGCCAGCTTCGCCCACACGGGAATATTCAACCCGTTCAAGCAGCGATCGTCGATGTCTGCAACGTCGGACTCGGTCACAACGTCCGACTCGCACACTTCAACTCGCTCCCACCAGCCCACGACGGGCAAGAACGAGCAGCTCTGTTACATTGAGCTGCTGACGCCGACTCAAAGCGGATTCAAGATGGCCTTCTGCTCGCTGGACGCCTCCGAGGTGACGGCGGGCAAGGCGCCAGCCGAGCGCGTGATCGCGTTGCACCCTATCTCGGGGTGGCTGGTCGCCGAGTCGGACCCTCAGAATGCCGAGAGCTTGACGCTGACCTTCCAGGCAGCGTTTCCAGGCGAACAGCCTGGTGGTTGCAGCTCTCGAGTCGCTCAAGCGCGACTGTTGTTCATGGCCAAGGGGATCTGTCGCCTGGAGAAGGTCCTACGTCGACGACGACAACATCACTCGACTCCTGGGAAGCTCTGGCAGACATTGGCGCACCCGTTTCGAGCCTTCTCGAACGAGGAGAGTTCCGGTGGGACCCACCACAACTGGAATTGCATCGCCTGCACGCGGTCGTTCCTGCCGACGCTGCACAAGTGCTGGCGTCGTTGTGATCTGTGCGCCTATCGAGTGTGTGCCGAGCCGCCGTGCTGCTCGCAAGAGCGAGTGGCCATCTACAATCGCTACGTGGCTCCATTGTTGATCTGCGCTCGCTGTCGCGAGTCAATTGACGAGCGGGACGGTGATCACCGCGCCAGTGGAAACCCCATGGGAAGTGTCGGCGATATCCGGTACACTGGCGTCAGCCTTCGCTTCGCCGACCACGAGAGCGAGGTCGAACCGGAGCTTGAGCTCGACCCGCGCAGTCATGACCGGTGGGGGTATTTCGACGGTCCGGGGCCAGGAGGACCAAGAGAAGAACGCAGTCCGACCCTCCGCCGATGCTCGGGCTCGCGTTCTCCAGCTCCGGAGAGGAAAACAGCTCGACCGGCACCGATAACGCACCAAGCGCGCGTACGAAAGAGTAAACGGATGAGATAGCTGAGCAGGACTATGCAAGCATATGTACACCGTTTGAGACACTGCTCGCACGTGTTGCTATGGGAACAGACAGACAAAAACGTTCGTAAGGTTGTGGTGTTTCGCACTGGACGAGTGCCGGTTGCAGAACAACCACAAAGCGTTGTGTCTTGCAAGGCCACGAACGGTGGCTCCAGTTCGTCAGCAAGGCCTTCTCCAACAACATCAACTTTTAGCTCGTGCTCTGATTGGCTAACAACTTCAACTTGTTAGTGGAGAGTGAACGCTTTGAAGCGAAAGTCTATGCCGCTCTCCATCTCCAAGGCCAGCTAGACAGCTGGGTACACATGGACCAGAACTACTCTATGCTGTACATCATGGCTGCCAGAACTAGCGATCTCTGTTCACAGCGGGGATCAGCCCTGAGTCCGATTCTGAGGAACTGTCGATGTCAAACACTGCCATAATTCTTTCAGCTGCGCGTTGAGTCAAGGCAAATCATCTCTGCAATCCATCTGCAACCGATAGAGTGAGTAAAAAGCGTTTCTTGGGGCAAGACTCATAATCGCTCCGTGACCAACAAGTGAAGGTCCAGCTCAAAGGTGGTGCTGGCTACGGATACAGACTCTGGATATGCACCGACGATATTTACTGCGCGCGACTGCAGCGTCAAAATGGACCTGACCAAGACCTGCTAAAGTTCCGAGAAGCAACATGTTGTCAAGACTCTTGTCGATCGTGGTGTCAAGCACGTTTGAAGTAGAAGTCCCAGCAAAAGTTCAATACAGACCAATCCTCAGCAAAAGGCTTTTAAGTCAACGAGGAATCGACGGTCCAAAACGTGTATCGACCAAGCACACCCGCAGCGCGGAAGCGCTTTGAATTCGGGTCTATGGGAAGCGCGAGCGTTCCACATGCGACCGAAACGCCTCACGAGTGCTGCAACTCGGGTTCCTCCTGTCATCTTCGCGAAGGCCCAGCACCGAGCTGGCTATCGACTGTTTCATCATGCCACCGCCATTAAAATTCCTTCATTCCTTCTACATTTGGCCAGCGGCGCTGAGCAACGGTGTTGCTCTTTCTTCACATTCTTCAATTCACTTCGAGCAAGATGGTTAGCACTGTCCAAACCGGCGGGCCGCACTTTCACTCAACCTCCCATCGATCCGTCGGGACTGCGCCGATGCGGAAGGTGTCGATCAGCGACACAGAGCTGCGACGACGAGTCGAGCGCGTGCAGATCACAACCAACTTTAACAACGCTCTGGCCAACGTTTCACTGCACGGCTGGAAGTGGAAGTCCGACAAGCGAGACTTCTCCGTCTTCACCAAGGAAGTCAGCGCCGCCGACGGAAGTGGCGCTACCGTTTCTGACGCAGAGGTGCTGGTCATGGGCACGGTCACCGGTGGCCGTGCACTGAATCGATTGGTCTCGCTACTGGGCTCTCCGAACGAGAACGACCTCAACTCGTTGATGCAGGCGCTGTACAAGGGCGACTTCATCTACGGATCCGTGGTTCATGCCGACGAGGTGTCTAACAGCCTCGTGGCGGTCAAGACATGCGCTTTCGCGCGGTCCAAGCGGTTCTCGAACAACAACAACGAACAGATGTGCTACGTCGAGCAGTTCCGGCCGACCAAGGACGGGTGCGCCGTTGTCTTCACGTCGCTTCCTCAGCACGAGGTCGCGGTCGGGAAGGCCAGCGGCAAGCATGTTGACGAGCTGTGCCCTGTTCGAGGGTGGCTCCTGGTAGAGAAAGCTCCCGAAAGCAAGGCGAGTGTACGCATTCTCTACTACGCAGGACTCGACCAGACCGCAGTAGCAAGCTCTCGAACGGCAAGAGTTTGCTCGGCCAAGACCACCGCCGCACGGTTGCTGCGTCTCGGCAAGGGCGTCTGTCGTCTGGGCGAGTTTCTGCATCAGCAGCGCCAAATGGACAGTCTCAAGGGCAAGAAAGACCGTAAAAAGGCGCCAATTACTCAGCCGCCGAGTCCGAGACCTCCACACACTGCGTGGCGTGTACCACCAAATTCGACCTACTCCACCGTCGACGTCGCTGCGGACTGTGCTCGTACAACGCGTGCTCCAAGTGCTGCTTCAACGAGCCCATGGTCATCTACAACCGGTACGCGTCGACGATCCAGTTTTGTGCCCGATGTCGGGAGTGCATGGCTGCAGGCGAATACCCTCACCTGCAACTGGCAGCACGACGCCACAGTGCTCCAGGCGTCGACGCCCCACTCGTGTAGAGTAACGATGAGAGCTATCTCTCTCTACGTGTACATTAATTACTTGTCAGCGGTACACACGTGCAATACAGCGTAAAATAGTTTACCCGTTGCAATTGTACCGAAACCAAGCTCCAAGTGTGTGAAGGAACAGCGTGTTTCCTTGCTTGTGCTAATGCACCGGAACGCGCCAAGTTGTTGTACGGGAATGACTGGTCTCTCGACGTCGAGAGAGGACTCTTTGTCAAAACGTTCCGTCATATGCGCATGTATAGTGTTGGTTGCGTAGGGATCGGCTTCTTGTGCAAGCACATTCGAGGTGGATCGCTCGCTTTCTCCTCGCGTCGGAAAGGTTTTGCACTTGCCTTGCACGTTTCCGCTCGTCGAGTGTACACTTGGACGCTGAGTCTCGGCGGTCGACTCGCAGCTCTGTACTGAGTCATCTGCTTTGCGAAGTGCCCTCGTCACGCATGGCAGGCAGGAAACATGTGAGATTTGCCTTTCCCTGGGCTCCATCGCCATTGCCGTTGTATCCTCAACTGGATTCCGAGCAGCGATCGCGGTGCCTGATTATCAAGGGACCGTCGAGAGACTCTGTTCCCTTAAAATGCTGTGGACAGTCAACTAGCAGATACACACACGTAGAGGCAACTTTGCTGTGCATACATTTGTCCTAATCTCTCTCAGACTCAACTTCGACCTGTACAGCGTAGTGGCGAGCCGTGTCCAAGCGTGGCAACTCCTGAAGGAGATGAGATGGACAAGCATAACCTGTATACCTTCGAATCTCGGTGCCTTCACGGTCCCACTTGCGTGTCGAACGAGACTACATCGACTGGTCCCTGCAGCCGAACATACCCACCATCACGAGGGAGTCCGTCACTGAGGCGGGAGCCGGTGGCGACCGGAGCCCACTCGCCAATTCGATAGCGCAGCCATGAGCCTCGACCAGAATGCGAGTTCGACCAGTAACGAGACCGTCGTAGCAGCAGCCAAAGCAGCCCCGCCCAAGCCCAAGCGCAAGACGAAGCGCTTCCTATGGCAGGACGAGCTGCATCGCCGCTTCGTCGCCGCCATCTTCGAGTGTGAGCACTTGGCTTGTCATTCTCCATTTGACAACACGGGCATTAAGCTAATGAACGTGTTGGTGCATATGTCTCAGTGGGGCTCAAAACGCGTCTCCCAAGGCGCTGCTGCCTGTACGTAGTAGCCCCAACGTCATTTCTGCACCTGGTGTTCACTTTCTGTCTGCTGCAGCTCCTGAAGGCGTCGAGTCCCGAGTCGGAGCTCACGACGGAACATCTCAAGTCGCACCTGCAAAAATACCGCATCAACCACCAGCGCGCAGCAGGAGTTCCAAGACATGTACGAGCGACAAACCAAGCGCAGTCGGAAGCGCCAACGACGACTGTATCATCGGTCTATGAGCAGCCCGGCTTTGGTGTTCCCCGTTCGAGGCAAAAAGCACCACAAAGGCCACAACTCGACCGACTTGGACTCTTCCTCGGACCCAGAGCTCGTTGAGAATACCCTCTCTGCTGCGAAGAGCGACCTCCAGAGACATCGATCCTTCCTTTATGGCCAGAGTGTCGATACTACAGCCACCTCTGCGTACGGATACCCCGTCGGGTACTTGCCGACGCCACCCAACGTAGCGATGGCCGATGTCATTGACCCGCAATGGAACACGTTCAACATGCTCATGTCGACGCCGTTACCGCAGACTGCTCTGTCCATCCAGGTACCGAACGAAACTCCGTCAGTGACCCAGCTCCAAGCTCAAGAAGAGCTGCAACTGCAAATGTACCAAGCCATGCAAGCGCAGATGAACTTCCATCGCCAAATGCTGACTCGTAAAGTCGAGGTGTCCCATCAAGTGTTCCCCACCGGCCGACCGGAGACCCTCAACGGCAACACATATCCTGGATATGCAGAGTATCCTCGTGATACCATCCCTCGGAACGTTGGGCAAATGTGGACAGCAACGCAAAACGTCCATCAGCATCAGCTGGAAGCCCACAGGCTGCAGCAGCAGATCAACAACTTCGACGTTTTGCAGGCCCCGCCGCAACAAGTCCAGCCGGCCAAGGCGCCGGCAAAACCTGTTGCCTCTGTTGCTGGCTCCTTGCCGACATTGATCGCGACTCCCGAGGTGGAGTCTGCCGAGAGTGTCGACGACGAAGTGAGCGACGATCCCGAGCGATGGGACCGCTTCAACCTTAATGTGGACTTGGACAGCGACGACCTCTTTGACTTCCTCAAGGAGTAGATCGTCGGCATCGTAATTCAATGTCAATAAAGTCCTGTAAACGTCGGTCCTCGATAACTACTGTAGCTGGCAATGGTTTCACGTGCGTCGTAGTCGAGTCATCACCACAAGTTCACTCCTCGAGAAAGCCAAACAGGTCGTCGTCGTCATGGTCCACGGTCAAACTTAGCCGCCCCCATGAGGAGATATCCACGTCATCGTCAGCAGCGCCGACCTCGACCTCGACCGCTGGTCGCGGTAGCACCTGCTCTCTGCTGGCCAAAAACGACGCGACTGGCGTTGCATCTTGCGGTAGCTGTGGTTGTCTTGAAAACACGCTTTGTTGCTGTTGGTGGAGGCGGCCGTAGACTCTCTCTTCGCTTTGCTGGTGTGGTGCCGCATGAACTTGGGTGTGTGCAAACCCTGGAGTTGCTGTCTGCTCTTGAAAATGGCTCATGTTGTGGCTGTTGTCGACCGGAGTTCCAACGTCGCCGGCCACACTGGACCACAGCCGACTCGATGCGACCTCCACGCTGCGAGTCAGCAATAGCTCTCGATGGAAATCCATTCGCTGCTGCATGGTCAAGTGCATCCGTTGCGCCACCTCGTCCTCGAGCAGCAATGCGTCGCAAAGACTCAGCTGGTCGGAGCTCTGCTGTGCGGTAACTTCACTGTAACTCCATTGATCTGGTACGTGAGCAGCTTCTCTATCGACTCCACCAGTAGTATCCGCCTCGTCTTGCTTTAAAACTGGTCGGCGGTGACGCTTGTGACTGCGCTTGGCGTGTTTATCCGGCAATCTCAGTAGATCGAGCCGCGATCGCTCGTAGTTGATGCGGTACTTTTGTAAGTGAGACTTGATGTGCTCCGTCGTGAGTCCTGCCACTTCCTCTTCTTTCGCCATCAACTACCAACGAGTACAATGAGCGTTTTAATCCCCTTAAACACCCTCGACAGGATGGTAACGTACAGCTAGAAGGGACTTGGGCGACGCATTCCTCACACCTACTGGCAAGTTTAACACGCAAGGAAGAGATCACTAAAGTCGGAAGCACACTTTCCAACTCGAATTGCCACCAACGTACGCTCGAAGACTGCACTCACGAAACGGAGGTGCAGCTCGTCCGTCCACAGAAATCGCTTCCTTTTGGCTTTGCTCTTGGCCACTGGACTGGGGTGCACCTTGTTTGACGTGGCAAGCTGATCCTGCTGCGCCAACTTGGACAAGGCTTCGACCGCTTCAAAGGTCGAGATGGAGTCGTCCGCCATGGATCCTCTTGGACGGTCCGGGTGGTCTCCAGCAGTTTGTGAATCTGGGAGTTGGGAATGAGTCCCGCAGAAGTGATACTCACGGTAAAAGCCCTTGTAGCTTGGCGGAATCGAGCCCGTCCACTTTATGAATGAGCCGAGATGCGAGGGATAGTGGCGAGCGGCAGCGTTGAATCTGGACACAGCCACGTCTCGGAAGCGCTGCTTGAGCCAACCCACCAAGTACCGCATCACGTCGTCTCTCTCGGGGTCTTCCAGCAGGCAGTGATACAATCCGCGAAAAACTTTGACTTCCTTGTCCCGACTGGCCAGTCGATCGAAAAAGCGAGCGGCTTCTCGCTGACACACGACTCGATCTGCAGAGCCGATCAAAAACAGCGCCGGGATCCGACAGAAGGCGCTTCCAGGCTGGGAAACTCTTGGATCGATGGCCAATGCTCGCATCGCTTCCAGTGTTTCAGTGTTTCGGACCCCATCCGCGCCGTCACCTTCTGCGTGCTGGTCGTCAGCGGATCATTGTCAAAGTCTTCAAAGTAGCCAGGGTCTCGACACAGCCAGTCTCGCTTGACTGCAGGCACGATATGCGCCTTCGGGAACAGAGTCGACAAGGGTCCTGCAAACGCAGCTTGTAGACGAAGAACCGGCGTCAGCTGTATAGAAAATGAAGGCCCGATGAAGCACATGGCAGCGAAGTGATGGTGGGAAGATAATGCCGTGTGGATACCGACCAACGTTCCGTACGAGTACGCCCCTAGCACCAGCGGAACGGAAGAGTTTGAAGTCATTTCCGGGACGATCGAACGCCTTGTAAAACTCACGAACTTGTTCGTATCGTCGACGAAATGTTGGAACCGCGACGTGTGAGCACGAACTCCAGAGATGCTCGAGTCGCTCGCTCCATGGCTAATCAAGTCGTAGGCCACGACGCCGAAGCCTTGCTCGCACAGATACTCGTACAAGAAGGAGTACCGTCGACAGTGGTCCCCAAGAGCATGCAAGAACACCACGACAGCTCGAAGCCTGTTCTTCTTGTGGCTGGTGTCCGGGAACACTGTCAAGTAGAAGAGTTGCTGGCGTCGAGAGTTCTCGAACGTGCCTTCTTCGTATCGAAGTGTAGACGGGAGTGGGTGGCCGCGAAGTTCGCTGCAAGTGTTTGACAACTCAACGTGAGGCATTTTTGAGCTTGTGGACCACGTGAGACCTTCGACATTGAACGCTGAAGTATCTGACGCAGCGAACTCAATCGAGAGGCAGGAAAATATGGCTTCAAAGGTACACTGCTTGGAGATATCGTACAACTGATAGGTGAAACATCGAGGTTCCTATCGAGTGGCCATGGTTTACTTTTCATCCCACTGCGTCAACTGGAGACACTTGATCCTTATCTCTTCAGGTCTCGCCTAATATATGATATGGAAACTGCTCTAGAGAGAGATGATCTTCTCGCCAGACAAAATAACCTATTTCGTCCTAAAAGTTATTTCAAATAACCTTGTTCAATGTAATGTGATGTGGCTCACACAAAACGATGCGTCATTTCCCATTTTAGCCAAGATGAACATGAACATGGACCCGAACGCGACGAGCCCGTGGTTCACGGCGGAGAACGAGCACCCGTCCATGAACGCGCAGCAGCCGCACCCGATCAGCAACAGCAGTGGCTCTGGCTTCCACTCGTCGGCGCCCAGCTCGCAGTCGGGCGTCAGCGGCACCGTCGGCTCCACGGACGGCGGATACTATGACGACCCCGACGATGAATTCGCTAACGAGCCCCCACTTTTGGAAGGTATATTCATCCCTATTATAGTCTGTGTTTAGAGACTCTTCTGATCTGTGTTTCTCCTCTAGAATTGGGCATCAACTTCGACCACATCTGGGCCAAGACGGTGTCAGTGCTGCTGCCGTCCAAGAAGATCGACGAGCACATTCTGGACGACGCCGATCTGGCCGGCCCTCTGGTCTTTTGCTTCTTATTCGGCATGTGTCTGCTATTGGTAAGTTGGGGCAACATATTTTGTATTTAGGTACTGATGTAACTTCCTTCTTGCAGGCTGCTAAAGTGCATTTCGGCTACATCTACGGTTTCGAGTGCTGTCGTGTCTGTTCATGTATCTGCTCATGAACTTGCTGTCTCCAGAGCGGACCATCGACATATACCGCGTCTGCTCCGTGCTCGGTTACTGCCTGCTGCCAATCATCGCCCTCGCAGCCGTCAACATCGTCGTCTCGGTGAAAGATTTGGGCCTCTTTGGCTTCGTTCTGGCCAGTGTGTGTGCGCTCTGGAGCACCCACACGGCCTCGAGGTTCTTCGAGAAGGCGCTGTACATGACAGAGCAAAAGTACCTAGTCATGTACCCGACCATGCTCGTCTACAGCTGCTTCGTACTCATTGCAGTCTTCTAAAGCGCAGAATCGGCTCAGTTTGCATGTATTTTGCTATAATACGCACGAGAACATGGTTGTTCGTCCCGAATGGCTTTCGATGGTTTTATTCTCTGGAGATTCTGCAGGACTGCGACTCGAACCCGAGGGATGAATTAACTCTTTAACGAAGCAGTTGGAAGCGATGGAGGAGCAAAAACCCAAGGACAACAAGATGATTTCGAGTATGAAGTCGGAGGTAAATGATCTCAAGTGGCAGGCTGAAGACCGTAACGACAGTAAGGAAGTAGTAAAGAGCGAGGGCTGACGGATTTAACGCAGCGACTGGAGGAGAGAGAGAGAGGAACGAGGTGATTCGAACCAAGCGCAGAAAAATGTGCTGCGGCCTCGAACGCCGATGCAGGCGAATGCTGAGGAACATGAAGAACTGCAGCGTCACGAAGGAGCTCTCTCCTGCAAAATTAGAGCTGAAGTTACAATTGGGGGAAACTAGTGGTGTTGATGTTGTTCCAACTGAACTTTTGCGTCGTGCTCGCTTGTCAGTTGATTTCGCAGGCTGCTACCAACTAGACCAAATGACAAAGCAACAGGCAGGAACAGCGGCAGCACAGGCAGCTATCCGGCGGCTACAAGAAGACGAAGAAAGAAACTGAGAAGATTTCACAATACTACTATTGAAGCGATGAATGAGCAGGTTGATGAGAAGCAGAAGGGATTAGAGTCTGAGAGAGATCGCGGCCAGTCACACAAGAAATTACTCAGCTCAAGGCTGTACACGCAAGAGCGAAGGGTTCGATGAAGCAAAGTCTTCAGACCAAATTCGAGTCTTTTGCTGAAGCCCGTGGTCAAGAACTTGAAGCTATGAGAGTTAAACTGACGGCGAGAAGAAGGTCCTGGACAGACAGCGTGAAGAGACCAAGCATCGACAACTGCCCAGATTACCAAGGATGAGGATCAGCAACGGACATAGAAACAAGAGCTTCGTGGGATTGAGCTTGAGCTCAAAACACAGCAAGGGTTTTCCAAGGATTTTGATGAAGTGCTCGCTGCGCTCAGATAAACGCTCGATATTGCCGAGACAACTTGGGTCCGCTTCGCATCCAGAAAGAGAGAGTGGAAGCGTATACTGAAGTGCACAAGGCTAGTGCTGATATTGCCCGACAAAAGACTGAGGAAAAGACTCGCGTCTCAAAGCTCTACGTATAAGAAATGCTTGCTGAAAGGGAACTGCACAAACAACTCATGGAGGTGCAAGGCAACGTTGAGTTTGAATAAATCCTACATTTCGGGCAAGACGCTGCTTACTGATTTAAGAGAAGAGTGGCTATTCTTCTGGGTAGCCGAGCTCTGCTCGTATCTGCAAAGCGGCAACCAACAAGCCAGGTGAGGCTTTCGAGGTAATAAGAGGAGTACTGGCGCAGCTTCCACCGAGATCAAGCTCCCGTGTTTCCAAAGTCCATTCAAGAGATTGAAGACGAGAGAGGCGATACCACCTAGAGAGCGGAGAGAGTGGTGGGATTCGTGAGAGTATCGAGCAGAAGTTCATGGACCACGTACACTTTTCCAAGTTGATTGCTTTACGACGGCTCCAATATATTTTGGTGTGTCAATGAAGCCTTAGATCTGTACATCTACGAAGATAAGATGACGAACTCACCACCACCACAGCCCGACCGATTGCCGAGCAAAACCTCTGGGGACCCCATTCCACCGCTGGATGGAGTTGTGTCGGCTACGACAGACTCTCGGTCTGGATACAAGCCCAGAGTGAAACCTTCTTAGTTCGAAGAATTTTTCTTTGCGTAGGCGAGTCACTGTGACCACAAACCCCAGCCATGCACCTGAAAACACAACATACATTGCCCAGGTACTTCACACTCGATATCTCTCCACCTTCTTCGACCTATGACAAAGATCGGATGAAGATTTTTGCGTTGCTTAACCATGAAAACCTCGATAAATTCATGGCGAATGAGATCATTCACGTGTGGGCAAGTGTATCGAAGAAGTCTACAGTGATGATGAGACCCGCAGAAACGAAGCCGCCAAGCGACCGCGCATCCTGACCATGTAGTTTCAGTCCCTCATTTGCAAGATGAAGGTCTGGCCCTCTACTGCTCGATCGTCCCAATGTCGGTGCACTGCCGTCCTCCCTTTCCAGTTGATCCGCTTGGTGTCCATCGGGGAGCCTTTGATGAAACACCAAGCAGCCCGAAAGTTGGCCGAGTTGGCGTTGACCCATGAGCACCGCGTCGGTATCGCAAAGCTCGGCGGCATTCAAGTCTTCCTACTAATCTTGACATCAACGAGCGAGCAGGACGGACTCAAGGCACTCGCAGCTAGCGCACTGTGGAACTTGGCTTTCCTGGACGCTAACAAGAACGAGATCGCTCGTGCCATCCCCGTGGTGGTGGAGCTGCTCCGATCGGATAATGAAGAGCTCAAGTCTGTGACGGCGGGACTGCTGTCCGAGTTGGCCATCGATTTCGAGACCCACCAAGCAATCGTCGACGCTGGTGGGATACCGACCCTGGTCGACCAAATGGTAACCGGAAACATCGATACCAAGGAGTACGTGGCGCGGGCGTTGTGGCGTCTCGCTGTTAACGCGGTCAATAGCCTGCCCATGACGAGAGCTGGATGCAGTTCGGCCGTATTTGAGTTGCTGAAAAGCTGCAGCGACGGCCAAAAGACGAATGGCGCTGGGTTGCTACGAGAACTGGTACAGGATGAACGTATCACACTCAACATTCGTAACCCGGTTGGTGTTGTGGAACTGCTTCGTAGCGGCACAGTTGCCCAGAAGGAGCACGCGACTATCGCGTTAAGGGAGTTAACGAAGACCAACCAGTACAACCAGGGATGGATTATCAAGGTAGGAAGGCCCAGTGCACTCGTGGCGCTGATTCAAGACGTCGACTTCTGCCAACGGGGAGCAGCAGCGCAGGCGCTTGGGAACTTAACTGGGACCTATTCCGCCAACCATGCTTGGTGCCGAAAACAAATAGAGGCGACTCACTGGGACCGCCGGTCGTGGCCTTGCTCCGAGACGGCGATGTGCATCAGCAAGTTGCAGCATGCTATGCCTTAGGAAAATTGGCACTCACGGCATACTCTACACACTCTAGGAATGAGATCAAGCAAGCTGGAGCGATGGAACTGCTGCTGGAATTGCTCTCCTGCGAGGATTCTCAACGTCAGATCAGCGCGTTATTTGCACTCCAGTATCTGCGTGTCCAGTTTGACGAAATTGCGAGTGCCATGCCCCACCTAGTGGCGCTGATCGGTCCCGACGTCCAGGCCTTGCGAGCTGTGGCTAATATCATCAAAAACCTATCGTACTCACTATGCAGAGCCGAGATTGCTCGACTCGGGGAGGAGATCGGCTGGTTGCGCTACTAGAGGAAGGAGGTGACGACGTGAAACTGGAGGCACTTTGGATGCTACGGCATATCGGCGACCGGGTTTGTCTGTGGAGCGGAGTGTCGCCACTGGTGAAGCTGGTGGAAAGCGGCACTCGGAATCACCGTTTCGCTGCCCTGGATATCCTGAAAATGATGGTGTCGAACGGCAACAGGGTTGGAACCAACAGCGCCGCGATCGTGGAGGCGGGGGAATTCCAATCATGGTGAAAATATTGTCAACGAACAGCTACGACGTGACAGTGCCGGTAGTTTGTGTGTTGAGTGAACTCTCGTCGTACGAGGGTAATGTCGCGGCTATCGTGGAGCTGGACGCCATCCCAAGACTGGTTGGGGTTGTCCAGTCAAGAAGTGGAGGCTTAGACAATGCCATCAGCACTTTGAACAATCTGGGGAGGACGAAAGAGATGCGAGCTGCGATCGAGAAGGCCGGTGGATATAGAGTCATTAAAGAGGTTTACGAGGACAGGGCGCATGGCAATGGTGGCCTAGGTGGATGCGCCTAACCAGAGTTTGGTACGACGCCTCGAAACGTATGGGCGAGCAGAGGCTATGCGATTCAACTGTAGTTCAACACGCTCAAGACGTCGCGAAGGCTGGAGGACGGATGGACGACCATGGGCCGCGCATTGATGTGCATGCCGATGTCCTGATTCAGGAACAACTAGGTGCCCCAGCGCCTGACTGTTCAAGCTCTCGGACGGCTCCAAGTACGCGAAGCCGACCGATGCGGAGGAGTACAGGCAGGGAAGAACAGCAGCACCGCCCACATTCGCCACCGTCGCGGTCGTGTACACCCACTGCACTTTGAACACCGTGTGCGTCAACGTTTTCTCAGCTTATACAGCACGCTAGACCAGGTTTAGCAACTTCCTGGTTGCTATCGTCGGTACTTTTCACCACTGCATCCTTCTCTAACAGCATTGACACCACCTCGCTGTGGCCATTCCGAGATGCACACATCAGTGCTGTCGATCATCCGTCATTTTCGAGTTGTACTAAAGCTCCGCCGTCCAGAAGCGCTCGAACAGCGTCGACGTAGCCAAGTTCGCAAGCGATTCCTAGAGCTGTGCCTCCAACCTTGTTTTTAATGTCAATGCCAGCGTGTCTCTCAAGCAGCAGCGACATCACATCGATGTGGCGATTCAACGTAGCCCGCATCAATGGCGAAACCCCATTGTGATCTGCCAAGTCGATCGATGCTCCACCGTCGAGAAGTACTCGCACAACTGCCGCGTTTCCATGACTGCACGCAATACTCAGCGCTGTAGTTCCCGTTGCATTTTGCTGGTTAATACTGTTAGTGGTACTTGCTTCTCCCTTCTTTAGTAGCATCAAAATCACTGCAGTGTGTCCGCTTTGGACAGCGGCCATCAACGGAGTAAAACCAGCGTAGTCAGGCAAACCGATAGACGCCTCGTAGTCAAGTAAATCTCGAGCACATTCAATGCGCTGACAAGACAAACCTCACGGAGTGCAGTAGCTCCCTTAATGTCTTGACATGAGTCTCAATAATCATCGAAAGCCTCCCATTCATGAACCACTACGATCGCTGAGGAAAGGAGACACCGTCAAGTACCTTGGTCTACCATTTAGTAATCTCGACACTTCGACCGAGTTAGCCAAACAATTAGATCACAAGCTGATGACAAGACTTCAACTTTGGAAAGGGCAAGCTCGAACACTCGTGGGAAGGCGACTAATTGTCCAAGCTATCGTACTGTCGACGATATGGTACTTTACGACGACGACTGTTATTCCCACTAGGTACATCAAACGGTGGCAAACCGCCGTAAAAACGTTCATACTCTACAACCGGGTGGGAGCTAGTCGTGGAGGTATTAACATCGTTCCCACTTCATTTGCCATACAAGCACGGCAAGACGATGGAATTGGGGTACCAGAGATTATGTCCTGCATCCGGAGACAACGTTTTCTCTTCCTTCAAAAATTTGTCAAAGTCCTCGCTTGTCATAATGAAAACGACGAAACAGTGTGGTATAGACCCATAGCAGAATTACTACGACACCGATATGGGGAATTTGTACGTCCGTGGTCGGGAGAGTTTTGCTACAAAATCCACCTGAACCTCCTGGATGGAAAGCAACAATGCTCCCGTTATGGTGGCGTAAACTACTGCAAGATTGGAGCCGCGTAAAATGGCCAAGCAAGTACTCATTACGATACACTAGAATGAAGACACTCCAACACTCGTTATTCAGCCCAATATGGTGGAATGCATCGACAAATTTCCAAGTGTGGCGCAGACAAGATGCTCATCGCGCACCACTGGGTACAGGACCTGTCAAGTTCCGGAGCCTCTGTAAAGAGCTTGCTTCAAAAGGCAAATGGTGTATAGCAGACTTTCTAGATACTTCCCATCGATGGCCAACCCTCATGGTGTTTTTCAGGGGGTATCTACCGAGCTACGTCCAATTCTGGGGTCCACGGTTGCACTGACGGATATCACCCAGCTTTATCGACAGCTAGCCCAGGTGTTTGAACGGGTATTGCCACACCAGAGACAGGTGGAATAAGCGTGGCAACGCGAGGTGCAATGCCGCCGACATCTGGACTGACAGTCGGAAAAACATCTCGGTTCTTCCCAAATCTAAAATCTCAAGACTGGGACAAATTGTTGCGGCCTGATAGAAGCGTGCAACCACACCCCATGAAAGTGCTTGGCTGTCCGCAACGACAGATCCATACTACGTTACAACAGATACTCGCCCTCCGCCAGTTTCTTGTTCCTGTTGTCCACGATGTGATGCTGAGAATGTTCTTTGGAGACCTCATTGTCGGATCAAGGCTGTTCTTCCTCAAGTCGTTAAATCCTACGATTCAACAGTGTGTGAGACGATCATGTGCTGCGATAGAAACAGTAGAGCACTGTTTCTTCTCGTGCCCAGCTCTGACGCAAATGTGGACCCCATTGTGGTCCCCATGGCATAAGGCTTTCGCGACGGAGTTGGATTGGCGATTGCAAATTTTTCCTAAACCACGAGACCTGAATAGGGAGTGGAGGCAGAACCAAAAGGTGGTCCTGCGTGGTGAGTCCACACTGCGATCGCGTTCCATGCTACGTGGAGGTTGAGAAACGACATACTATTCCGTGAAACTACAGCTGAAGTACCAAGCGTCCAAAATGTGATGTCCTCTTTTCGACGACACTGTCTGTTCATCAATCACCATTCAGCGGAGCTTGGGATTGACGACAAAATTGTAACCTCTGTTTTGGAGAAGTTAGGCTTTGACCCACCTGCGCCGCGAAACACGCCACCAGCAAGTCACGTTTGGATTCCACGAAACTAAGCAGCAGAACGACTAAGTACGGCTGTGATCAATGCAGTACTCCCACTAGAGTCTACACACGCGGTTGTCTAGTGCCACTAGACAACCGCGTGTCGAGTTCAACTCTATTGTTGAATAGAAACTGGACAATGTCCGAGAACCCCATTTGAGCGGCGGTGATCAAAGGCGTGTAGCCTTCGTCGTCAGCTAGCTCCAGATCCGCCCCATTGTTCACGAGGACGACTACGACATCGAATTGGCCCTGTTCACATGCAATATTCAACGGTGTGGCCCCGTTCGGAAGTCTTTCGTCAATATCCGCCCCAGCTTCCACTAATACCTCGACCACACTTGCATACCCACGTTCTGCAGCTCTCAGAAGGACCGACCACCCTTCGTTGTCACTCAGTTGTAGCGAAAACTCTTTTCCGCCATCAACATCACCACGGCAGGATCACCAGCCTGGAAGCTATTCATCAAGGCCGCTCTGCCTTCCACGTCAACTAAATCGACGGCCGCTCCCTTCTCAAGAAGAGTTTGAACCACATTAACGTGTCCAAGATCGCACGCAACATGGAGAGCTGTGGATTTATGAGCGTGCTGCCTGTTGGTACATGCACCTCCCTCCAACAGCATTTGCACTACGCCAACATCACCTCTGTGCGAAGCAAGCATGAGAGGTGTCCACCCGTCCACGTTATCCAAATCGACAGCCGCTCCGTTATCAAGTAGCGCGCGGGCGGTGTCGATGTGTCCACGATCACAAGCAATACTGAAAGCGGTGACTCCAGTTGAAAATTGTCGATCGATACTCGCCCCCTTGTCCACAAGCAACAAGACGATAGCCGTGTAGCCGTTCGCCGCCGCGTACATCAAAGGCGATCGTCCCATTTCGTCTGCCAAGTCGATAGCTGCCCCACTTTCAATGAGAACCTGAGCAGCATCGACATGTCCATTTGCTGTCGCCATACTGAGAGCTGTATTTCTCGTAGACTTTGGTAGTCGATACTAGCACCATTTTCAAGAAGTAACACCACCGCAGCAGTGTGGCCATTCTGAGCAGCACACAGCAGCGGTAAAACCCTGCCCTCATCCACCAAGTCGACATTCGCACCGTCGTCAAGCAGAGTTTGAGCCACGTCCACATGGCCATGATAAGCCTCCCAGAGCAACGACGTCCACCCGTCTTCCTCATCATGAGTTGCAGTCTGCCTCTGTCTGTCCGCACTTGCCGATGCGCTTGCATCTCCCAAGTCGTGGCCCATTGCTGCGGCTAAGGTCTCAGAACGCGCGGTACAAAACTCAGGGATTGTCCAATTCCTCCCATCTTTGTCTGGGGTATGCGGCCAAAAATCGGCCGTCTCATTTTGCATGGCACTCGCATCCGATGCTGCAGCATTCGAGTCTTTGTAAACTTCCTCGATAGCTTGATGTCAACCCTTTCGATCGCAGCCTTGTTCTCTTCGGTACTCCTACATGGTCCAACCAGTCTTGGAATGCCCCAATAGACACGACATTAACTTCGTTCGAGGAGCGTTTGCACAGCACACCATGGACAACATTCCGCCGTCTGGTGGTCCGCAGCTCAATTTGTCTTCCTGATAACATCGGCCTGTGTGAACTGGCTGTTCCTAGCTATGGCAGGACGCTTACGTATCTTCATGCCGGTGTGGACGTTGGCCCCCGGTAGACTGGAGCAAGCAAGCGACATGCTATTTCTAATGCAGTCACTGTCAATGACGTTGTTTGTCAGTCGGTAACTCACCATTAAGCGATCCCCATCGCGATTAAACACTCTTGCCCGCAAACACAGCTAGAAGCAGATCGCAGCCAAAATCTCACGTTGCGTCTTCTCTGCATTGACGAACACACCATCCGTTTCCATTGCATCTCGCGCTGGGCCTTCGTGGTGCTGCTTCTCATCAATGAAAGTCATTCTCCGTGTTGCCGGCGTTGTCACACGACACCTAAGCGATGGCTCGGTTGATCTTTTGCGTCCTCCTTGCGGTCTCTCGCTTGGTGCTCGCAGATGATCCTGTTCAGCTGAGTGAAAGCTTTGGTGGGCCCCACGGGAACGAGTACTCGGATGCTCCGGCGGTTGGTGCAGGGCAGATGGTGGCATCGCTGACGTTGCACGTTGGCGAGCGCTGTCACGGCCTCGAACTCCACATTGCAGCCCCCACCGACCAGACGTTTAGCCACGGGGAGAAGGAGGCTCCTACAACACGCTTACTCTCGGTGCGGGCGAATACATCACGTCCATGGAAGTTCACTGGGCCAAACACAAAGGCCACACGCGAGTCTTCTACTTGCGGTTTGAGACGAGTGGAGGCAACTCGGTCTCCGGTGGATCCATGACAGATGACAAGAGCACGGTGACGGCACCGGAAGGGTATCAACTAGGAGGTTTCTTCGGCCGAGACGGCGACGAACTCGACATGTTGGGGGCGGTGTGGACGAAAATCGTGACGGCACCGCCAGCTCCAGAACCATCCCAAGTAGCAGTCGCGACAGAAGCCCCTGCAGCTTCTGCGGATGAAGTACCAGAAGAAACCGAACCGCCCAAAGGCACCGGACCAGCGACTCAAGTGAGCGAGACTTATGGCGGTCCTCATGGCGACGAGTTCTCAGATCAATATTTGGTCACCTCAGGCCAAACAATCTCGTCGCTGACTCTCCACGTTGGCGCGCGTTGCCACGGTCTCGAACTTATCGCCGCAGCGCCTACCGTTCAAACGTTTACTCACGGCGGGACGGGTGGAAACTACAACGAGCTGAAACTCGGCGCGGGCGAGTACATCACGTCCATGGAAGTGCATTGGGGTAAGAAGGACGGCCATACCCGTGTCTTCTACTTGCATTTCCGAACCAATGCTGGGAAATCGGTCTCTGGCGGAACCATGACGGAGGATAAAGCCACAGCAACCGCACCAGAAGGGTATCAACTCGGTGGGTTCTACGGTCGAGCCAGCGGTGAGCTCTATTTGCTGGGAGTCGTTTGGTCCAGCATCCTGCCCGTTGACGAAGCGCCAGCGGCTCCGGTCGTGAGTGAAGACATCCAATTAAGTGAGGTATTCGGAGGCCCTCACGGTATCGCTTTCTCGGACATTCGGAATGTCAAATTGAGCCAAACTGTGAGCTCTTTGACACTCCGGACGGGAGCCCGCAGCCACGGAATTTCGCTTGGTATATCTGCACCAGTGCAAGCAACTTTCCAACACGGAGGCACTGAAGGCGAGGAACACACACTTGTCCTGGCTGCGGGCGAGTACATCACCTCGATGGAAGCTCATTGGGGCAAGAAGGACGGCCATACACGTATCTTCCACCTCAATTTCGGCACCAGCAAGGGGCAGACGATCTCCGGTGGCGACACGACAGGCGACCGGAAGACCATCACCGCCCCTAAAGGCTTTCAGTTAAGCGGCTTTCACGGTCGATCGGAGGGTGAACTCGACCAACTTGGAGTCATCTGGACGCGAATCGGAGCGACAGATATCCCTCTCTTCGAAGGCTCATCGATCCGCAACTGGGTCGGCCCAACGATCGGAGACCCCACCGACACCGCGTGCTATCGAAAGTCGGTGGGTTTCGGAGCCAACAGCGTCTGCCCCGTGGGCTACAGCAACGATGACGACGACTGTCTCGCCCAGTGTCCGCTCTCGTACCCGGTGAGGTGCTTTGCCGAGTGCATCCCCCAGAACGACGACTGCGCCAGCGAAATCATTTGGAAAGTCGGGTCGGTCGTCGCCGTGGCGTTCAACGTGGCCACTTTGAACGTGTTCGGGAGCATCTTGAGCGCCTACAAGACGGCCAAGTGGGCGATCACTTGCGCTGCCAACGTCATCTCCGTCGTCCGGTCCTTGATCTTTTATCTGCGGTATCAACAAACTGCAGCCCCGCAAGGTGACGTGGAGCAGCTTCTTACCGTGGCGTACCAAGCTGACGTCGTGCTCATCGATCTCCCTGTGGCGATATGCGCTTGTCTTGGCATGGAGATCCCCAAGAAAGCGCAATACGCCGATATCGTGGTCACCATTGTGGAAGGGATCGTCAAGCAAGCCATCACGAACGGGGACCAAATTCTGTCGACAGGGGCCAACGCCCTCAACTTCCTCGCCGACAGTAAAGCGTTGAATACCTCGGACACCACAGTCTCTGATCTCCAGGACCTCATCGACAAGAACTCATCGTGCGGGTGGGAGCTCAAGCGACTCACCGATCGCGTCGTGTACGCAGTCAACGATGTCCGTAACGCGACGCCAAACGCTGCCACCAACGACATCCGAGTCACGGTGTACCAGTCCCCAGTCGTCATGAATGACATCCCGACGGTGACCAACAACTGCATGCGGGAGCTTCTCGCCTCGAAGTCTGTCACAGCTGCCTATCAGACTCGTGATATGCTGCGGAAGACATTCAGAGTCATCGTCGACCAGCTCATCGAGAAGGCGACCACCGATTTGGGGGCGTCCGTGGCGGAAGACGAATATCTACGAGAAGTGTCCAACATGGGGCTCGTAGTGCTCTCGACCATCGACCCCACAGGAATCGCCTATGTCGCCTCTCAGTTCGTGCAGCCAATCTGTGGCCCCACCGCTTATCTGGGCGCGATTGACGACGGCACTCTGCAAGACGCTCTGGGTCTGGAAACAATGGACGAAGCGTTCGAAGGCAGCTACGGGTGGTGGACCAAGAGAGGGGACGGCGTCGTCCATTTTATCTTCGAGAGCACCGATACTCTGGATGTGACGGTGGTTATTCATACCGGTGGGGA
Source organism: Phytophthora quininea (assembly GCA_011947345.1). Classification (NCBI taxonomy): domain Eukaryota; phylum Oomycota; class Peronosporomycetes; order Peronosporales; family Peronosporaceae; genus Phytophthora; species Phytophthora quininea. The sequence continues at coordinate 296,192 of JAAVTG010000275.1, read as the reverse complement.
CGACTTCGCCGAGGTGGATGTCGCTGCTGGGGCGACGGTTGCCTGGGATTCCACCATTGCCGAGCTCCAAGACAAAAACTTGTATCTCGATCGATGGCGCGCTGGAATTCTCGGGCTGCCTGGGTCAGGCGGCGGCTCGCTGTTGATGTGGGTGCCGCGCTCGTCGGAGGTCATATCACCATGCACGTCCGAATTAATGTCAGCTGAGTCATGTTCCTTGCTATTGTTGTTGAGCTTTTCTTCACAGAGCGTAGCGCCAAACTTGTTCGAGTCAGGACCTCAGTCATCCACACCCACCAATGCCATAGTATTCATGTTCTGCTGCTCTATGGTCTGCTTCAAGTCTCGCTTCGTAGATTTCATCAATGGCTTTATATCCGCCAGCCCTTTCGATCACTGCCTTGTGCTCATTCGTGTTACCCAATCGTCGCAATATCCATATCGCAGCAGTAGCGACTGCTTCCGTCTTGTGTTTGACTCGAGCGACCAACAGCGGAATGGCGTTCATCTCCACAATCGAGTCGACATTTGCCGGATTAGATGAGAGTATGTCTAACACACTGACTGCGTGTGCCACCAGCGTTTCCTTCGTCAAAGCTCTTACCAAGACTGGGATCCCACCAGCTTGAACGATCGCAGCACTGTTGTCTCCAGCTGCGTAGTCGCTGAATGCCATGGTCCTCAAGATCTTCAAACCAATCGAGCGTTGCTCCTCGGTGCCGCTTGCAACCAGCTTCACCAGTGACGGCACTCCATTCAACAGACGAATCCGATCGCAGATACGTACAGCTCCCTCACCACAGCTTAAGTTCTGGAGCATTGACAGCGCCCCTAATCTCACGGACTCAGTTTCATTCTCTAGCTGCGCAACCAAGCGATCAACTCCTCCGACTCGCGCGATTTCCTCCCCATACTGTGAATACAACGACGGCCTCTTAAATATCTTGGCTACAGCTGTGAAGACAGCGATGTCGCCGCTAAGAAGCTCCACTAATGGGGCGATAACACCACCCATTTCATCAACATCATACTGCTGATGCTGCAGAGCGCACACCACGGCGCATTGGAGACGACGGTTCTCACAAGAGAGCAATTTCAACAGCAACTTCACTCCTCCGGTGCGCTTGATCTCGAACTGGTTGTAGTGATGCAGTTTTGCCAGGTTCCCCAAGGCGAAACACGCAGCAAGCTGTTGGTCAGTGTCGCCATCTCGAAGCAACATCACGAGGGCCTGTTCGCAGTTTGCTAGGTCAATAACTACTCGGTGCCAAGAAGAAACGTCGACCCGAGCTAGATTTCCAATCACCTCAGCTGCAGCACCTCGCTGACTAAAGCCGACGTCTTGCACCAACACCACTAGCGTTTCGACCGCTTGTGCCGCGATGACCACGGCCTGGTTGGGCCAGTTGTTGTGTGTTAAATCCCTCAAAGCGATAACAGCAAGTTCTTTCTGGACGCGTGTGCCACTACGAATCAGCTCCACGAGGCCTTTGTGATGCTTGTACTTGGTCATGTCGATGGTTTCGCTTCGTGCCAGCTCTCGCAGCAACCCTATGCAGCTTATCTTCCGATCATCACTAGTGGCTTCCAGTAGAGCGAAGACCGTGGCAAGGTATTCGGCTTTTCTGATAGCCCTTCGGTTGGCTTCATTAGCAGCAAGACGCCAAAGCGCTCGCGTCGCGTACCCTTTGGTAGCGGTGCTCCCTTGTTTCATGTTGTCGGCCAGGGTCGGTATCCCGCCAGCGTCGACGATTGCTTGGTGGGTCTCGAAATCGATGGCCAACTCGGACAGCAGTCCCGCCGTCACAGACTTGAGCTCTTCATTATCCGATCGGAGCAGCTCCACCACCACGGGGATGGCACGAGCGATCTCGTTCTTGTTAGCGTCCAGGAAAGCCAAGTTCCACAGTGCGCTAGCTGCATGCGCCTTGAGTCCGTCGTGCTCACTCTCTGATTTCAGGATTGGCAGCAAGACTTGAATGCCGTCGAGCTTTGCGATACCGACGCGGTGCTCGTGGGTCAACGCCAACTCGGCCAGCTTCTGCGCTGCTTGGTGTTTCATCAAAGTCTCCCCATTGGACACCAAGCGGATCAACTGGAAAGGGAGGGCAGCAGTAGCCGACCCACGGCATCGACAATACGAAGGTCGAGCGGTGGAGGGCCAGAGCTTCATATTGCAAATGCGAGACTGAGAGTGAGGGTACATGTCAGTCGCGTGGTGGCTTCATTTTTGCGGGTCTCATCATCAACTGTAGTCTTCTCCGATGCACTTGCCACACGATCTATTCGATTGTATGAAAACAATCTTACTTCCTCAATACAGGAATGTTTCTGCTTGGCAATGCCATCAAAGACCTCCATCTATCGCCAGGCCACCAACACAATTTTGCAAAACTCAGCATAAAGCCCGGCAGCACTATTTCTCTGAAGTATCGGCGTGATCTCTGTGAGATCGGGCTCACTGGCGCACATGAACGGTCTGTCACCTCGTCAGTTTTCAGGCTTGGAACAAAATATTCAAGAAAAGTGGAGAGTTCAAATGCGAAGTCGTGTCTGGCGTTAGTGGTCAGAGTATCGACGTTAATCATCGTCTTGATTTTTAAGACGTGCACTCTGAACGTCCGACACAAATCCAATTCCAGCGGCGGCAATCAGTCGGACTGTGGTATTTGGCCGCCTTGTCTTCGTAGATGCACAGATCAGACACGCCAAAACATATTCAAGCAGTCGATGCAGATGAGTCAATTTGGCCCTGGTGGAGGTGAGAAATGCATACGTGGTCCATGAGATTCTGCACCGAATTCGCCGATACCTTCTCCTTAACCTTGTCCTCATGTTCGTCTTATCGCAAACAGCACACTCCGCGGCCAACAGGTCACGATAAATTCAGCTGAAGCAACTAAAAGTGGGGATAGATCGCGTGACCTCCCTAGCAACGGCACGCGCCATGTCAACGTCGGGGCCTAACATACTCGCTATGTCATAGTATCGCTCGATACTCTCACCACCCTCTCCGCTAGGTGGTAACGCCTCTCTCAGCTTCAATCTCTTTAACGGACTTTGGTGGCAGTATCAGTACCAGCAGTGGGTATCCGCGCACAAATTCCACCGTGATGCTCAAGTCATTAAGTAGTAGCTCATTCCCCTCGGTGGAACATACAGCTTGCGCTTCGTCAGCACAGTTTGCGCATGTACTTCGTGCATCTCTTGGGCAAACCGGGAGGAGCTATCGCTAGCCCAGCAGTGTTTTCTGGAACCTCCACCAGCACACATTCAGTAGCATGAATTTATCCGTACTCGTCTCTCCGTTCCTCACCTGGTTCTCTGTCCGCAGCCACTCCAAGTCGATCTGGTGCTTCCTTGTCAAGCAGAGCTTCAGGAGATCTGCGTCACACGTGAATCGACACTTTCCTCCCCTTGATCGCTTCCTTCAAGTCACCCACTGCCTGAGAGTCGTCAGCGTCCACCGGGAACGCGGTGGTCTCGCCGACAGCGGCGCAGAAGATCTTGGCGTTCACCATCTCGCTTCATCACTCATAAACGGCGGCCAAGAGCTGATCGGATCTGGAAAGAAACCTCGGTCGTGACGATCGTTGCATTGCTGTCCATGGACGAGAGGCTCGCTTCCCGTACCTGGACGAACACGTCGTGTCAACTATCGCTACATTCCCTGTCATCAGTCTCTGCGATGCTGATCTTCCCGCGAAGTCGGCGACAAGCGAGCAATTCAATTCGGCTTGCGAATTACCAAAGTCTCCAACAATGGCAGCAATCGTCAGACTCAGGGAAATAACAAGTTTTCGAGCGTGGAGTGAGAATGCCCTACAGTAGCCTTTACCATAAAGAAATTGTCTTATCCAGCACCCAAAGTCACACAGATCAAAAACCTATAATATGTTATATTCAAATTTTGCATTAGATTATAAAGGAACTCTACATATGGTAAACAGAAAATGGGGCAGACTGTCCGGACAAAAGCGTACATTGAAGAGAAAACAATAGCAGATTCGAATTCGGGAGGGGTTTACCCGAGAACTCTCCCAACGCGCACAAGGATTCCAATGAAGTCCTGCTTGTGCATTCAAGAGCTACACGCCTGCATGCATGCGCGAGTAGAATAAGAGGCAAACTTACACATCAAAGTGTTCAATTCAATCAATCACCCTACTGACGACATCTTGCTCTTCAGCTACCTCTCCTACGTGTTTATCGAGCAGTCCTAGCTTTTCTAAGCGCCCAACTACGCCCTCGATCTGCGGCAGCGTGTCCTTGTCGTCCTCAGTCTCTCGCAACACTCCCTTGAACCCATTTGCGATCGTGTTGGTCGACAGCTCATCCCAGGCGTCTGCAATCCACTCCACAACGTCCGCTCGATCGGGTGCTTCCATCTTGAACGACGCTGCTGCTGCCATGGCCTTCTCATGGTCCTGCATCTGCAGCTCCAAGAAGTCGACCCAACACTCCCTCAGTCTCAGCTTGAGCGGTCGATTCCATGCCACATCTGCGGGCTGACAGACACCTGTGCACCCAGCCGGAACTCGCATCAGCTCCACGTTGAGCTCCTTCGCACAGGCGCAGACAGCTGCAGTCCAATGCGCAGAGAAGTCGTCAAGCAGGAGCAGCACTTGAGTCGTCATGTCGGCCCGCTCTGCAAAATGGAAACGCAGAAAGTCAATGGTTAACCCTTCATTCCACCACCCGCTTCCGTTGCTGAACAGCACGACGTTGTGCCGCTCTTGAAGAGGCTGCATCTTCCGCCACAGCACCTTTCCAAACCCATGCCGCTTTTTCAGGTTCTCCACGTGCGTCTTGGGCACCGTTGACGGCCGTGTCTTCACAATCAAGTAAGGCGGGTACTTGCGGCCCAGCGAGTCTCCCAGCAGCATGCACGTGAGCCGCTCCTTGTCCTTGCTCATCGACCGTACCCATACCGTCTTGGCACCCTTCTTGCTGATGGTGTTCTTTGGCAGATACTGAAAAACACAGGTGTCTGATCTGCGTTATACGCACAATCAACACCTAGCTCCGCCATCTTCTGATTCACGTCCCGGTTGAACTGCTCCAGCGCCGCGCTTGCGTCTTCAGGATGCACCTGCCCTTGGCGCGTCCTTGCTCGTAGGGCGAGACGATGCCTCCGTAGGAAGCCTTTTGCCCAGCCGTGAGACGCAGCAAACAACTTCCGAGAAACACCCGCGTCTCTAGCAACAGCGAGAGCTTTGCGCTGAAGCATCAAGCTTGACACAGGAAGGCCCTGGGAGCGATACGCGTTGATCCACTGCACGATGTGTACCTCGGCATCATGGGGCAGCGTGGTAGCCATCCCAGGCAGACGAACCCGACGCTGGTTTGCCGTCGCCAGTGTGCTGCACAAAGCCGTGAGTCTCTCCTTTTGTTGGCGCCAGAAGTACACGCTTGTCCGCTTCGTTTGGAGCTGTGTGCCTGTAAGGCCCTTGAAGAACTTGCTGAGCGTGGCCTCCATGGTGTGCGTCTCGAAGTGCAGGACCACGTCTAGCCGGAATTGGTGCGTCGGCACCGAACGCTTGTACGCTCGTGGCTTTCGCCCTCCGTGCTCAGTGTGCTTGCATCTTCCTTTCCCCATGGCGAATTGAGTTGTGCGATGACTTCTGTCCAGCAAAAGTGCCTCGCCGTGCTAACCAACCATTTTGTGTCGGATATGACATTTTCAATACAAGGAAACATTTGGTCAATTGTGATTGGCTTAAATCTACTGTCGGATACGACAGTTTGCAGGATAAGACAATTTCTATACGGTAGTCACGACCCGTAAAATACAGAGAATAATAAACTGAGCTCACACCAGCGCACCAATAGCAAATTGTTGAATAGTCCTGGGACCAACTACCAAGACTTCGTTGCATCTGGAATCACGTGACTGGGTGCGCATTTACTCGCGTTGCGTATCGGCTGTCACTTTCGTGCAGTCCATAGAGCGAATAATATCCGCAGTCTTGCTTTTCTTGTTTGCGAACAGTCGACTCGCGGCGTCTTCAACATCGGAAAATGGACGCTTGTTCCGCTCTTCCACAATTTTACGGGCAGTTGCGGCACCCAAGCCTTCAATCCTGCAAAGCTCTTTGTATTTTGCGTTGTTGAGGCTGGGCGGGTCCTGTAAACTCCGATACGCACGGCTAGCAAAAGGCCCAAAATATTGGCGAAATTCGTTGATGGAAACGATTCCGCATCGTGGAGGGAGATCGAACTTGCTTACATGACCCGACGTAATGAGTAAGAACACATCCGTCTCATTCACAGCTTTGGCTCGTTCTTCGGCATACGCGGCTTCAGTGAACTTCGCTTTTGTTTGCTGCAACTTGCACTGAATCACTTCGTTGCACTGGGTCTGATCATTTCCAATCTCCAATTGAACTCGCAAAAATAAGTCGCCAGCTGAAGCACTTGTGCCGTTGATGATTGTATCCTTATTTGAAACCTTAACGTCGCCAAAACGGTTTGTGAAGCACACCGAATCTCCGGAGATCCCTTTGGTATCACAACGGTGTACAGCTTCCACTAGCGTGCGTCTGTAATCTTAACTCCATCGACTAGACCGAAACGACCGCCGCCGTGGAAGGTGGATAGGTCGACTTGAGTATTGAGGAAGGCAATCGACTTGACTCGGCGGTAGAACCCCACGAAGCGCTCAAATCGCTGCCATACCATAACCGACCGCGTGATATGCTCGTCGAAATTGTCTAGTTCGCCTTTGGCCTTGGGGAGTCTCCGCATTAACACTACAAGAAAAATGAAAGCGCATTCCAAGCATCCTTCATCAGTCCATCGGAACAAACCCAAGCTTCGAAGTTTGTCCACAGTCAAATTGGTTCCCCCGATGGGATCTGTCAACCCGTAACGACGCTGTGACAGGGTTGCGGCCAACACTTCTCGGCAGTTGGCTTCATGAAGTAGAGGAGAACTCAGTAGCTTACCGTATTTGAGCTGTAGCTTTTGGTATACCTGGTCAACAATGTCGTCTGGTTCGAGCTCTGCCAAAGGCAACTCTTGGCTCTGCCTCTAGCGCTCGACCGTGACCACCCATATCTTCCACTAACTGCTTCTCGAATGCTGTTCCTGTTTCCACAACTTTCTCGCCACAAAATGGAGGTGGAGCCAGATACAAGCGCTTCTGGTAAGAGTCTGCGAGCGCCTCACTGACAGGCTTCTCAACTGTTGCCGAACAAACTCAAACAGCAAATGCCTTCGATGAATTCAAGAAGTTGCAGACGGAAGTCATTACTCGATAGAAATCGCTGCTTTTGGTCCCGTCATCCGAATGTCGCTGCAGACCATCCACGCACAAAATCACCGTCATCTTTTTCAAGTCGTCAATTCCCTCCAGCTCCTGCAGGATTTCAACCACCGTTTCAATGAATATACAACTCGGAGACAAGTTTCTCAACGTTGCCGCAAACTGTTCCCACGACATTTCTCCGTTCGAGAGCTGGTAAAGCATTCGGTAGCTGATGTCCAGATCTGGGGCATCTCTGTCGAGTAATTGGCCTTTTGGGGAAGTGCCGTTCTCGAACGTCACATGAAACACGTATGCGCTCTTGATTCGTTGGATGAGCGTTTGATTTTGGATCCCACGGCAGCCGCACACAGCAAGTCCTTCATCTCGTCCAGCATGCGCGACTTGCCCGTTCCAGGTCCACTCAAGACCAAATTGAGTGTGTGAGTCTGCTTATCCCAGGACCTTTGTTGCCAAGCGTTGTAATGATCAACCAGAGATGATTTAAGAGCTTCTGCAAGTTCCGACGCTCCTTGGCATGGCCAATTGCACCCAGAACTCCAACAAAGACACCTTGGCTCCTTCCATTCTAGAGTACCCAATAGCTTTTTCCATTCTGTGTCTTCTGGAATCTCCACCAGCACTGCGACAGGCCCCTCCCTCGCGCGGAGTTGGTCCCAGTCAAGGCGTCTCCTAACATCGACTGCCTCCGACAGCTTGAAAAACAAAATGGGCATATCCGGAGGATCCATGCGCATCAGGTTGCTGGTGTCGATTGCGTTGGTCAGCACGCTCTTCATGGTCACCCAGGAGTTGTCCTTCCTCCCCACAAAGAGCTCCAGGTCCTTGGGGTCACATGTGATCGAGGCCGGGTTCGCCTCCTTGATTGTCTTCTTCAGCGCTGAAACCGACTCACCCTCATCGATCTCCACCTCAAAGGCGGTGGTATCGCCAACAACGGCGCTGAAGATTTTCATCGCCTTCTACCTAACCCGGCGAATTTGAGAATGAGCAGCTTTGCATACAAGTATCAAGTACATGTGGTGACCAATCATATCCCCGCATTTTAACCTCAACATCAAAAACCATGGACGAGGCTTACTTCGCGAAGGTGTCGTGTTCAATCGCCTCTGCGATGCTAAACATCCTCGTGGGGTTGGTGACAAACGATCATTGCGGGTGTTGGCGACAACTCTTACTATAACTGACGCCAAGACTAGGTCGGCTACTCAGTTGGTCCATTTGATAGTCAATGGTGACAAGCTGGAGAAGCCGCAATCAGCTCGGAAATGGCGCAAGTGCATGGGCACTTGAGGGATTCGTGCGCTGATGCCAATCCTCAAGTCGAAGAACGAACCTCAAAAATTAATGGAACTCGCAGTCAGTGCATTATGGGATTTAGTTTTCCTGGACGTCAACAATACCGAGATCGCTACCGCCATGTCCAAGTTAGTGAGAACTCAAAGTTGGCTCTGGGTTTTGACACGCACGGTGCAATCGTCGAAACTGGCGAAAGGCCAGTCCTGCAAGGATTTTGACGGCTAGCTGCGAATAGGACCTTCATTTGGAAAGCTACGTCTGGAAAAGTTTTGGACATAAACTTGAATCGAGTAGTGGTGAGCGACGAAAGCCACCGGATTGAAATTGTTGAGGAACAGTGCGTTTTTGTGGCGGCTCGGAAGTGGACCTCATGCGGTTTTGCTGTGCCGATTTGCGGTCTAAAGTGTGTTGCAATCTGCAGATATCAGTGGTTGTCTCCAACGTGAAGTGGAATGGGCTGTTCACTGTCACGGACAGCGGGTTATGCCACTCTTTTGTACATTGAAGGCAAGTTCGCATCGCGAAGGCGTACTTGAATGACCGGGGCTGACAGTTCCAGAATTGCTACCATCATTGCTGTGTAGCCTGCATCGGGGCTCGGTTGAGTTGTTTGTTGGACTACTTCACCACCAGCTTGAATCGAGGAAGCTGACTTCGTTACGCACTCAATGGCACCAGCGCTATGCCTTGGACGACGAGGGTAATAGCGATTCTGACCTTGCAGTCGTTGCTGGTCACGATGTAATCTGCGTCATTGCTAAACCCGAGGCGAAGATAATATCCTACGTAGAGATAGCGAATTGCTCGGTCTTGTGCGTTCTGGGGAATTTCGAGGTGCTCAGAGCGAGCAAACAAAAACAAAGTTGTGTTTAAATTCATGAAGAAAAGTTTATCTTTATGAACTCAGCTCAATTGTTGTTGTTGGCTCCATTCCGTACGACACGCTTTCGCCAGTCAATGCAAGCCGAGCATGTCACCAAGCACTTAGCTTCATTTTGCATAGATACTCGATGCGATAATTATTTCCTGGACAGGACCACAAATATTGTAGCTGTCCTCGGGTCTAAAGCAAGGATCACGTGATTAAACACTAAGAGGCCACTTCGACATTCATCCTCGCAAGCGAAACCTATCACTCTCAAGACCACGTCGGGATACTATGAAAACTACGACTCCGGCGAGTTGAATACCGGGCTGATTCTCTGCGTTGTCGCTACTGTGTGCATTCCCTCTGTGCCATCGTCGGGTGCTGTATATCGAGACGGACCCAGGCAGTGACTGAAGAAACTCAGCCGCCCCGAGCAAGCCAAGCCGAGATGGTTTTACTACAAGCAAGCCCCGAAGACGATCCAACCGACGTGGTGGGCATCGCCGTGCCAGCAAGTGATGCAAACGAGACCAACAATGGGATTGCGGGGGCAGCCGCGGTTCCTGAGATAATTGGGACTCCATACGCAAAAGCGATGGCAGCCCAGCGGCAATACCAAAGGAATCCGAGGAATTCTTCAACTTGAGTACCATAAATGAACCATTGCATTCATTTGCACACCTTGCATGCATACCCGTGGACGGCTTTGCTGCTTTACGACCCGCTGTCCGACGTTCCTTCCCTCGGTCATCTACGCTGGCTCGTGCTCCCTACTGTTGCGATCAAAACCTATAGCATCCCGTACTTAAACATTGAGGGAATCGAGCGACGCCTAGTGGATAACTCACAACAAGAACTCGAGCGAGTAGTCCTTGCAGAAGCTTTGGATTGCGTCCTCGTTGCGATTCGCCTCGGCCAGCAGCGCCATAAAGTCGATGGGAGCGGCGCTGCCCTCGGCCAGCAGATCCTTCACCTTGTCCTCGCTTTCACACGCCACCATAGCGGACAGCGTGGAACCGATGAGCTTAGAAGCCTTGCCGTTGTAGCACAAGTGCTCCGACATAGTCACCAACTGAGGCAACGTGACGCTGCCCGCCATGACGGACGGAGCGACCATCTGGCCCATGTATGGAAGCGCCTTGGGAATGTCAATCTCAAAGTCCTCGATAAACTCGAGCACATCCGTCAACGCGCTCTCCAGAGCAGCGTTCGTGACGATCTTGCGGTCGTTCAGACCCACCAAGAAGCTGGCAATTGCGTCGCGTTCCTTGTCGCCCTTCTCCAGGCCAATGTTCAGGGCCTTAGCCGGGATCAACACGTAGTGGTTGTCGGCGTTCAGCTCCGCGAAGCTCGCACAGGCCTCTTCCAGGTCCTCAAGCTCTACATACTCATCTAAGATAGCTTTCACCTTCTTTTCAAAGGCATCGGCAGTCAGGGCCGGGGCAGCTGGCTCAGCGGCCTTCTCCGACTTACCAGAGCGGCCATTCGACTTGCTAGGCGTGGGCGGACGACCGACGTCCTCACGACGCGAAGATCGGGAGGATGTAGAGGATGAGCTATTGCTACGGCCACGCTCCTTCTTTCCAGAGCCGCCGCTGCTTAGCGTTGCGAAGGCGTTGCCGCCGAGACGACTTCCGCTCGGGTGACGTGGTGCAGGGGCAGGGAACCGGTCCGAGTTGCTGCGGTTCTTCAAGCCCTTGGGGCGAGCCCCACCCGTCACGGTCTCCCAGCCATCCGCGTCCACAGTAGGCGTGGTGTTGCTAGCTGGGGACGAGCCAGCGGCGCGAGCCTTCCAGGCTGCCGAAGCACCTCCGCCACTGCTTCGCCGCCGGTCGTTCGAGCCGACAGAGCCAGTCGAGTTCATCGACTGGCTGCGCTGCAGACGAGCATGGCCAGACGGTTTGCCGCTCGAGCGCTCCTTCTCCTTCGCTTCACGAGCGACTTCGGCATGCACTTGGGCGATCGTCATAGCCTTAGTCTCCTTACGACGAGCAACCCATCGGTTCTGACGCAGTTCGAGCAGATCCTGCAGCATGAAGCGCACACGAGTGCACAGCAGTTTGGATTCGCCGCTCAGCTTCTTGATCGTGCCGTAGTATCGGTTAATGTGATCGATCTCAGCCTTCTCGCGGGCGTTGGCCTCGAGGGTCTTGCCGATTGTGCTCATCAAGTTGCACAGACACTCGAGCGATTCCTCATCGGGCGCAGCGATGTCACCAAACAGAATGTTAATGCACTCGTGCATGATGCGCGAGCTCAGCATACGCTGTTTGAAGAGCTCGCCAACGAAGCGAATGTGGCCGAGAGACGCCCGCTTCATGAGCAGTTCCTTCTCTAGGCGCTCGTCTTCAGGGAGCTCTTCCAAGCCTTCGACGGCAGGCTTAGCCTCGAATTCCTTCTGGCAGCGCTGCAGCAGCAGCTTACGGAACAGTTTGTGTGTGTCGGTGACAACCTCGTTGTCTTCAAGAGTGATAGCAGGCATAGCCGTCTGCGCGATCTTGGCGCACAGCTCGGCGTACATCGTGGAGAAGTGCCACTCCATCTGAGCCTTGGCGATGACCATCTCAATCACGCCCTTCAGGACCTCAAGACCGCGGACGGCGACCTCGATCAGCTGGTCCGACAGCTTGTCGAACTTCTCGATCGACAGTTTGTTCAGAATGGACTTGGCCTCCTTCAGAGAAGCTTCCGATGACTCCACGGGGTCGTCCAAACGCGACTTGGAGTGCGACGGCTTCCAACGAGTCTCCTCGTTGATCTCAAGAGGAGCGCAGTCCTCAAGTGCAGGCGCAGTGTCGTGTTGGTGACCGCGTCCGCCGCGACCGCTGCGTCCACCACGGCCACTGCCGCGTTCCCGACGTCCCCGGCCCTCACTGAAGTTTCCACTACTGCCGTGACGTCCCAGAGAGCGGGACGAGTCATTACGACGCATGCCCTTGGACGACACCTCCGGAGGAGGCGCTGTCAGAGCTTTGGTGGTCTTGTCCGCAGCAATCACCATGCCCTTGACACCTTCTGGGATTGGGCACTTTTCCACCTCGGGCTCCATCTCTAGCAGCTGCTTGATCGTGTACATGATGCGCTCGCCGATCACAGCCTGCTCCGCTACCACTTCAGGCTTCTCCTGCTCTGATTGTTCCTCCTCCTCTACAACTTCAGTCGTCTCTTCTTCTTCTACTACTTCTTCAGCTTCAGATTGGACTTCGACATCAACATTGACGTCTTGCTTCTGCTTCTCCTCTCTCTCCGAGGCTTCCTGGGCCTTGTCGCTCTCCAGCTTCTCATCGGCTTCAGGCTCCGAGGCACTAGAAGTGGCCGTCGACGACGTCACGGTCTCTGTCTTGGTCTCCGTAGTCTCTCCCTTAGTGGTGGTGGTGGTGGTCACGGTGGTGGTTGTGGTGGTGGTCTCCGTCTTCATGGCGGCGGGGACGAACGGCTGCGCCATAACTACAACATAATAATAAGAATTAATCCTCTTCTTGTCTACTAAATTGCTATAATATTTCTTACAGGAAGGCACGAACGGCTTAGCGTCGAGCTTGAGCGCGCTCTTGGCAGGGGACGACGTGGGTGCTGTGTGGGCCGACGGCGCCCAGGCCGGCGCGCTCGTATTGAACACGAACTCCTTGGCCGTAGGCCGCAGCTTGGAGGCCACGGGCCGCTTGTTGTCCAGCGCCTCGGTCATTTTGTCTACTACTATCACACACGCACGACTTGCGCAGGTGACGGGATCCAGCGAGCTGATGGACGCTGACGAATGCGAAATGTCTGGTTGGCTCCAACCGCTTCGAATCAAATACCCACAAAAAATGATAAATAAAAAGCGACCTAAAAATGTTGCACGAAGGTAAACCGTGCCTCTTCAAGCAATGTGCAACGTCGACATTTGCGCACGTCCAGCAGGCTAGCGATGGCTGTATCCAAGCAGGCGGCGTGTCTGCAGCGCTTCCGCTACATGGAGGGCCACTTCCTCAACGCCCGTGGCCAGAGCCTCTTCTACTGCGCCGCGTTCCCCTCCCCAGACGTTCCCTTGCTAGCTGTCGTGCTGTTCCTGCACGGCATTGGCGAGCACTCGCTACGGTTCTCGCACGTGTTCAGCCATCTGTGCACACAGGGTTACGGCGTTATCGCCTACGACATGCTGGGCCACGGCCAGAGCGACTGTGAGAAGCCAGGACTGCGCGCGCACGGCTCCGAGTTCCAGTTCTTTGTGGACGACACCAACCAGTTCGCGACTGCTGCCAAGCTGTCCATTTACAAGAATATGCTGCCGGAAAGCAGTGCAAACCCTCCCATGGTCATTATGGGCATCTCCTTTGGGGCTCTAGTGGCTCTGAATACGGTGCTGTCGGGCAAACACTCGTTCCAGGGCTGTGTCGTGGCCAGTCCGGCCATCGCCGTCGAGTACACACCAATGCTAAGAGTTATGGAGATGGTCTCAAAGCCACTGGTATGGATGCTCCCCACGGCCAGACTGGTGGCGGGGGTCAACTTTGCAGGGTTAACGAGAGACCCAGAGTTCCTGGAGGACTACATGAAGGACCCACTGAACGTCACGGACAATATGACGACGCTCATGGCGGTGCAGGTTAGTATTGGCATGAAGGGGCTGCAGATGAGTCCGCAGGTGGTAGATACCAACAGCGGGTTTTGTAAGACGCCGCTACTTGTGCTGCAAGGCACAGAAGATAAGGTCACCAGTGTGCGGGTCGTCAAGGAGTTCATGGACCGAGCTAAGACCAAGGACAAGGAACTGAAACTGTTCCCCGGACTGTTCCATTGCTTGTGGAACGAACCGGAGAAGCAACAAGTAATGGAGTATGCGAGCGACTGGCTCAATGCGCGATTCCCGGTCTCCTTGAGCATTTCCAAGCTGTAATAGGGCAACACTCCAGTCACGAGGTAAACTCTTGCCGTCGAATGAATGGGCTGCGGGTATTATTCTTTTTGCTTTTATCTTGCTACGCAGCATTGCAGATGTATGGAGCCATAGCAGGCGAAGCTTGTGGGATCCCAATGGCTTCCGCGACAGGTATCGCTACTACAGTCACCGTCGTTTTCCTTGCCTTAATGTTTTCCTGGTCTACGGCCTTCCTGGAGCACGCGACGAAGACGCAGCACACGAGTATCGTCACGACTAGAATGATGAGATTGGCGGTCAGCCCAGCATTCCACCCGTTTCGTGGGAGTTTCCGTAGCAGCTCGGTCCGACATGGGTTTGAATTTGGAGAGTGACTTGGTGACTATGTTCTTGAGAGTGAGTTGCAAAGTGCCCTCAGCATAGAGGATCGCGCGAAGGCTTTCAGTGGTGCGAATTTAAGTATGTTTCGGATGGCACTCGCATCGATGACTGTCTATGAATTAAGCTACAGCCATGAAGCGAAAGCAGCATGAATCCTGCTTTACTATCGTATCGGAAGCCGTTCGTATTTCTCACGTCAAAATGCATCTTGCTTTATTATCGGGGTAGTCCTGGCACACAACGAGCACTTATGCTGCGTCGAAAGAAGCGACCGAGGTCCCAGTTTTGGCGACTGCTCTCGCTACAGGGTAAACCGACGCCATTGGTGTCGCTGTAGTAAGACTGGTTCTTAGATGTCCGTTCACAGGCTGTCTGCTGCGCGGAGTTCGCTTCCTTAGGTACATAATGAGCTTGACGATCGCCATCAGGATGACGATGACAATGGCGATGCCGCCAATCACCCAGCCATACCCTGTTCGGTGGTAGTCGCCATGGTTTGTGTGGATAACTTCTTGGTCTGACATGGGTCTGAGGATTGACGGTACGTTTTGGGGTCTGTGCGGTGGTGGGCAAATTGCAAAGTGAGCTCCAAGACGCTAGCTTCTGGTGTCAACGACCATTTCCATTGCTACAAAGTCGACAAGGTCCTCCTTTTAGCTACACTTGCGATATGGCAAATAATGTTGGCGATTAAAAAAATGATACTCGAGCATCTGCTGAGCACGCTTGTCAATGTTGTGGCTGTGCAATCTCGAGCCTCTTGATTCATCAAGCGCTAACAAAGGAGGTGAGACGGCAACTGGCTCCTGGATCGTTCGACTACAGAAGACGTCGACGTGAACTGCTACAACAGCTTTCACTGATCGAGGCGAACACCATGACAAAGGATACCAATACTAGTCACGTTCTAACCCGCTGTCACTTTGCCATTCATCCTCTACAAGCCAGGTCGGACCATGTCAAACAACTACTACGACTACGATAGTGCCGACAGCTACGATTCCGCTGATGACTACTCTCTTGTGTACCATCGTCGCGTGGTGCAAAGCGAGCATCGACAATAGCCGGACAGCAACTCCGACAAGCTCGCTGGATACACCTCGAACGGAAATGCTTTTAATCGCGATGCCTGTAGTCGCAGACTCGTTCGCCACCGATGCAACATACTTTCACAATGCCGCTTAAAAGAGTTATATAAGAATTGCTTTATTGATCTACATTGACGACAGCTAGACTATTGTTTGTTCTGTTGTGGTTGTTTTATGAGAGCATCAAGCTCCAGTCGTCGTGTGTTCGCTCAGCTTGTCGGTAGTACGAGTCCACGTAAAACTTGGGCTCAACAATCGACACGACGTCGGCATTTTCCTTGGCAATGACTCGAAGTTCCGAGTCGTCACCACTGCAAGGAGACTTCTTGCCGCAGAAGCTCTGCAGCACTTGAATACCAGGAAGCACTGGATAGACTTTGTGCTCGTCGCTTCTGGATGACTCGATTTTCTCCACCACAACCGAGAACGCAGGGAGGATAACGTCTTCGTCCAGCAGGCCTGAAGGTGTCGACGAGTTCTTCCTTCCAATCCGCTCAAATGGCGGTGAGACTGCTCCATTCTCGTACGATCTGTCCTCACTCCAAGTCGGCGAGCGCACGTCATCGAGAGCGTCGTCAGTCGTTCTGATCGGGCTGGGCCATTGAGTCCAGCCAGGCATGACGATCGCCTCCGACTTATAACTGTGTTCGCTGTGATCGGAGCCTTCATCAGAAGATTGGCTGGGGAAGTCGTCCCATCGATACTCGCTGAGGCTTGTCGGTTGGTTCGAGCCTTGTGTTGTGAGCACATCCCACCTCGCACAGCTCGCTTGTAGCAGAGCTCTAGAAGACACACGGAAGACCCGCCATGCTGCTGGCAGTAATCGTTGGCCATCGCCCGCTTTTCGCAGTTGACCGAGACGCATCTGCGGTAGCCGCCGTGCCCAACACACAGACCATCATACTGCACCACCTTGTTACAGTCTTGAATTTTGCAACGTTTGCCTCCACCTGCATGCAGAACAAGTTGGTCAGCTCTAGCGCTTAAAAAACTCTTTCAATTGTGGGAAAGCGTACCATGTGCAATGCAGGCGCCGCCGCTCTGTGCTCGCTTGAGGCATCCTTGGTAGCCACATTTCTTGCCACCTCCGTGGACCCAGCAGAATCCACCGGATTGAGCGCTCTTGGAACAGTCAGGAGTCTGGCAGCGTTTACCACCTCCATGAGCTACGCACAGTCCTCGACTTACGACACTTGTGGTGCAGCCGTCCACCGAGCACTTGTTGCCTCCTCCGTGGGCAATGCATCGACCGCCACGCTTTGCCGTCTTTTGCATTCGGGGACACTGCATCGTCGTGTGTGTGTTCTAGTGGCAACCTCTGTGCTCATCAGGCTCAGAACGAGATTGTCCGTCGAGCTGGAGCAGAGTAACTGGTCAAGTGATGCCATGGCAACCGAATTGGCGCGGAGATTGTCACCTGGCAAAAGCACGAATGCCATCCTTGCTGAGAGCGACGGAGTTGGAGATGCGACAATGGTCGACCGAGACGAATTCGCTTGCACGTGCCGGTGGGTGGAGGTGAAACGAATGACCCGTTGGTAGGTTTCGCTCAGAGCGTGTTGTCTATAATAGCGAACGATCTTCGAATGGCACAGCAGTCTTTGAGGACGCGTAGGTTTTGTGGCGCGTAGACTATCCGTTGCCATCCGTCTCAAAAGCGTGTTTCGTACTTGACGGTCTGTGTGCGCGTCCGAAATCACTTGTAACCCGCTTTCACAATGCTATTTGGTGGATATCTTCTTGGCGAGCAATGTGCCATTTCCTCCAAACAGCATTGAAGATTGGCGGCAAGTATTATTAGTGAGGAGTACAACGTTGTGTCCTGCCCATCTGAGATCGTTTCTGTCTTTTGACAAGATTGCATCCCGGTCCAGCTGCGTCTTTAACAAAATAATGTCCAGAAGTCGCGAATTCTTGAATCCAACCGGAATAGTACAAGGCAAAGACTGGCGAAAACGGCTTGGCTCACAGTTGCAGCATCCCACGATCGTTTCCAACGAAAATAGTCATCCAAGTGTCTTCATCGTCCAAAGAGCAGACCAATTGCGGCATCCCCATTGATTCCGAGTCTTGTGCTTTTCGAACTCGCGATCAGGAGAAAGTAGCTTCATGACCAGGTACTGTTGCTGTCGAGCGTCTTCCTGGAGAAGAAATGTGGGTCATACTGATCAGAAGCGAAGCTAAATCTTTCACCGAGACGACGGTGTTGACGGCTGCGAGTCCGATGATTGGCATCAGGCAGCGAGCACGGAGCAGACTTGATAACTCGATACATGTCCATGGTTTGCTCCGAAAGAGTTGTCTTGGCCCAAATGTGGTCGCCCAGGAGGGCCCATATTTCTTGGCGAAATGGGAAGATTTGTGTGGTAACATAGTCAATGAAATTGTTGGACAATGTGCCAACTGCACAACGAACGCAAACGAGCTTGGATGAAGGAGGTCAAGCTTCACAGTTCGACTTAAGTAACGAACGGCTTGCTGCACGTCTGTAGCTGAAGCACAACTTGCTTTGACTTTTATCGCGAATACCACGATACCGTTGGACGAGATGCAATCTGGGAAAACCGCCAACTTCCAGTCTCGATTTTTCTTCTTTGTGAGCACCTTAACTGGAAGAATGGACAGAATACGACGCTGCCGGCCCCTGTGATCAAGCACATTTTGAGCTTCGCCATCCCAGGGTACGAGGGCGATGAATACGACGATGTCGGTCAAAATGACAAACGAAAGTCAACTTTTCGTGGTCTTAAGTCGCTGAAGTTAGTTGCTAAAGCTTGGCTGACTCCCATGCGAGAGATTGCTCGGCAGTACCAAGTGTCACTTCTTAGTCTCACGATCAAGACAAGAGCGCACCATGAACTGCAGCAAGTTTATCTCAAGGTAGAAGCAAAAGGAGGGGGCGTGAAGGATCTCCACATTTTGATACTTGGAATCGCCAACAGAGTAACGCCGCAGTTGATGACAGCCTCAGAGCAACTCGACTGGACCAGAATGTTCACGCCGCTAACGGGATCGAAGAAACTAAGCCTGGCTGGCATACCGTTCGGTAGCCCTCATGTTGTTGCTGCGATCGAAGCTGCTGCTCAGTGTTGTTTGAAGTTGGAGTCGCTGGTACTGCCGTCCGAGGTTCATGACGTGGAAGAAAGCAAAGTGAAGGGTATGTTGGATGCACTCTATAAAGCCCTTCAGCAATGGCGAACGAAAGGCAACTCGCGTGGACTGAAGCGTCTGAAAGTCCCAACCCGCTACTCCGAGAAGCGATTCCACGACAACCAGGTGTTCTTTGTAAACGTGGCGACCAACTGTCCGGTGATAGAATGTCTTGACGGCTACAAGACTTCTTTAGTCACTCACCACCGTTTGGAATGCAAGGATATGTGGTTGTTGTTAGTTGAGGACTGGGAGGATGTCAATGCTCTATGCACGAACTTGCGCGAGTTTCACTGGGCAGTGACAACATTTGGCGATCCGTACTTCCGCACATTTGGTAAGCACGTCAAGCCTCGGCTGAAAAAGTTGTCATTTGGTGTAAGCATGGGTTGGAATTGGCGATGGTATTTCCACGATACCAGCAAAGCTGCTGGTGAGCTTCCTGATAATAATTGGGAAGAACAAGAATACTGTAAGCGTCCAGGATACGGCTATCTTGCCACGTGTGCAAGTGAAGCGCTCAAGGGTTGCCCAGCACTTGAAGAGCTGGTGGTTCAGCTATATCATCCCACTGATTCAGACGAAGTTGGGGTTATAGACTTTCCAGATCACGAAATGGTCAACCAAAACATGTTTGGCGACCAATTCTGCGAGACGTTGGCTGCACACTGTCCCTTCCTGACTCGACTTATCATGAGGAAGTTGCAGAGCAGTACTACACTAAAAGTTGACCCCCATCGAAACATTTACAGATCGTGGATTAGCTGCATTGGGCCAACTCAACTTTTTACAATCGCTCAAACCCAGGACCAGACCAGTCATCTTCGAAATCGCGCAAGTACTTCCAACTATCGTCATTGTCGAAGTCTTCATCGTTAGTGTAGTGAAGGAAACATTCCGAAGCATCGCTACGGTAGCGAAAATTGTCTACATCACTTGAAATATAGTCCTCGATTTCGTCAACTCCACGGTCATCAATGGTGTAGCCGTCATTATCTTCTTCTTCCAGCTCCCAGTCTTCCTATGTGCAGTAGCCACGAGGATCCGCGTCGGCTGTGTAGAGCCCAAACTCGGCGATTCTAATGAAGGAATTTCCAACACGCTTCATTGTCACAACGTGCTGCCGCAAAGTTGGATAGAGATCTTTCACACATTCCATTAGTTGCTCAAGCGCACTCAGATAGATCTTGCTCCAACTTTCCTCAACCGCCACAAATGAGCTGTTGCTCCAGTTTTCGATGCGTAGCACAAATTTGCTGTATCGATGCTGCGAATCCGACGAGTTCTCGTTCTTTCAGCAAACCGGAAACCACGTCATAGAATGCCATTGAGTTTGGAACCCCTCCCACACTAATTTCAAACACTCGATTGCCACTGAACTCTCCCGACAAGCCATTCTGAAAACCAAAGATGCCTTTTCCGGTACAGTTGACACTACGTACATTTTTCTAGTTGGTTTTGAAAAGCAGCTCTACAACGACCGTTAGCCTTGAAAATGAAGAAATGAGTTGCAAAGGTTTGGAGTTCTACTAATAAAAACTTGTCTGTCGCGCTTAAGGGGGCTGTCAGAGCTTCTTTCTTGCAAGGACCCTCTTCTCAAGGCCCGAAATGAAGCCACAAAGCATCCCGGGCTTCAGCCTCCCATTCGCGCGATGGTCGCCACTCGACCTGCTCAATGCTGCCTTCAAGACCATAGCAATCTCGGCTCTAGAAAAGCTAGATTTCATCATGCACTGACCATGAGTTCGCCTCGCTCGTCCTCGCGGTTGAACATTGACAGCAGCGCTTGAATCCCTCCATACGACGCGATGCTCATGGTCAACGCAAACTCGGCCAGCTTCTGTGTTTTTGGAAGTTGTCACCACTGGCAAATAGATCAACCGAGTGCATGAGAGTGCTATTCCCGTGGTGGTAAGGCTGCTTCGGTCGGATGATGAAGCTCTCAAGGCTATTACGGCGGGGTTACTGTTCTCAACTTCGTCACCCACCTTACAATGATTGATCCTGGCCTGATACCAGCCCATCGAATGGCGAACAGAAGCAGCTTCGCTGCTTCTTAGCTACAGCACCGTAGGTGTACAAATTACCCCCAAGTGGTTGTACAAGTTGTTGCCAAGACTTTTAAAAACATATATTTGAAGATGGAGTACAGAGCTGAAATTGCTCGAGCTGGGGGAGTCGATTGGCTGGTTGCACTACTCGATGATGATCATGATGCCGTGAAATTTGCGGCTATATCGACCCTCGAGAACTTAAGTCGTGGTGTGGGCGACGTCGCCGATCCGGTTTGTCGGTGCAATGGCATGCCGTCACTAGTGAACCTCTGGGCTGCCTTGGATGTTCTGAGGACCGTTATGTTCAACGTCAACGAGATTGGAGCCAGCAGCGCCGCGTTCGCTCAAGTTGGTGAAATTTCAGTGCTGGTTTGCGACTACTGTCTCTGAGGAATGGACTGGCGACGTCGGTGTCGAGGGTTCTGGACAAACTCTCGTCTAACGAGGCCAACGCCGCGACTGTTGCTTTTGCCAAGCACAAGACGAAAACAATCGCTGTTGCCGCCATTAGTGCACTGAAAGACTGGAAGAAGACAAAGCTGCAGTCGAAGACATAAAGCGCATCGATGATAATTGAAGCAGACCGTAAAGCAGCTCATGGACACTGGGCGAAAGCGGTGCGCAGAATCGAAGTTGGATTCCGATTGACTTTACGTATCGCTGCCTCTTTTTGGTCGAAGCGCTTGGATTGACTTTGATAATGTCGTCACTACAGCTAACACTACCCGGGTTCCTTCTACGATTTCGACATGGCACTTGGGTAGAACGTCCGCGCGGTTCGGCAAGATATCACCAAGGAACTAAGATGGTATGAAGTCATCAAGTGCCAATGCTTTTCCCCAAGTACTGCGGATTCAGTTTGCAAGACAAGATGTTGACAAAATTTTGGTCGTCCGCCACTCCAACTCCTCCATCCAACAATGTCTGTAGTGCTGATCCCAAACCGGTATCGGCCGCCCGGCTGATCGATTTGTTCGCCAGTGGGGAGAACCAGCAGAAATACCAAGCAGCCCGAAAGTTGGCCGAGTTGGCGTTGACCCACGAGCACCGCGTCGGTATCGCAAAGCTCGACGGCATTCAAGTCTTGCTGCCAATCCTGAAATCAGAGAGTGAGCACGACGGACTCAAGGCGCATGCAGCTAGCGCACTGTGGAACTTGGCTTTCCTGGACGCTAACAAGAACGAGATCGCTCGTGCCATCCCCGTGGTGGTGGAGCTGCTCCGATCGGATAATGAAGAGCTCAAGTCTGTGACGGCGGGACTGCTGTCCGAGTTGACCATCGATTTCGAGACCCACCAAGCAATCGTCGACGCTGGCGGGATACCGACCCTGGTCGACAACATGAAACAAGGGAGCACCGCTACCAAAGGGTACGCGACGCGAGCGCTTTGGCGTCTTGCTGATGATGAGACCAACCGAAGGGCTATCAGAAAAGCCGGATGTCTTGCCACGGTCTTCGCTCTACTGGAAGGCACTAGTGATGATCGGAAGACAAGCTGCATAGGGTTGCTGCGAGAGCTGGCACGAAGCAAAAACATCGACACGACTAAGTACAAGCATCACAAAGGCCTCGTGGAGCTGATTCGTAGTGGCACACGCGTCCAGAAAGAACTTGCTGTTATCGCTTTGAGGGATTTAACACACAACAACTGGCCCAACCAGGCCGTGGTCATCGCGGCACAAGCGGTCGAAACGCTAGTGGTGTTGGTGCAAGACGTCGGCTTTAGTCAGCGAGGTGCTGCAGCTGAGGTGATTGGAAATCTAGCTCGGGTCGACGTTTCTTCTTGGCACCGAGTAGTTATTGACCTAGCAAACTGCGAACAGGCCCTCGTGATGTTGCTTCGAGATGGCGACACCGACTAACGAATTGCTGCGTGTTTCGCCTTGGGGAACCTGGCAAAACTGCATCACTACAATCAATTCGAGATCAAGCGCGTCGGAGGGGCGAAATTGCTGTTGAAATTGCTCTCATGCGAGGACCGTCGTCTCCGATCTGCCGCAGTGTGTGCGCTGCAGCATCAGCAGTACGATGTTGACGAAATGAACAGTGCCATCGCCCCTTTAGTGGAGCTGCTTAGCGACGACATCGTGGTCTTAAAAGCTGTGGCCAAGATAATTCAAAGACTGTCGTTGAACTCACACTGTCGAGCCGAAATCGCTCGAGTAGGAGGAGTCGATCGATTGTTTGCGCTGCTGGAGAATGAGACTGCATCCGTGAGGTTAGAGGCGCAGTCGATGCTCGAGGACTTGGTATGTAAGAGAGAGATCTGTGACTGGATTCGTACGCGGCAAATGTTGACTCTATAGTGAAGATGAAGGCCATTCCGCTCTTGGTCGCTCTTACCAAGCATAAGGAAGAAGTAGTCGCTACTACTGCGAGATGGACACTGCAACGACTGGGCAGCACCATGGAGAACAAGGCAGCGGTCGAAAGATATAAAGTCGTTTACCAGGCGAGGATTGAGGCGTAGTTGGAATCCAATAACTTCGTTCATTTGTCTTCCTTTCGTCGTCAGCTCACGCTATCGCTTACATGTGCGGGCCACCACCTGCAAGGCCCCCAACAGCCGAGGGAGGATGATGCGAGATCCGACCCCGTACAAACCCACCGAAACCCTTCTTCTTCTGTTGCTCCTTTTGCATCTCGAGCTGATGCACACGAGCCCCGTACTTCGACGCAAGATCACGAGCGACACCATCGTCGTCACGGAACTCGTCGATAACAGCGCGGAAGTCAGGAACACGTTCCGAAGCTAGTGCCTTAAGGAATGGGATCAAGTCCTTAAGCTCGTGGTCGTCGCGATCTCTACCATTAGTGAAAGGTTTGATCGGAATCGCATTTTCCGGCTGCAGCTGGTAGGCAGCCGGATCGTCGTCTAGAATGACCACCTGCTTTAGGTCGCGGTTCAAGTTGGCGAGGTCCTTCACGTGGGCGCCGTTCAGATACCGCGTCGCATCGCGCGACAAGATGTGCAGCGCGCACTGCTTGGGATCGAGCTTCTGTACGATCTCCTCGGCGCCGTAGTTCTGCGAAAAGATGACAATCTCATAGTACTGGCACAGCGTCTCTAAGAACTCGTCCACCCCTGGGCGCTTGGCATGACGCCATCCATGCTTTCTCTACAAAAGAAAAAAAGTTAAATTAACATAATAATCATAAAAAATAATAATAACATATCAACGTACACTCCACTCGGAATGCACCAAAGTATCTTCCAGATCCAGCACCAGCACGGGCACTGGCGGCGTGTCCGCCGGCACCTGCGGGATGGGCCAATCCGGCAGCAATTTCTGTCTGCTTGGGTCCGTAAAGGGCTTGACCGTCTCCTCCACCTTCTTGGCTAGGAAAGTGTACACGTCGCCAAGGAACGTCTGGCCCAGCGCGCCCGTCACGCGTTTCTTGAGCTCGTCGTCCATAAAGTGCCACACGGCGGTGGTGGAGATGCCACCGGCCAGCAGAGCGAACGAGATGCGCGCAGGGAGCGATGACGTGCGCACGCTCTTGGCGGTGGCGCCGTCCGTCGAGTGTTTGGCGGCCTGGCGGGCGGCGCGGCGCTCGGCTCTGGGCACGACCGTCAGGGGCAAGTCGCGGCACACTTTGGACAGCACAGAGGACGCCTCGGTGGCGGAGGTCGTGGCGGACGCCTCGGCTGCGACTGACAGTCGACGCACAGCCGCATGGGGCCGACGAAGGCCGCGCAGCGCCACCTTCAGCAGCATGATAGGAAGCGAATGATATGCGGCGGGTATTGGCGGATAATGAAGCGTACTTAAGTGGGAGACTTGGGATGTAGACTATACCTGACGTAAGTCATAAATACCATCACACATTCTAGATGAAGACTGACAGTCAACACGCTTGCCCCGCAAGCAGATATGACGTGGAGAGCGAGAAGTACGCGGACGATCAAGCTCCGCTGGCTCTAGACCAGGAGGTGACACGCTAGAAGCAGGTGGCGATCAGACCCCAGCTCTTCCTTACGATGGTGGCGCTGTAGTCGCCCAGATTGCTGCTGGGATGACAATCGACATCAGCCTGGCTGTACTCAAGTCTGCTGGCCGAGCTGACGGATGTTGAGACGTTGTTGGAGCCCATGCGTATGTTGGCCAGGCATTACGTGGACGAGAAGTGTCTGCGTTTGCTGGCGTCTATCTTGCTACAGGTTGGTTGCTGACATGGAGCAGGAAGAAGAAGCTATGGGGACGTACAACTCGCTACAAATGTGGAGAACCTGGCAAATCTGTAACCGGAAGTGAGCACTCAAATGGCGGAGAGCAGGGCGATGCTGCCGCGTAAATTGTGGGCCAACACCTTCATGTGGGACAGCATTTGGAAGCGACTCAAAGCGCATGGGACCCAAAACCTAAAGCTCTACTGGTGTCCCTGGGGTTTGTTGTGGGTGTCGAATGTTGTGGTCGTTCAATTTTGTTCGGGTGCTTCGATAGGGGAGGGTGGCACAGGTTTTGGGGTATCCCGGCGATGTCGACGACTCGAGTAACTATAAGCGCGATGAACTACTAGTATTAGCATCACGTTCATGAACCCTTCGCGTACGAGAGTGCTTACACGATGGGGTTTGCCCACTGGTGCAAATACGTTGCCGTATGGAGATACTGGTCATGCGGATCTTAGATCGCTTACGGTTTACAGACGCTCCATTGCGGTCAGGATCGCGAGAAATGGGGAGACTTGCCGCTGGAGATGACCTCTAAAAGCCACAAGATCGAGTGGAGTCGATCCCTTGGAATTCCGTCAAACAACGAAGATGCAATTATTGAAGTTTTCGTCAAACTTGGAATGCTCACATGCAGCTATTCTGAAGCCATCAAGCGTGAAGCACAACATGTAGCTACGAGTGCTGGTTCAGTCTCCCATTCGCAAGATGCTGAACTTCTGGTCATCCCGAACTTCTCGCGATCTCCGCAGCGCTAACTTGACGACTGCATCGCTCGCTCAGTTGATCGGTTTGGTTTCCAATGGAAACCGCCTCCAGAAACTACTAGCACTCCGGAAGCTGGCCGAGCTCTCATTGATACAAGATCGCTGCGTCGTTATCGCAAAGCTCGGTGGGATCCGAGCGTTGCTGTCGATCCTGAAGTCCAAGCACAACGATAATGACTTCAAGGCAGAAGCAGCTAGTGCACTATGGAACTTGGCTTTCCTAGATGCCAACAAGACCAAGATCGCTCGTGCCATCCCCGTTTTGGTAGAGATGCTGCGATCAGACAACGAAGACCTCAAATCTGTTACGGCGGGGCTGCTGTCCGAGTTGGCTCTCGATTTCCACACTCACTCTGCACTGATTGATGCTGGCGGGATATCGATACTGTCCCGTCAAATGAAGAAAGGAGGCGAGCACGCGACGAGCGCTGTGGCGACTAGCTGTCAATGAGGTCAACAGGAAGGCGATCAAGAAAGCAGGATGTATTGCCACAGCTTTCGACTCGCTAGAAGGGACTAGTGACGGTCTCAAGACGAGCAGCAGCTCCGGATGGTTACGAGAGTTGGCACGTAGTGAAATATTCGACCTGAAAAAGTACACAGGATGTCGTGGTCTTGTAGAGCTTGTTCGTAGCGGCACACGCATCCAGATGAAGCAAGCGATCATCGCCTTGAGAGATTTAACGCAGCATTGCAAGCTCAACCAGGACGAGGTCATCTCATTAAACGGCGTTGAATCGCTTTTAGCGGTAGTAGGTGACGTCAACTCGAGCCTACGAGGGCCAGCGGCTCAGGTTCTTGGGAATCTGGCCAGGATCAACGCTAACTCTTGCTACTGAGACTACCTTTTCAGAATGCACTGCGCAGCGGCGCTTGTGGCTTTGCTCCGAGATGGTGAACCCGATCAACAAATTGCTGCCTGTTATGGCTTAGAAAACCTGGCAAGAGCGCGCGACGACGACCAGTACGGGATTGTGCGTGCTGGGGAGTAAAGCTGCTGTTAAAAGCAGTCGCTAGCGAGGACATTCGTCTCAAAGCTAGCGCGGTTTGTGCTCTGCAATACCAGCAGTACACTGCTGACGAAGTGGCTGGCAGTATTCCTCACTTTGTGGCGCTTCTTAGCGACGACATCTCGGTCTTACACGCTGTGACCAAGATATTTCAACGCCTAGCTGTCAAGACAAAGTACAGAGCCGAAATCGCTCGAGCTGGAGGCGTCGATCGGCTGGTTACTCTACTCGACACTGGTAATGAGGCCGCGGAATTTGCGGCGCTGTCAGCCCTCGAGAACTTGAGTTGTGGTGGTGTGCCCGACGTCTGCGACCGAATCCGACAGTCTATTGGTGTT
The DNA here is from genome assembly GCA_011947345.1 of Phytophthora quininea. Lineage (NCBI taxonomy): Eukaryota > Oomycota > Peronosporomycetes > Peronosporales > Peronosporaceae > Phytophthora > Phytophthora quininea. The sequence goes on along the minus strand of JAAVTG010000275.1, from coordinate 268,933 downwards.
CCGTCCTTACTGAAACTGCTGGAAAGCGGCACGGAGGATCAGCGCTGGATGGCTTTAAAAATATTAAGGACTATGACGTTAAACGACAACAAGGATGGAGCCAACAGCGATGCGATCGCTCAAGCTGGTGAGATACCGATCTTACTGAGAACGTTGTCCCTGACGAACGATAAGCTGACCGCAGCGGCAGTTAGTGTGTTGGACAAACTCTCGACTGCGGCCATTCTCGTGACGATTGTAAAGGAGGGAGTCATCCCATTGCTGAGCACTCTTATCAAGCACAAGATGGAATCACTCGCGGCTGCTGAGAGAAGCACACGGAAAAGACCCTCTCCAAGCGAAAAGTCTCCTGTGGGGTCCTCTGCTCGAGCCAACGCTGCAGTAATTGAAACGTTTGCAGCTCCCTATCTTGTGCATTGGACACCAAACGGCCAGTCGCCAACGTTGATTCTGTCCTCGGCACAGCCAACGCTGGTGCTGCCGTTGGTATTGTCATTGGCACGCCCAACGCTGGTGCTGCCTATCGCCCTTGTCATCGTTATCGGCATCGTTCTCATCTATGACATTGAAACCTTACATGCTGATCTTACCAAATAGGTATCCTGAAGCCATCCCTCATTGAGGGCTCGTCCAGGCTTCACTCTCCTATTGGCATGATGCTGATGAATCTCTGGTCGTCCACAGCGCGAACTCAGCAGTGGCCAAGACACAGACTTAAAGACGGCGCCGGTATCTATCGTATACGCGTCCGAGTTGGTCCCTTTGGTCTCAAAAGGAGGGGCGTACAGAAACAACAAGCAGCTCGGAAGTTGGCCGAATTGGCACTAGTGGAGGGACACTGCGCTGTTATCGCAAAGTTTGATGGGATCAAGCGTTGATTGCAATCCTCAAATCCGAGAGCGAGCGAGACGATCTCAAGACACATGCAGCTAGTGCTCTGTGGCATTTAGCTTCCCTGGATGCCAGCAAGGCCGAGATCGCTAGTGCCACCCCCTCCTGGTGGAGCTGCTTCGATCGGACAATAAGGCTCTCAAGCCTGTTACAGCGAGGCTGCTGTCCGAGTTGGCTCGATTTTGATACGCACGACGCAATCGTCGAAGCTGGCGAAATACCGATACTGGCCCACCAAATGAAACAAGGCAGCAACGAAGCAAAGAGTACGCGACGCGTGCACTTTGGCGTCTCGCGTCTAACGAAACCAACAGGAAGGCGATCGTGGATGGCGAGTGCATTGCCGCGGCTTTTGATTTACTTAAGGGTAGAAAATGAATAGCGCCAATTTGCTACGAGAGTTGGCACGAAGCGAAAAGATCGACATGGCGAAGTACACGGAGCTGTTTCGCAGCGGCACAGCCATCCAGAAAGCGTAAGCGATCACCACAATGAAGGAAATCGATCGTCTGTTGCCTCATCGTGGATGATACTGTTCAAGATTTGCCGACCCGATGCCGACGGCAACCAGGAGCCGAGCTTGCGGCCTCGAACCAATCAGGCTGCCCAAGGCTCGGCGATGCATATGGACGATTGGAAGCAGACACGGGCCAAGCGAGCTGTCCCTGCTGAGCGAGCAGCAGACCAGTGTAGGCAGGTCCGTTAACCTTAATGCTCACTTTTTCATTTTCTATCTACAACACAACCGGTGTGCGCGCGATAAAGTTAACTTTCGCTGACGGCAGGTTCCAGAGCGCGGAATCTGTTTCAAGGATCTGAGAAGTCAAGACGCTGAAGATGAGTTCACGTGCGGCTGCTGCTGTTGATTCGGATGGTGACGTCGAGATGACGGTCGCTCCCCAGTCTACGAGCTAATAGCTGCGCCCAAGCTGTCACGTTGGAGCCACGGCGAGCTGGTCAAGTGGAGTCGTGAACGCATTCAGTATGAAGAGAAGATCCGTCAGCGGTGCTCCGTGACGGGCGAAGACTACGCCAGCGTGGTGTATGGGGTGAAGGGCTCGGTGACGCCAGCCTTATTGAACACGCTGTGCGACTACGTGCTGAAGAAGCACAAGGATGAGGTGACAGAGGAGGAACTAGTCTCTCTCATCCAGCTCAAGTGCCGTTCCCTGAAGGGGGCGTTCGCACCTGACGTGAAGGCCCTGTTCAAGGCCCGCCTCCACATGGACCTACGAATCGACGATCCAGAAGCACGGGTGCTCAAGTACTTCCAGGACTTCAATACTATCGTGGAAGAGGAAGGACTTGACAGTCTGATCGGCCGGACTGGTCCCACGGACCCTGACAGAAGGTCCAAGATGAAAACGCGTTGTACGATCCTAGTCGACAACCTGCTGCCACAAAATCTTCGTACACGAGTAGAGCGCATGGTGGACTTAGAGCACCGGGTGTGCCGGACGAACGATGGGATGTTGTTCGACCTGATCTGCCACCATGCGAAGCTGCAAGACGCCTTCCATCGCGAAGCCCGAGAGGCAAAGGAGTCAGCGCGTAATGGACGGGCCAATGACCAAGGCAAGGTCGCGGCGCCCTCGAAGACCGCAAAGAAGCCACAGCCGACACCATCTCCTAGCGATAGCCCGACTGGTTCGGCGCTGAAGGACACCCGCAAGCACAGTGGTGCGCCGCCGAGTGATGGCTGTTTGCATTGTAAGGGCCAGCACTGGGTACGCGACTGCCCTGGCCTGAGTGAAGAAGACCGAGCGGCATACGTCAAGAGTTTTCGGAAGAAGGAGCAGACCAACGCCAAGGCAATCCGTCAGGCCCCTAGCTTGGAAGGCATTCCGACCAATCACGTGCGGCTGAACGAGGCTGTGGAGATGCCTTATCTAGTGGACTCAGGGTCGGACCGGTCAATGGTGCCACAACGGGTGGTGGACGAGCTGGTCTCCATGTCCCCCAGGCTCACGCTCGAGGCATTAGACTCCCCTGTGGCTGCCATGCTGGCCGACGGTACCGATGTGACGTGTAAGGAGTCAGTTATGCTGAATTTGCAACTGGTCACAGTCGCGGGCACGGTGAATGTTCGTGGGGTTTGCTGTCTGGTGCTGCCCGGCTCCTCAGAGGAGTTCTTGCTAGGTGACGAGACCCTCCGTGCCCTAGGAATTGACGTCAACCGCCAGATCGAGCAGCTGGCTACGCCTACTATAGCTGATGATGGAGCTGACGAGTTTGCTGGGCCCGAATATGGTCCTGCTGAGGCCCATGCTATTGATGACGGAGTCCGACGTCTCCTGGATGACGCTCGTGAGAATGGAGTGGACAACGAGCACCTAGTAGAGATGAGGATGCTGCTGGAGCTCTACCGGGATTTGTGGCGCGTCCACATTGGCCCTGACCCGGCTGCCCGAGTTGATCCACTACAGGTCACGTTGGTCGAAGGTGCGAAGCCTTACCGAGCCAAGGCAAGGAAGTACACGCCGCTGCAGAGTGCTTTCCTGAGGGAGTACACGGAGGAGCTGGAGCGCCACGGCTTCATCCGTCGAAATGATCAAGCCCGGTGGGCGTCACCCGTGGTCCCTGTGAAGAAACCTGGAGGTGGTTTCCGCATCACGACGGACTACAGAGTTGTCAACAGCATGACGGTCCCGATCGCGGGGACAATGCCGAATCTGGCGAGTGCGGCTGGAGCTGTACGAGGTGCGGTCGCTTTTGCGAAGTTCGATCTTCTTAAGGGGTTTTGGCAGCTCCCACTGCACCCCGACTGCCAAGAGATGTTCTCCTTCCTGACTGAAGACGCTGTGTACACACCCACGCGGGTGCCACAGGGTGCCACAGATTCGGCATTGCATTTCCAAGCTCAGCTGCAAAAGATTTTGGCACCGCTGTTACATCGCAATTGCTTGCTGTGGATCGATGATATCCTGCTGTTTGCGTCGTCGATGGATGAGTTCTTGCGCGTGCTTCGCGAGTTCTTCGAGCTGATTAAGGATCATGGCCTAAAGCTTAGTGTGTCCAAGTGTGTACTATTCCAGCCAGAAGTGATGTGGTGTGGAAAGGTGGTGACGGGTACGGACATAAGACATGACCCCGAGCGCCTTTCAGCACTTGCGAATCTGCCACCTCCACCCACCGTCGCTGCCCTGCAACAGTTCCTCTGTGCTGTCAACTGGCTCCGAGACTCGCTCATTGACTATGCACGGGTCGCTGCGCCGCTGTATGAATGTTTGGAGCAGCAGATGCGAGCAATCGGCAAGCGGAACAAGAATGGGCTGCACGCAGCGCTGGAATGGTCACCTCAGCTGGACGCGTGCTTTCAAGAAGTCAAGCGACTCCTGCTGCGTGCTGCTCCGCTTGCACATGCGGCTGATGATGCTGTCGTGTGCCTACTGACGGACACAAGTGCTGACGGCTGGAGTCTCATCGTAAGCCAAGTCGTCCATTGGAATGAAGACCTACCAGTACACCAGCAATAACACCAACTTCTGGTCTGCAAGGGCGGTATGTTTAAAGGATCCCAGCGCAATTGGTCCATCGTGGAGAAGGAGGCCTTCCCAATCGTGAAGGCATGCTCGGACCTTGAGTATATCCTGCTCCGACCAGGAGGTTTTAAGATCTACTGCGACCATGCAAACCTTGTCTACATTTTCGACCCTGCAACGGAGCTGAAGCGGCATGTGCGAGACAAGCTGCAACGCTGGGCCATGCGCATTTGTGGGCTGCCATACAGTATCGAGCATATCGCGGGCGACGACAACGTCTGGGCGGATCTCGTCTCGCGGTGGGGTCAGCAGCCTGCACCCGAGACGATGCAGGTGTCGGTCCGTGCAGTGCGAACTCGAGGAAATCCGACTGTATCAGAGCTGAGGCCCCTCCAAGACGATAATTTTGTTTGGCCTACACGAGACGAGGTTGTACGCCAGCAGACCCGATTCAAGAACTCGCTCAAGACTTCGGAGTTCACCATGGAGAGTGGTTGTATCCTTGTCGAGGGACGGATGTGGATCCCGTCCCCAGCAGCGGAGCTCGTTAAGCGACTCCTGGTGATTGCTCACTGCGGATCACAAGGCCATCGGGGTGAACAGCCAACGGCCAAGCTGCTACACGATCGCTTTCACATCGAGCACCTCGGCCGTAAAGTACAAGAGTTCATCAGGAAGTGCATGCTGTGCAAGCATGTCAAGGGAGGTATGCTAGTTCAACGGCCGTGGGGGCCAACGTATGAGGCGAAGATGCGCAACGAAGGTGTCCACTGGGACTACCTGACAATGGGCGAGTCGTTCGGGGAGAACCACTACGTTTTGGTGATCAAGGATGCGCTTACTCACTATTGCGAGCTGTTCCCAGCCCCTCATTGCGATAGCGCCACCGCTGCAACCGGTCTCCTGGAGTGGTACAAGCGATATGGTAAGCCACAGGTCCTTATCTCTGACCAAGGCTCCCATTTCCGCAACGCAACCCTCGCTTCGTTGTGTTCCAGACTGAAGATTCCACAAGACTTCACCCCAGTATATTCGCCATGGGTGAATGGTACTGTCGAGAGAATCAACCGTGACATCCTGCAGGTTATCCGGGCTCTGTTGATGGAGTATCGCTTGAGTGACAAGGAGTGGCCGTACCTGCTGCCGGTGGTGCAAGCGAATCTCAACCACACCCCGGTGGCGTCGCTAGCTGGACGAGCCCCAATCGAGCTGTTCCTGGGTTTACCACCTCCCAGCGCTCTGGACACGGTGATAGTACCGCGCGGTTCGGACATCGTGGAGCTCACGTTGGACGGAGGCGTAGATGCGTTCATGGACGGACTCGGGGCGAGTCTGCGTGAGATGCACCGTGCAGTTGTGAATGCCAAGGAGGCTAAGCGGCTGCGGGCGATGGCGGCAAACCGAGGGGCCATCTGCAATTTCGACGTAGGTGACTACGTCTTGTGGTCGCGCATAGACGCCCGCCTCCCAACCCGCAAGCTCCTGGGTCGCTGGGTGGGCCCCTTCATGGTCGTTGAAGCCAAGCGCAATTATTTCGTCATCCGCCACTTGCTTACAGGCAAGCAACATGAAGTACTCGGAACCAGGCTGAAGTTTTATCACGATTCGTCGCTGAACGTCACGCAAGAAGTCCGCGAGTTCATCACTGAGCAAGGAATTCTGCTCGACGTTGAAGCATTCAAGGACCATCGCTTCGATGCCACTACGAAGCTGTGGCAGCTTCAGGTGTCGTGGGTCGGGCTGCAAGATGTCAAGGATAGCTGGGAAGCACTACCCGACCTGATCAAGGATGTCCCGGCCAAGGTCGCCGAATATGTGGAACGAGCTGCTGATGATGACCTCACGGACGCGTTCGAGCAGGTCACGATGACGAACCAGTAGCCGACATCGGATCGTCGGGAGGCAGTGTTGCCTCATCGTGGATGGTACTGTTCAAGATTTGTCGACCCGATGCCGACGGCAACCAGGAGCCGAGCTTGCGGCCTCGAACCAATCAGGCTGCCCAAGGCTCGGCGATGCATATGGACGATTGGAAGCAGACACGGGCCAAGCGAGCTGTCCCTGCTGATCGAGCAGCAGACCAGTGTAGGCAGGTCCGTTAACCTTAATGCTCACTTTTTCATTTTCTATCTACAACACAACCGGTGTGCGCGCGATATCGTCTCGCGGAGCTCCTCGACGATAACAATGACGCAGTACAAATGGAAGTGGCGGCGATACTGTCGCTAATGAGCAGGTACGCGGGGTATGTCAGCAGTTGAATTCGTCAGTGTGGTGGTGTGTCAGTACTGGTCAAGTTGTGTGGACAAACACAGTAACTATTTGGCTTGCAGATCATGGTGTACAATGACAACGCGGGAACCAACAGTGCTGCGATCGTGGAAGCTGGCGGAATTCCAGTCTTAGTGAAGGCTTTGGCCACAGACAGCGGCTCCCTGCCGCAACTGGCAATCAGTGTGCGATGGAAACTCTTCACGTACGCGGAGAATGTCGCGCTGATTGTGGAGATTTCAGGCGTCTTTCCGATCCTAGTAGCTCGTGTGAGGCATGAGAGGAGAGCTGCTGCCGATAACGCGATAAGAACTTTGAACAATCTGGGGAATACTGAAGAGAACAAGGCTGTGATCGAAAAGGCCGGTGGGTATAAAGCCATCGCAGAGGTATACAAGGAGAGAGCCAATGCATATTGCTGATGGCCCGCAAGAGAAAAGGAACGTAACGGCAGAACACAGATATTGGTGCATTCCTTTTGAGATTTCCAGTTTGAAATCAACGAGAAATCTACTCCATAGTGCCCTGGATCACTGTGCTGTTTGCTGTTGCGCGTCACTTGCGAGTTCTTCCCACGTCCATCGACAAAGAGCCTGTAGAACAGCGGCAACGTCGACACGATGACGCCCAACCTGAAGCTCAGCCAAAGTCCAATGACGCCCAGAGCGAATTGCAGCCCTAATAACGCTGCAACGGGGATGCCGAAAACGTAGTAGGCCACGGCGTTCACAGTCGCAGCAACTTTCTGCTTGCCCGCACATCGGAAAATGTCCAATACGACGGTATTAAGACAGTCAAAAATGATCAGTGGAGCCCACACAGCGAGTACATTCGCAGCGCTTGCCATCGTCTCTTGGTTGTTGACAAAGAGACTCGGGATGCTTGTCCGAAACACGAAAATCGAGATGGAAAAGGTCAACGAAATACCAAGAGTCATCGCCAACACCGCCGTACAGGCCAAGCGTGCCTGCTTGGGATTGTTCGCTCCGAGACAGTTGCCCACACGGATATTCGCCGCCACCGCCACGCCACTGAAGACCATGTAAGCCAAATTCTCGATGTTCACTGTCACGGCGTGCTCACCGCAACGACAGCGTTTGGGAGGATGCCAGCCATCCACGTCAACAGCTCAAACGCCTACCACTCCATGGCGGAAATCCACATCCCTGGTAGTCCGAAATGAAGAAAAATATTCATATGTGACGTAGATTCCTTGAAATTCCAACCACCCCACCACTGGCTCAAATACTGAGGATGATAGCAAAAGTATGGCACTAGTAGCAATGGTAGTGCCATATTGCCCAGTGATTGAGAAAGCGCAATGCCTTCAAAGCCCATCGTCGTGTGGTATCCAAGAGGTAGCCCACAACACAACCGATAGCATTTGCGATGACCACCAACGGCTCCATGATGTTCTGGCCTTGGAACACCTTTCGAACCAGCTCGTAGAGGAACAGGAAGGGAAGCCGAGCACCGTCCAACGTGAGAATATTAGAGCCAGACGAGATACGTCGGCATCTTGGCCTATGGACAGCAACAGCGTCTCCAAGAACCAATTGACGACCAAAATGGGTCCAAGACACGCGAAAACGACAATCAGTCCGGCTTGGAAGTACAAACTGATCTTGTCGTGGCGGCGAGCTGCGTACGCCTGAGAACAGAGCGTGTCGAGCGCCGTAGCGAGTCCGTAGCAAACTGTATTTGCTGAAATATTCTTCAGCTAAACAGCAAGTTAGTTAGGTATTGGTACTGACTTGTAGACAGGAAAGTCAGATGCTCACCATTGTCGACAGCGTGGCTGCATCGACGTATTGCTGGGTGTTTGTCGAGTCGAGGTGGCCTGTCGGAATGACGCTGGTCAATCCTGGGAGGTACTCCAATGCCGACGTTAGCACCTGCACCATTCGAACTGTTAGCTTACTGGAGAATTGCTCTCTTAGTTCGACCGATTGCCTACAACTGGGTATCCGAGTTTAAGCAGACTCTTCGCTTCTTGGAAGACGGTGGGGAGATTTTCAGCGATGAGCAAAGTGTCGTTTGGCTGTTGCTTGCTAGGGAGAAGTGGCTGTCCCTCAAGTAATTATGAAGACGCGAGTTCGATGGCCCCTGCCACCATCCCGGTCGCCAGCAACAGAGTAAATGATAAAGCTTCCCTTTGGCGGTCGCTCGAGTTGAACACAATGGACACAATCGACAGATGCAGCGTAAACGCCAGATCGTACCGCACGTATAGATATGTTCGTACAGTACGCACACCTCTATGCGAGCATAAAAATCAAATAAAGGTAACATTTTCTACTTGATCAAAGTATGTGGTATCTCAATTTTGCCACTCAAAGTTTTCGAAACTATTTGTTTCAAGCCACATTGGAAAACGTATGTAGGGCGGTGGATTATTACGCCCAAACCCCAAAGACTGCAGGCTTGTTTGCAGAAATAGGAGTTAGCAGTCGTTCTGGGCTGAATAGGACGAAGGATCCAAAAGTGTGTAAAACGACCAGTTTAAAACATTGGTATAAATATGCAATATCTGTAGTAATGATGTTTCAAGTGCAGCTTTTCATCTGTGCTCGATGTGCACGTAGCCCTTTAGCTACGAGCTTCGGCGAAGAGGTTCATCCAGACATATACCAGAACCAACCACAATGCAAGTTTTGAACATTTAAGCCAATGCGATTGCGGCATGGTCACACACATAACCTCTACTTCTCAATTGCTCAATTGTGGCTAGTTCGCGATTTGCTGCCTAGAATCAAGATGCCCCCTCCAGCAGCGACAAATTTTGTGGGTGGTGTGACTGCGCGCCTTGTGCTTGGGGCGTCTACGAAGCTATTATGAAAGAGAAGGCGCAGAGAATGAAGACTAGACTAAGCACACGACTCTTCGTCTAAGGCGTTCTTTCCACAGGTGTCTACTCGCGGCTCATCTCGGCTTAGCTGGGTCGTCGTCCTCCTTCCCTGCTCCCCTTATACTGCTGTCATCGTGGTCTTCATGCGTGTTGCTGCTGTCATCCTGGCCTTATGGGCGTTGTTACTGCTGCCTAACCCCAACAAAATGTATCCTAAAAATGAGGATCAATTGAGTGTTGCGTATTTCGTTTCTGCACAAATTTTATTCTTAGCGCATTATCTTTAGGATAAAAAGAGTGTTGGTCTGCTGAAGCACCAGCGCTGTGCTCACTTGCCTTGTCCGCACTGCTCGCCCACGCTTGGTGCTAGAAGCCATGTCCGACAGTGTATCATCCATCGACGACGTGTGGTGGTCGGACACCGACTCCGATGACGAGGAGACAATCACAGGTACCTGGAAGTACGTCAATTGCAGCCGTGTTCATGTACAGGTGGACGACGTGGAAACGCTTTTGCTGGAGAAGGCACGAGTAGAAGCAGACTACGTCGTCAAGCGTCTCTTACAGGGGATGTTTGGTACCACCCAACACAACACAGCAAGCATAAGCATATCACAGATCCTGTTCACGTGGCTGGATCCCCCAATTCTCTCGAAGTTGCAACAGTTTGTGAGCGTGCGCTTAGCTGAGGATGAAGCGGTCACCGTAGATGAACTATTTGAGTTTTTGGAGGTGGAGCTGTGGCTGAGCATTTATCACATAACACCGTCATGCTTTTTCAGGAATAGTAAGCGCTATCCAGCAGCCAAGACATGCATGCCGTTTGACAGATATCGCCCCATTCTTGCAGCATTGAGTACGAGAAGCAGACAAAAGATTGTTGGTTTGAACCAGTGGACAGCTCCGTTTAGTCCAGATCGTGACACGACGTACGCCACCGAGCTCATTTGGCGACTCTGCACCGATATCGGGTTTGTTTCTGGAACTACTATTGCATCGCTAGACGATGACCTCATACAACTACGCTCTGCGAACGTCGATGGTATTGGACTAGCTCATATCCGCAATCCGAAAAGGGGTACCGTAATTCATCAGCGCTCTTGCTTGGCTTGCTGTGATTATACGAAACATGCGTGAGTAGGTATGGACCGGTGCAGCATGGAGTAGTTTCACTGGTTACTGGCATATTTCTTGGAGGTCATGTCGCTGCTAGAGGGGAGTCTACTGTGGACATTGTGCGCATTCTTCAGCGTTCAATGTGCGGGGCTTCAACAGAGTCAAATTCGTTTACCTGGAATCATTCACGCTCTAGACAGAGGTTACCAGTCGGAGGCTGTCAATCAGCAGATCACTAATATTGGCGGCAGCATTGTTGGTACGCACAAGCGCAGGGGGATTTCCATTTATTTTGGGAAAACCCAAGTCAGTATCAACAATCAATAGGTGAAAAGGGTGCGCAGTCAGCTTACTGGGCCAGCAAGCGGCTTCCTATCAGCCCCGGCACATTACCAGTGCATGCGTATGCAGTTGCGTATCGTTCCGGTCTAGGAAAAGTAGCGTTGGATTTTACAACGATGTCAATTGCTGGACCTGAGTATTGGACGTATGTGACTCGCCCTGCACCCCGCAATAACCTCCAGGAAGGCGATTTGTTTTCGGCATTCGAGGACAAAGTGCAGTTGCTGACGAAGATGCAGAGAACGCCGGATTGGTTTGTCCTGCGCAAGTTTCGGATAACTGGATCTGTTGCAGCGAAGATTATCAAAGTCATTGCTCGTTTTGGTGGTGGCTCTGTTACCGGTGACACAATGATTGATCCTGCAAGTGATCCCGACGTGCAAACTATCATTCTTTTGGTTTCGCTTCAACAAACTAGTCAGAACTCCCGTGAAACAATGCTGGAGCAGTCATTTTCAAGAGATGAACTCACCAAAATGAAGTGCGCAGAGCTGAAGAACTTGTGTCGTGACGCCCTACTGCCAGTTTCGGGCAGAAAAACGATCTGATTGATCGTCTGCTTGGTGCTAGCACGACTGCCGCGCCTGAACATGACGAGTCGATCGAAAATGCTAGGTTCGTCATTGATGAGGCACTCTTGTCTGGTTGGTTTATGGCACCATTTTCAACTCAAGATACCAAGATTGGTTCAGCCAACGAAGACAATATTGCTGCTCATACCCCTTCTTTCCTTGACAAGCATTCGATGTATCATATAGAGCAGCTTACATCGTACGGATTGTTGTGCAGGTACGTGAAACTCTATTGCTAGCAAATCTGACCAAATACTAAGACCGATCTGCAGAAGAGGCATGCCGGTAGCTGCTTTCTCCCGGATAACGGTGCTTCGGTTCTGAATATTCGACGCGGACGCTTTCATGCCATCATGGAGTACAAAACTCGAACAACAGCGCGCACAGTCCAGAGGGAACGAGCACTGGCAGATTCGTGGGGTATTTTTCGACGGTGGAATGTGAGCACGATGGGTTTTGGTGGACGGCTATCTGATGTGATTCCTGAGGCAAGTCATTGTCTTCAACTTCTGCACAATATAGCCTGTGGTGGCGTGCAAGATGGCTTCCTTGTATACGCATCTGCGACGGCAATCATTCGGGTTGTACACGTTGGCATCGAGCCTGGAGTCTCTTGGACTTATCGTGCCGCACTAGAAGCAATTCAAAAGGATATCTGACCTGGATTTACGGCGACAATGACACAGTACCCAACTTCGATCCTGCTCAGCTAGGACATTGCATTGATCAATCGACGTTGGAGCAAAACCTTATTCTGTGGAAGGCACTGGTTAAGTTGATTGATGACAAAGGACAGCCTTTACCTCCCGCAAAGCACATCATACCGACACTTATTGCACTTTGGAACCGCGTTAAAGGCGGTATCGACGTATATTCAAGGTATTTGAAAAACGTGAAGTCGAAGCACTCTCGCTTGTCTCTGACCGCGACAGTGTGACTTCGCATGTTGATGTCGCTGGTGTACAACGCACACCAGATATTTTTGCTTTTCCGGGTAAGTACTAGGTTTTGATGATATGTTATTTTTCAAACTAACGTGGGTTTAGTCCTATTCCTTTTTGATGAACAGATCGCTTTGTACTACGTATAAAGCGTATTAAAAACACAAACAAAATCTTCCAAGTTTCGGTGATTTCTGTTGTGAAGCTGCTGATGCTCTCTCGCAACGACCCAAAGCACCACGTCCACTCAGTACAATAACTGAAAATTCTCGTCAAGCCAGCTCCTTTGAAATAACCAACCAATTTTCCTACAAGAAGCATTTTCATTTTGAGACCGAGAAGGAGTGGATCGACTTGCGGCTTTCGCAGGCAAAGGCACATATTGCGGTAAGCGTTGCTTTTTAAGTCTAACTATCCTGAAGTTCTGATAAGTTGGTTTGTAGACACGGATTGAAAGAGCTTTGCAGCGGAGCTGCGTTCTCTGCTGTCGGCGTAACCACGACATTGAAAACCAAGACCACAGCCGCCTAGGGTATAAGACCAGCTTTGAGTGCAGCATCTGCAAGGTGTCTTTGTGCCGAACAAGGCGCTGGGATAGCAATCGGTCGTGTTTCGACATTTTCATGCTGACAAAAAGCTACCAAACCCGTGCAACTACCCAGAACGACTGACGTCGACTAAGACAAACGAAAATCGAGGGCCACCACCGCTCCGAAACAGATTGACGTCGGTTGACACTCCACTAACCGAGCTCAAGCGTTCGGCTCGCAAGCAAGAAGCAGCGGCGATCGCTGCGTCTGCAAGAAGCAGGTAACGCATCCGTTCGGCTGTAGAATTTATCCTAAACTTAAGGATAAATCTGCCCGAAGCCTCCGTTGGGCATCCAAGATTTTGGCGCAGCTCCGTGAAGGTGTTGAATACCCGTGAAGCAGATCCGTAAGTTTACAGACAAAAGAGATAGCGATCTTTCATTTTATGTTGATCATGCCTCAAGTGTCCGCGAGGACACTTCAAGCGGGGCTCTCAAAATTGATCCTTATTTTTATCCTAAAAATATTTTTGTTGGGGCTAAGGCTTCGCGAGCATCTTTGCCGTCGTCTCAAGCGACGCCACTGCCGCTTTCTTTTTGTCGGCCGTCTGCTCCACTGTTCTTTATCGATAGCTCTTGTCCTACACCAGTATCCGCATACACGGCGGTTTCCCGATCGGAGCCATCGGATTTGCCGCAGAGACCAAGGATGAGATGTGTGTCATCTCGTGGCAACGCTGCCGATATTTTGGTGACGCCTGTGTCACTGGTTGTTGAATCTTTGTCCATGACGTAGTCGCTTTAAAACTATTGAATGCCACCCAATTTCAGTCCGACGCAAAAGTGATGTTGTGATTTCACCCAAATCCATAATGCGTAGCCGTGAATCGCAAAACGCAGGAAGCCCAACCTAGTCAAGGATATAGGTTCAGTCTTGCCAGGGTGACATTGGGCATTTACGGCTGTGTCAAGGGCTTCAAGACGCGCCTTCAAATACCTCCAGCAACTCGCATCTTTGAAGGAGAGGTTGATGGTCCCATGCGTACATGACATAGACACAACTTAGCATATGCGGACTTTCCGTCCATAATTGGTATTGGCTCCTACATAAATCCAATCCTGTTCGTTTTAGTTTATCGTCTAGCTATTTTACAGCAGGACTATTGTTGAATCTGCATTTTTATTATGTAAAAAATCAGCTTGATTCAGTCAGGAGTCAAATTATAGCTAACTCAACACTTCATTTAATCGCCTTAACATCCCTAACACCAAATCCGACAACTGCCACGACAGTATTAGCTTCAGCAAGGGTACTGCCAAGAACCTGTGGTACAATCCCAAACCAATGGCAGATCTGCCGCAGCAACCCACGAGTCGCGCGTGGACTGTGGCCTGATTGGACAGCGCGGTCGCAGTTCGACCGTACGGGAGCTCGGTGTGCTTGCGTGTGCTTGTGTGTGCTTGTGTGTGCTTGTGTGTGCTTGTGTGTGCTTGTGTGTGCTTGTGTGTGCTTGTGTGTGCTTGTGGGGAAGGTCTGCGTGTAGGACGGGCGACAAGGACACTGTCGGAGAGCCAAAAGCAAGCGCGGTCCGGCACAAAACGAGAGAGCAAAGAAGATATCAGAGGAGGGGATCGAACCCTCGATCTCGAGCGTGTGAAGCTCGCGTCCTAACCACTAGACGACACTGACACGTTCACAATCATACGACCCAAACAACTTCGCCAACAAAACACCGCCTACCGCGCAAACGACCGCCTACACACGCCGCACACGCCCCTCCCAGCGCGCACCACCGACCCCTCTACCGCCTGCACCACCGCTCGCCCAGTCCGACCGCCGCTTTCGCCCGCAATCGCGCTCGGCGCACCCCGCATCAAACGAGCAAGCAAACAGCGAATGCGCGCTCCGCACACGGCGCCAGCGACTGGCATACACCCCGAGGACCTCTGCACCCGCCCCAGACACCAGACACCAGACACCAGACACCAGACACCAGACACCAGACACCAGACACCAGACGCCAGACACGCACAGCGACGCGGACGCACTCGCCACGGAGTCCCGGCAGTCCCGGCAGTCCCGGCAGTCGACCGCTGCCAACCTCGATGCCGTCCACGGATCCCCGGATTGCCGGCGCGAACATCCCACCATGCCAGCGTCTACGCGGATGCCCTAGTGTCCTAGTGTATCACATCATGACCACCTACTGCCGAGAACCTGTGGTACAATCCCAAACCAATGACAGATCTGCCGCAGCAACCCACGAGTCGCGCGTGGACTGTGGCCTGATTGGACAGCGCGGTCGCAGTTCGACCGTACGGGAGCTCGGTGTGCTTGCGTGTGCTTGTGTGCTTGCGTGTGCTTGTGTGTGCTTGTGTGTGCTTGTGTGTGCTTGTGTGTGCTTGTGGGGAAGGTCTGCGTGTAGGACGGGCGACAAGGACACTGTCGGAGAGCCAAAAGCAAGCGCGGTCCGGCACAAAACGAGAGAGCAAAGAAGATATCAGAGGAGGGGATCGAACCCTCGATCTCGAGCGTGTGAAGCTCGCGTCCTAACCACTAGACGACACTGACACGTTCACAATCATACGACCCAAACAACTTCGCCAACAAAACACCGCCTACCGCGCAAACGACCGCCTACACACGCCGCACACGCCCCTCCCAGCGCGCACCACCGACCCCTCTACCGCCTGCACCACCGCTCGCCCAGTCCGACCGCCGCTTTCGCCCGCAATCGCGCTCGGCGCACCCCGCATCAAACGAGCAAGCAAACAGCGAATGCGCGCTCCGCACACGGCGCCAGCGACTGGCATACACCCCGAGGACCTCTGCACCCGCCCCAGACACCAGACACCAGACACCAGACACCAGACACCAGACACCAGACGCCAGACACGCACAGCGACGCGGACGCACTCGCCACGGAGTCCCGGCAGTCCCGGCAGTCCCGGCAGTCGACCGCTGCCAACCTCGATGCCGTCCACGGATCCCCGGATTGCCGGCGCGAACATCCCACCATGCCAGCGTCTACGCGGATGCCCTAGTGTCCTAGTGTATCACATCATGACCACCTACTGCCGAGAACCTGTGGTACAATCCCAAACCAATGACAGATCTGCCGCAGCAACCCACGAGTCGCGCGTGGACTGTGGCCTGATTGGACAGCGCGGTCGCAGTTCGACCGTACGGGAGCTCGGTGTGCTTGCGTGTGCTTGTGTGCTTGTGTGTGCTTGTGTGTGCTTGTGGGGAAGGTCTGCGTGTAGGACGGGCGACAAGGACACTGTCGGAGAGCCAAAAGCAAGCGCGGTCCGGCACAAAACGAGAGAGCAAAGAAGATATCAGAGGAGGGGATCGAACCCTCGATCTCGAGCGTGTGAAGCTCGCGTCCTAACCACTAGACGACACTGACACGTTCACAATCATACGACCCAAACAACTTCGCCAACAAAACACCGCCTACCGCGCAAACGACCGCCTACACACGCCGCACACGCCCCTCCCAGCGCGCACCACCGACCCCTCTACCGCCTGCACCACCGCTCGCCCAGTCCGACCGCCGCTTTCGCCCGCAATCGCGCTCGGCGCACCCGCATCAAACGAGCAAGCAAACAGCGAATGCGCGCTCCGCACACGGCGCCAGCGACTGGCATACACCCCGAGGACCTCTGCACCCGCCCCAGACACCAGACACCAGACACCAGACGCCAGACGCCAGACACGCACAGCGACGCGGACGCACTCGCCACGGAGTCCCGGCAGTCCCGGCAGTCCCGGCAGTCCCGGCAGTCGACCGCTGCCAACCTCGATGCCGTCCACGGATCCCCGGATTGCCGGCGCGAACATCCCACCATGCCAGCGTCTACGCGGATGCCCTAGTGTCCTAGTGTATCACATCATGACCACCTACTGCCGAGAACCTGTGGTACAATCCCAAACCAATGACAGATCTGCCGCAGCAACCCACGAGTCGCGCGTGGACTGTGGCCTGATTGGACAGCGCGGTCGCAGTTCGACCGTACGGGAGCTCGGTGTGCTTGTGTGTGCTTGTGTGTGCTTGTGTGTGCTTGTGTGTGCTTGTGTGTGCTTGTGGGGAAGGTCTGCGTGTAGGACGGGCGACAAGGACACTGTCGGAGAGCCAAAAGCAAGCGCGGTCCGGCACAAAACGAGAGAGCAAAGAAGATATCAGAGGAGGGGATCGAACCCTCGATCTCGAGCGTGTGAAGCTCGCGTCCTAACCACTAGACGACACTGACACGTTCACAATCATACGACCCAAACAACTTCGCCAACAAAACACCGCCTACCGCGCAAACGACCGCCTACACACGCCGCACACGCCCCTCCCAGCGCGCACCACCGACCCCTCTACCGCCTGCACCACCGCTCGCCCAGTCCGACCGCCGCTTTCGCCCGCAATCGCGCTCGGCGCACCCCGCATCAAACGAGCAAGCAAACAGCGAATGCGCGCTCCGCACACGGCGCCAGCGACTGGCATACCCCGAGGACCTCTGCACCCGCCACCAGACACCAGACACCAGACACCAGACACCAGACACCAGACACCAGACGCCAGACACGCACAGCGACGCGGACGCACTCGCCACGGAGTCCCGGCAGTCCCGGCAGTCCCGGCAGTCGACCGCTGCCAACCTCGATGCCGTCCACGGATCCCCGGATTGCCGGCGCGAACATCCCACCATGCCAGCGTCTACGCGGATGCCCTAGTGTCCTAGTGTATCACATCATGACCACCTACTGCCGAGAACCTGTGGTACAATCCCAAACCAATGACAGATCTGCCGCAGCAACCCACGAGTCGCGCGTGGACTGTGGCCTGATTGGACAGCGCGGTCGCAGTTCGACCGTACGGGAGCTCGGTGTGCTTGCGTGTGCTTGTGTGTGCTTGTGTGTGCTTGTGTGTGCTTGTGTGTGCTTGTGGGGAAGGTCTGCGTGTAGGACGGGCGACAAGGACACTGTCGGAGAGCCAAAAGCAAGCGCGGTCCGGCACAAAACGAGAGAGCAAAGAAGATATCAGAGGAGGGGATCGAACCCTCGATCTCGAGCGTGTGAAGCTCGCGTCCTAACCACTAGACGACACTGACACGTTCACAATCATACGACCCAAACAACTTCGCCAACAAAACACCGCCTACCGCGCAAACGACCGCCTACACACGCCGCACACGCCCCTCCCAGCGCGCACCACCGACCCCTCTACCGCCTGCACCACCGCTCGCCCAGTCCGACCGCCGCTTTCGCCCGCAATCGCGCTCGGCGCACCCTGCATCAAACGAGCAAGCAAACAGCGAATGCGCGCTCCGCACACGGCGCCAGCGACTGGCATACACCCCGAGGACCTCTGCACCCGCCCCAGACACCAGACACCAGACACCAGACACCAGACACCAGACACCAGACGCCAGACACGCACAGCGACGCGGACGCACTCGCCACGGAGTCCCGGCAGTCCCGGCAGTCCCGGCAGTCGACCGCTGCCAACCTCGATGCCGTCCACGGATCCCCGGATTGCCGGCGCGAACATCCCACCATGCCAGCGTCTACGCGGATGCCCTAGTGTCCTAGTGTATCACATCATGACCACCTACTGCCGAGAACCTGTGGTACAATCCCAAACCAATGACAGATCTGCCGCAGCAACCCACGAGTCGCGCGTGGACTGTGGCCTGATTGGACAGCGCGGTCGCAGTTCGACCGTACGGGAGCTCGGTGTGCTTGCGTGTGCTTGTGTGTGCTTGCGTGTGCTTGTGTGTGCTTGTGTGTGCTTGTGTGTGTGTGCTTGTGTGTGCTTGTGGGGAAGGTCTGCGTGTAGGACGGGCGACAAGGACACTGTCGGAGAGCCAAAAGCAAGCGCGGTCCGGCACAAAACGAGAGAGCAAAGAAGATATCAGAGGAGGGGATCGAACCCTCGATCTCGAGCGTGTGAAGCTCGCGTCCTAACCACTAGACGACACTGACACGTTCACAATCATACGACCCAAACAACTTCGCCAACAAAACACCGCCTACCGCGCAAACGACCGCCTACACACGCCGCACACGCCCCTCCCAGCGCGCACCACCGACCCCTCTACCGCCTGCACCACCGCTCGCCCAGTCCGACCGCCGCTTTCGCCCGCAATCGCGCTCGGCGCACCCGCATCAAACGAGCAAGCAAACAGCGAATGCGCGCTCCGCACACGGCGCCAGCGACTGGCATACACCCCGAGGACCTCTGCACCCGCCCCAGACACCAGACACCAGACACCAGACGCCAGACGCCAGACACGCACAGCGACGCGGACGCACTCGCCACGGAGTCCCGGCAGTCCCGGCAGTCCCGGCAGTCCCGGCAGTCGACCGCTGCCAACCTCGATGCCGTCCACGGATCCCCGGATTGCCGGCGCGAACATCCCACCATGCCAGCGTCTACGCGGATGCCCTAGTGTCCTAGTGTATCACATCATGACCACCTACTGCCGAGAACCTGTGGTACAATCCCAAACCAATGACAGATCTGCCGCAGCAACCCACGAGTCGCGCGTGGACTGTGGCCTGATTGACAGCGCGGTCGCAGTTCGACCGTACGGGAGCTCGGTGTGCTTGCGTGTGCTTGTGTGTGCTTGTGTGCTTGTGTGTGCTTGTGTGTGCTTGTGTGTGCTTGTGTGTGCTTGTGTGTGCTTGTGGGGAAGGTCTGCGTGTAGGACGGGCGACAAGGACACTGTCGGAGAGCCAAAAGCAAGCGCGGTCCGGCACAAAACGAGAGAGCAAAGAAGATATCAGAGGAGGGGATCGAACCCTCGATCTCGAGCGTGTGAAGCTCGCGTCCTAACCACTAGACGACACTGACACGTTCACAATCATACGACCCAAACAACTTCGCCAACAAAACACCGCCTACCGCGCAAACGACCGCCTACACACGCCGCACACGCCCCTCCCAGCGCGCACCACCGACCCCTCTACCGCCTGCACCACCGCTCGCCCAGTCCGACCGCCGCTTTCGCCCGCAATCGCGCTCGGCGCACCCTGCATCAAACGAGCAAGCAAACAGCGAATGCGCGCTCCGCACACAGCGCCAGCGACTGGCATACACCCCGAGGACCTCTGCACCCGCCCCAGACACCAGACACCAGACACCAGACACGCACAGCGACGCGGACGCACTCGCCACGGAGTCCCGGCAGTCCCGGCAGTCCCGGCAGTCCCGGCAGTCGACCGCTGCCAACCTCGATGCCGTCCACGGATCCCCGGATTGCCGGCGCGAACATCCCACCATGCCAGCGTCTACGCGGATGCCCTAGTGTCCTAGTGTATCACATCATGACCACCTACTGCCGAGAACCTGTGGTACAATCCCAAACCAATGACAGATCTGCCGCAGCAACCCACGAGTCGCGCGTGGACTGTGGCCTGATTGGACAGCGCGGTCGCAGTTCGACCGTACGGGAGCTCGGTGTGCTTGCGTGTGCTTGTGTGCTTGTGTGCTTGTGTGTGCTTGTGTGTGCTTGTGTGTGCTTGTGTGTGCTTGTGTGTGCTTGTGGGGAAGGTCTGCGTGTAGGACGGGCGACAAGGACACTGTCGGAGAGCCAAAAGCAAGCGCGGTCCGGCACAAAACGAGAGAGCAAAGAAGATATCAGAGGAGGGGATCGAACCCTCGATCTCGAGCGTGTGAAGCTCGCGTCCTAACCACTAGACGACACTGACACGTTCACAATCATACGACCCAAACAACTTCGCCAACAAAACACCGCCTACCGCGCAAACGACCGCCTACACACGCCGCACACGCCCCTCCCAGCGCGCACCACCGACCCCTCTACCGCCTGCACCACCGCTCGCCCAGTCCGACCGCCGCTTTCGCCCGCAATCGCGCTCGGCGCACCCCGCATCAAACGAGCAAGCAAACAGCGAATGCGCGCTCCGCACACGGCGCCAGCGACTGGCATACACCCCGAGGACCTCTGCACCCGCCCCAGACACCAGACACCAGACACCAGACACGCACAGCGACGCGGACGCACTCGCCACGGAGTCCCGGCAGTCCCGGCAGTCCCGGCAGTCGACCGCTGCCAACCTCGATGCCGTCCACGGATCCCCGGATTGCCGGCGCGAACATCCCACCATGCCAGCGTCTACGCGGATGCCCTAGTGTCCTAGTGTATCACATCATGACCACCTACTGCCGAGAACCTGTGGTACAATCCCAAACCAATGACAGATCTGCCGCAGCAACCCACGAGTCGCGCGTGGACTGTGGCCTGATTGACAGCGCGGTCGCAGTTCGACCGTACGGGAGCTCGGTGTGCTTGCGTGTGCTTGTGTGTGCTTGTGTGTGCTTGTGTGTGCTTGTGGGGAAGGTCTGCGTGTAGGACGGGCGACAAGGACACTGTCGGAGAGCCAAAAGCAAGCGCGGTCCGGCACAAAACGAGAGAGCAAAGAAGATATCAGAGGAGGGGATCGAACCCTCGATCTCGAGCGTGTGAAGCTCGCGTCCTAACCACTAGACGACACTGACACGTTCACAATCATACGACCCAAACAACTTCGCCAACAAAACACCGCCTACCGCGCAAACGACCGCCTACACACGCCGCACACGCCCCTCCCAGCGCGCACCACCGACCCCTCTACCGCCTGCACCACCGCTCGCCCAGTCCGACCGCCGCTTTCGCCCGCAATCGCGCTCGGCGCACCCTGCATCAAACGAGCAAGCAAACAGCGAATGCGCGCTCCGCACACGGCGCCAGCGACTGGCATACACCCCGAGGACCTCTGCACCCGCCCCAGACACCAGACACCAGACACCAGACACCAGACGCCAGACACGCACAGCGACGCGGACGCACTCGCCACGGAGTCCCGGCAGTCCCGGCAGTCCCGGCAGTCCCGGCAGTCGACCGCTGCCAACCTCGATGCCGTCCACGGATCCCCGGATTGCCGGCGCGAACATCCCACCATGCCAGCGTCTACGCGGATGCCCTAGTGTCCTAGTGTATCACATCATGACCACCTACTGCCGAGAACCTGTGGTACAATCCCAAACCAATGACAGATCTGCCGCAGCAACCCACGAGTCGCGCGTGGACTGTGGCCTGATTGGACAGCGCGGTCGCAGTTCGACCGTACGGGAGCTCGGTGTGCTTGCGTGTGCTTGTGTGTGCTTGCGTGTGCTTGTGTGTGCTTGTGTGTGCTTGTGTGTGTGTGTGCTTGTGTGTGCTTGTGGGGAAGGTCTGCGTGTAGGACGGGCGACAAGGACACTGTCGGAGAGCCAAAAGCAAGCGCGGTCCGGCACAAAACGAGAGAGCAAAGAAGATATCAGAGGAGGGGATCGAACCCTCGATCTCGAGCGTGTGAAGCTCGCGTCCTAACCACTAGACGACACTGACACGTTCACAATCATACGACCCAAACAACTTCGCCAACAAAACACCGCCTACCGCGCAAACGACCGCCTACACACGCCGCACACGCCCCTCCCAGCGCGCACCACCGACCCCTCTACCGCCTGCACCACCGCTCGCCCAGTCCGACCGCCGCTTTCGCCCGCAATCGCGCTCGGCGCACCCGCATCAAACGAGCAAGCAAACAGCGAATGCGCGCTCCGCACACGGCGCCAGCGACTGGCATACACCCCGAGGACCTCTGCACCCGCCCCAGACACCAGACACCAGACACCAGACACGCACAGCGACGCGGACGCACTCGCCACGGAGTCCCGGCAGTCCCGGCAGTCCCGGCAGTCGACCGCTGCCAACCTCGATGCCGTCCACGGATCCCCGGATTGCCGGCGCGAACATCCCACCATGCCAGCGTCTACGCGGATGCCCTAGTGTCCTAGTGTATCACATCATGACCACCTACTGCCGAGAACCTGTGGTACAATCCCAAACCAATGACAGATCTGCCGCAGCAACCCACGAGTCGCGCGTGGACTGTGGCCTGATTGGACAGCGCGGTCGCAGTTCGGGAGCTCGGTGTGCTTGCGTGTGCTGTGTGCTTGCGTGTGCGTGTGTGTGTGTGCTTGTGTGTGCTTGTGTGTGCTTGTGGGGAAGGTCTGCGTGTAGGACGGGCGACAAGGACACTGTCGGAGAGCCAAAAGCAAGCGCGGTCCGGCACAAAACGAGAGAGCAAAGAAGATATCAGAGGAGGGGATCGAACCCTCGATCTCGAGCGTGTGAAGCTCGCGTCCTAACCACTAGACGACACTGACACGTTCACAATCATACGACCCAAACAACTTCGCCAACAAAACACCGCCTACCGCGCAAACGACCGCCTACACACGCCGCACACGCCCCTCCCAGCGCGCACCACCGACCCCTCTACCGCCTGCACCACCGCTCGCCCAGTCCGACCGCCGCTTTCGCCCGCAATCGCGCTCGGCGCACCCGCATCAAACGAGCAAGCAAACAGCGAATGCGCGCTCCGCACACGGCGCCAGCGACTGGCATACACCCCGAGGACCTCTGCACCCGCCCCAGACACCAGACACCAGACACCAGACACCAGACACCAGACACCAGACGCCAGACACGCACAGCGACGCGGACGCACTCGCCACGGAGTCCCGGCAGTCCCGCAGTCCCGGCAGTCCCGGCAGTCCCGGCAGTCGACCGCTGCCAACCTCGATGCCGTCCACGGATCCCCGGATTGCCGGCGCGAACATCCCACCATGCCAGCGTCTACGCGGATGCCCTAGTGTCCTAGTGTATCACATCATGACCACCTACTGCCGAGAACCTGTGGTACAATCCCAAACCAATGACAGATCTGCCGCAGCAACCCACGAGTCGCGCGTGGACTGTGGCCTGATTGGACAGCGCGGTCGCAGTTCGACCGTACGGGAGCTCGGTGTGCTTGCGTGTGCTTGTGTGTGCTTGTGTGTGCTTGTGTGTGCTTGTGGGGAAGGTCTGCGTGTAGGACGGGCGACAAGGACACTGTCGGAGAGCCAAAAGCAAGCGCGGTCCGGCACAAAACGAGAGAGCAAAGAAGATATCAGAGGAGGGGATCGAACCCTCGATCTCGAGCGTGTGAAGCTCGCGTCCTAACCACTAGACGACACTGACACGTTCACAATCATACGACCCAAACAACTTCGCCAACAAAACACCGCCTACCGCGCAAACGACCGCCTACACACGCCGCACACGCCCCTCCCAGCGCGCACCACCGACCCCTCTACCGCCTGCACCACCGCTCGCCCAGTCCGACCGCCGCTTTCGCCCGCAATCGCGCTCGGCGCACCCCGCATCAAACGAGCAAGCAAACAGCGAATGCGCGCTCCGCACACGGCGCCAGCGACTGGCATACACCCCGAGGACCTCTGCACCCGCCCCAGACACCAGACACCAGACACCAGACACAGCACAGCGACGCGGACGCACTCGCCACGGAGTCCCGGCAGTCCCGGCAGTCCCGGCAGTCCCGGCAGTCGACCGCTGCCAACCTCGATGCCGTCCACGGATCCCCGGATTGCCGGCGCGAACATCCCACCATGCCAGCGTCTACGCGGATGCCCTAGTGTCCTAGTGTATCACATCATGACCACCTACTGCCGAGAACCTGTGGTACAATCCCAAACCAATGACAGATCTGCCGCAGCAACCCACGAGTCGCGCGTGGACTGTGGCCTGATTGGACAGCGCGGTCGCAGTTCGACCGTACGGGAGCTCGGTGTGCTTGCGTGTGCTTGTGTGTGCTTGCGTGTGCTTGTGTGTGCTTGTGTGTGCTTGTGTGTGCTTGTGTGTGCTTGTGGGGAAGGTCTGCGTGTAGGACGGGCGACAAGGACACTGTCGGAGAGCCAAAAGCAAGCGCGGTCCGGCACAAAACGAGAGAGCAAAGAAGATATCAGAGGAGGGGATCGAACCCTCGATCTCGAGCGTGTGAAGCTCGCGTCCTAACCACTAGACGACACTGACACGTTCACAATCATACGACCCAAACAACTTCGCCAACAAAACACCGCCTACCGCGCAAACGACCGCCTACACACGCCGCACACGCCCCTCCCAGCGCGCACCACCGACCCCTCTACCGCCTGCACCACCGCTCGCCCAGTCCGACCGCCGCTTTCGCCCGCAATCGCGCTCGGCGCACCCCGCATCAAACGAGCAAGCAAACAGCGAATGCGCGCTCCGCACACAGCGCCAGCGACTGGCATACACCCCGAGGACCTCTGCACCCGCCCCAGACACCAGACACCAGACACCAGACACGCACAGCGACGCGGACGCACTCGCCACGGAGTCCCGGCAGTCCCGGCAGTCCCGGCAGTCCCGGCAGTCGACCGCTGCCAACCTCGATGCCGTCCACGGATCCCCGGATTGCCGGCGCGAACATCCCACCATGCCAGCGTCTACGCGGATGCCCTAGTGTCCTAGTGTATCACATCATGACCACCTACTGCCGAGAACCTGTGGTACAATCCCAAACCAATGACAGATCTGCCGCAGCAACCCACGAGTCGCGCGTGGACTGTGGCCTGATTGACAGCGCGGTCGCAGTTCGACCGTACGGGAGCTCGGTGTGCTTGTGTGTGCTTGTGTGTGCTTGTGTGTGCTTGTGTGTGCTTGTGGGGAAGGTCTGCGTGTAGGACGGGCGACAAGGACACTGTCGGAGAGCCAAAAGCAAGCGCGGTCCGGCACAAAACGAGAGAGCAAAGAAGATATCAGAGGAGGGGATCGAACCCTCGATCTCGAGCGTGTGAAGCTCGCGTCCTAACCACTAGACGACACTGACACGTTCACAATCATACGACCCAAACAACTTCGCCAACAAAACACCGCCTACCGCGCAAACGACCGCCTACACACGCCGCACACGCCCCTCCCAGCGCGCACCACCGACCCCTCTACCGCCTGCACCACCGCTCGCCCAGTCCGACCGCCGCTTTCGCCCGCAATCGCGCTCGGCGCACCCGCATCAAACGAGCAAGCAAACAGCGAATGCGCGCTCCGCACACGGCGCCAGCGACTGGCATACACCCTGAGGACCTCTGCACCCGCCCCAGACACCAGACACCAGACACCAGACACCAGACACCAGACACCAGACGCCAGACACGCACAGCGACGCGGACGCACTCGCCACGGAGTCCCGGCAGTCCCGGCAGTCCCGGCAGTCCCGGCAGTCGACCGCTGCCAACCTCGATGCCGTCCACGGATCCCCGGATTGCCGGCGCGAACATCCCACCATGCCAGCGTCTACGCGGATGCCCTAGTGTCCTAGTGTATCACATCATGACCACCTACTGCCGAGAACCTGTGGTACAATCCCAAACCAATGACAGATCTGCCGCAGCAACCCACGAGTCGCGCGTGGACTGTGGCCTGATTGACAGCGCGGTCGCAGTTCGACCGTACGGGAGCTCGGTGTGCTTGTGTGTGCTTGTGTGTGCTTGTGTGTGCTTGTGTGTGCTTGTGGGGAAGGTCTGCGTGTAGGACGGGCGACAAGGACACTGTCGGAGAGCCAAAAGCAAGCGCGGTCCGGCACAAAACGAGAGAGCAAAGAAGATATCAGAGGAGGGGATCGAACCCTCGATCTCGAGCGTGTGAAGCTCGCGTCCTAACCACTAGACGACACTGACACGTTCACAATCATACGACCCAAACAACTTCGCCAACAAAACACCGCCTACCGCGCAAACGACCGCCTACACACGCCGCACACGCCCCTCCCAGCGCGCACCACCGACCCCTCTACCGCCTGCACCACCGCTCGCCCAGTCCGACCGCCGCTTTCGCCCGCAATCGCGCTCGGCGCACCCGCATCAAACGAGCAAGCAAACAGCGAATGCGCGCTCCGCACACGGCGCCAGCGACTGGCATACACCCCGAGGACCTCTGCACCCGCCCCAGACACCAGACACCAGACACCAGACACCAGACACCAGACACCAGACACCAGTCACGCACAGCGACGCGGACGCACTCGCCACGGAGTCCCGGCAGTCCCGGCAGTCCCGGCAGTCGACCGCTGCCAACCTCGATGCCGTCCACGGATCCCCGGATTGCCGGCGCGAACATCCCACCATGCCAGCGTCTACGCGGATGCCCTAGTGTCCTAGTGTATCACATCATGACCACCTACTGCCGAGAACCTGTGGTACAATCCCAAACCAATGACAGATCTGCCGCAGCAACCCACGAGTCGCGCGTGGACTGTGGCCTGATTGGACAGCGCGGTCGCAGTTCGACCGTACGGGAGCTCGGTGTGCTTGTGTGTGCTTGTGTGTGCTTGTGTGTGCTTGTGTGTGCTTGTGTGTGCTTGTGTGTGCTTGTGTGTGCTTGTGGGGAAGGTCTGCGTGTAGGACGGGCGACAAGGACACTGTCGGAGAGCCAAAAGCAAGCGCGGTCCGGCACAAAACGAGAGAGCAAAGAAGATATCAGAGGAGGGGATCGAACCCTCGATCTCGAGCGTGTGAAGCTCGCGTCCTAACCACTAGACGACACTGACACGTTCACAATCATACGACCCAAACAACTTCGCCAACAAAACACCGCCTACCGCGCAAACGACCGCCTACACACGCCGCACACGCCCCTCCCAGCGCGCACCACCGACCCCTCTACCGCCTGCACCACCGCTCGCCCAGTCCGACCGCCGCTTTCGCCCGCAATCGCGCTCGGCGCACCCGCATCAAACGAGCAAGCAAACAGCGAATGCGCGCTCCGCACACGGCGCCAGCGACTGGCATACACCCCGAGGACCTCTGCACCCGCCCCAGACACCAGACACCAGACACCAGACACCAGACACCAGACACCAGACACCAGCGGACGCACAGCGACGCGGACGCACTCGCCACGGAGTCCCGGCAGTCCCGGCAGTCCCGGCAGTCGACCGCTGCCAACCTCGATGCCGTCCACGGATCCCCGGATTGCCGGCGCGAACATCCCACCATGCCAGCGTCTACGCGGATGCCCTAGTGTCCTAGTGTATCACATCATGACCACCTACTGCCGAGAACCTGTGGTACAATCCCAAACCAATGACAGATCTGCCGCAGCAACCCACGAGTCGCGCGTGGACTGTGGCCTGATTGACAGCGCGGTCGCAGTTCGACCGTACGGGAGCTCGGTGTGCTGTGTGTGTGCTTGTGTGTGCTTGTGTGTGCTTGTGGGGAAGGTCTGCGTGTAGGACGGGCGACAAGGACACTGTCGGAGAGCCAAAAGCAAGCGCGGTCCGGCACAAAACGAGAGAGCAAAGAAGATATCAGAGGAGGGGATCGAACCCTCGATCTCGAGCGTGTGAAGCTCGCGTCCTAACCACTAGACGACACTGACACGTTCACAATCATACGACCCAAACAACTTCGCCAACAAAACACCGCCTACCGCGCAAACGACCGCCTACACACGCCGCACACGCCCCTCCCAGCGCGCACCACCGACCCCTCTACCGCCTGCACCACCGCTCGCCCAGTCCGACCGCCGCTTTCGCCCGCAATCGCGCTCGGCGCACCCGCATCAAACGAGCAAGCAAACAGCGAATGCGCGCTCCGCACACGGCGCCAGCGACTGGCATACACCCCGAGGACCTCTGCACCCGCCCCAGACACCAGACACCAGACACCAGACACCAGACACCAGACACCAGACGCCAGACACGCACAGCGACGCGGACGCACTCGCCACGGAGTCCCGGCAGTCCCGGCAGTCCCGGCAGTCGACCGCTGCCAACCTCGATGCCGTCCACGGATCCCCGGATTGCCGGCGCGAACATCCCACCATGCCAGCGTCTACGCGGATGCCCTAGTGTCCTAGTGTATCACATCATGACCACCTACTGCCGAGAACCTGTGGTACAATCCCAAACCAATGACAGATCTGCCGCAGCAACCCACGAGTCGCGCGTGGACTGTGGCCTGATTGGACAGCGCGGTCGCAGTTCGACCGTACGGGAGCTCGGTGTGCTTGCGTGTGCTTGTGTGTGCTTGCGTGTGCTTGTGTGTGCTTGTGTGTGCTTGTGTGTGCTTGTGTGTGCTTGTGGGGAAGGTCTGCGTGTAGGACGGGCGACAAGGACACTGTCGGAGAGCCAAAAGCAAGCGCGGTCCGGCACAAAACGAGAGAGCAAAGAAGATATCAGAGGAGGGGATCGAACCCTCGATCTCGAGCGTGTGAAGCTCGCGTCCTAACCACTAGACGACACTGACACGTTCACAATCATACGACCCAAACAACTTCGCCAACAAAACACCGCCTACCGCGCAAACGACCGCCTACACACGCCGCACACGCCCCTCCCAGCGCGCACCACCGACCCCTCTACCGCCTGCACCACCGCTCGCCCAGTCCGACCGCCGCTTTCGCCCGCAATCGCGCTCGGCGCACCCTGCATCAAACGAGCAAGCAAACAGCGAATGCGCGCTCCGCACACGGCGCCAGCGACTGGCATACACCCCGAGGACCTCTGCACCCGCAGACACCAGACACCAGACACCAGACACCAGACACGCACAGCGACGCGGACGCACTCGCCACGGAGTCCCGGCAGTCCCGGCAGTCCCGGCAGTCGACCGCTGCCAACCTCGATGCCGTCCACGGATCCCCGGATTGCCGGCGCGAACATCCCACCATGCCAGCGTCTACGCGGATGCCCTAGTGTCCTAGTGTATCACATCATGACCACCTACTGCCGAGAACCTGTGGTACAATCCCAAACCAATGACAGATCTGCCGCAGCAACCCACGAGTCGCGCGTGGACTGTGGCCTGATTGGACAGCGCGGTCGCAGTTCGACCGTACGGGAGCTCGGTGTGCTTGTGTGTGCTTGTGTGTGCTTGTGTGTGCTTGTGTGTGCTTGTGGGGAAGGTCTGCGTGTAGGACGGGCGACAAGGACACTGTCGGAGAGCCAAAAGCAAGCGCGGTCCGGCACAAAACGAGAGAGCAAAGAAGATATCAGAGGAGGGGATCGAACCCTCGATCTCGAGCGTGTGAAGCTCGCGTCCTAACCACTAGACGACACTGACACGTTCACAATCATACGACCCAAACAACTTCGCCAACAAAACACCGCCTACCGCGCAAACGACCGCCTACACACGCCGCACACGCCCCTCCCAGCGCGCACCACCGACCCCTCTACCGCCTGCACCACCGCTCGCCCAGTCCGACCGCCGCTTTCGCCCGCAATCGCGCTCGGCGCACCCCGCATCAAACGAGCAAGCAAACAGCGAATGCGCGCTCCGCACACGGCGCCAGCGACTGGCATACACCCCGAGGACCTCTGCACCCGCCCCAGACACCAGACACCAGACACCAGACACCAGACACCAGACACCAGACGCCAGACACGCACAGCGACGCGGACGCACTCGCCACGGAGTCCCGGCAGTCCCGGCAGTCCCGGCAGTCGACCGCTGCCAACCTCGATGCCGTCCACGGATCCCCGGATTGCCGGCGCGAACATCCCACCATGCCAGCGTCTACGCGGATGCCCTAGTGTCCTAGTGTATCACATCATGACCACCTACTGCCGAGAACCTGTGGTACAATCCCAAACCAATGACAGATCTGCC
Source organism: Phytophthora quininea (assembly GCA_011947345.1). Lineage (NCBI taxonomy): Eukaryota > Oomycota > Peronosporomycetes > Peronosporales > Peronosporaceae > Phytophthora > Phytophthora quininea. The sequence goes on along the minus strand of JAAVTG010000275.1, from coordinate 238,422 downwards.
GCAGCAACCCACGAGTCGCGCGTGGACTGTGGCCTGATTGACAGCGCGGTCGCAGTTCGACCGTACGGGAGCTCTGCGGTGTGCTTGTGTGTGCTTGTGTGTGCTTGTGTGTGCTTGTGTGTGCTTGTGGGGAAGGTCTGCGTGTAGGACGGGCGACAAGGACACTGTCGGAGAGCCAAAAGCAAGCGCGGTCCGGCACAAAACGAGAGAGCAAAGAAGATATCAGAGGAGGGGATCGAACCCTCGATCTCGAGCGTGTGAAGCTCGCGTCCTAACCACTAGACGACACTGACACGTTCACAATCATACGACCCAAACAACTTCGCCAACAAAACACCGCCTACCGCGCAAACGACCGCCTACACACGCCGCACACGCCCCTCCCAGCGCGCACCACCGACCCCTCTACCGCCTGCACCACCGCTCGCCCAGTCCGACCGCCGCTTTCGCCCGCAATCGCGCTCGGCGCACCCCGCATCAAACGAGCAAGCAAACAGCGAATGCGCGCTCCGCACACGGCGCCAGCGACTGGCATACACCCCGAGGACCTCTGCACCCGCCCCAGACACCAGACACCAGACACCAGACACCAGACACCAGACACCAGACACCAGACACCAGACACGCACAGCGACGACGCACTCGCCACGGCGCGGCACGGAGTCCCGGCAGTCCCGGCAGTCCCGGCAGTCGACCGCTGCCAACCTCGATGCCGTCCACGGATCCCCGGATTGCCGGCGCGAACATCCCACCATGCCAGCGTCTACGCGGATGCCCTAGTGTCCTAGTGTATCACATCATGACCACCTACTGCCGAGAACCTGTGGTACAATCCCAAACCAATGACAGATCTGCCGCAGCAACCCACGAGTCGCGCGTGGACTGTGGCCTGATTGGACAGCGCGGTCGCAGTTCGACCGTACGGGAGCTCGGTGTGCTTGTGTGTGCTTGTGTGTGCTTGTGTGTGCTTGTGTGTGCTTGTGGGGAAGGTCTGCGTGTAGGACGGGCGACAAGGACACTGTCGGAGAGCCAAAAGCAAGCGCGGTCCGGCACAAAACGAGAGAGCAAAGAAGATATCAGAGGAGGGGATCGAACCCTCGATCTCGAGCGTGTGAAGCTCGCGTCCTAACCACTAGACGACACTGACACGTTCACAATCATACGACCCAAACAACTTCGCCAACAAAACACCGCCTACCGCGCAAACGACCGCCTACACACGCCGCACACGCCCCTCCCAGCGCGCACCACCGACCCCTCTACCGCCTGCACCACCGCTCGCCCAGTCCGACCGCCGCTTTCGCCCGCAATCGCGCTCGGCGCACCCTGCATCAAACGAGCAAGCAAACAGCGAATGCGCGCTCCGCACACGGCGCCAGCGACTGGCATACACCCCGAGGACCTCTGCACCCGCCCCAGACACCAGACACCAGACACCAGACACCAGACACCAGACACGCACAGCGACGCGGACGCACTCGCCACGGACGGCAGTCCCGGCAGTCCCGGCAGTCCCGGCAGTCCCGGCAGTCGACCGCTGCCAACCTCGATGCCGTCCACGGATCCCCGGATTGCCGGCGCGAACATCCCACCATGCCAGCGTCTACGCGGATGCCCTAGTGTCCTAGTGTATCACATCATGACCACCTACTGCCGAGAACCTGTGGTACAATCCCAAACCAATGACAGATCTGCCGCAGCAACCCACGAGTCGCGCGTGGACTGTGGCCTGATTGACAGCGCGGTCGCAGTTCGACCGTACGGGAGCTCGGTGTGCTTGTGTGTGCTTGTGTGTGCTTGTGTGTGCTTGTGTGTGCTTGTGGGGAAGGTCTGCGTGTAGGACGGGCGACAAGGACACTGTCGGAGAGCCAAAAGCAAGCGCGGTCCGGCACAAAACGAGAGAGCAAAGAAGATATCAGAGGAGGGGATCGAACCCTCGATCTCGAGCGTGTGAAGCTCGCGTCCTAACCACTAGACGACACTGACACGTTCACAATCATACGACCCAAACAACTTCGCCAACAAAACACCGCCTACCGCGCAAACGACCGCCTACACACGCCGCACACGCCCCTCCCAGCGCGCACCACCGACCCCTCTACCGCCTGCACCACCGCTCGCCCAGTCCGACCGCCGCTTTCGCCCGCAATCGCGCTCGGCGCACCCCGCATCAAACGAGCAAGCAAACAGCGAATGCGCGCTCCGCACACGGCGCCAGCGACTGGCATACACCCCGAGGACCTCTGCACCCGCCCCAGACACCAGACACCAGACACCAGACACCAGACACCAGACACCAGACGCCAGACACGCACAGCGACGCGGACGCACTCGCCACGGAGTCCCGGCAGTCCCGGCAGTCCCGGCAGTCCCGGCAGTCGACCGCTGCCAACCTCGATGCCGTCCACGGATCCCCGGATTGCCGGCGCGAACATCCCACCATGCCAGCGTCTACGCGGATGCCCTAGTGTCCTAGTGTATCACATCATGACCACCTACTGCCGAGAACCTGTGGTACAATCCCAAACCAATGACAGATCTGCCGCAGCAACCCACGAGTCGCGCGTGGACTGTGGCCTGATTGACAGCGCGGTCGCAGTTCGACCGTACGGGAGCTCGGTGTGCTTGTGTGTGCTTGTGTGTGCTTGTGTGTGCTTGTGTGTGCTTGTGGGGAAGGTCTGCGGTAGGACGGGCGACAAGGACACTGTCGGAGAGCCAAAAGCAAGCGCGGTCCGGCACAAAACGAGAGAGCAAAGAAGATATCAGAGGAGGGGATCGAACCCTCGATCTCGAGCGTGTGAAGCTCGCGTCCTAACCACTAGACGACACTGACACGTTCACAATCATACGACCCAAACAACTTCGCCAACAAAACACCGCCTACCGCGCAAACGACCGCCTACACACGCCGCACACGCCCCTCCCAGCGCGCACCACCGACCCCTCTACCGCCTGCACCACCGCTCGCCCAGTCCGACCGCCGCTTTCGCCCGCAATCGCGCTCGGCGCACCCCGCATCAAACGAGCAAGCAAACAGCGAATGCGCGCTCCGCACACGGCGCCAGCGACTGGCATACACCCCGAGGACCTCTGCACCCGCCCCAGACACCAGACACCAGACACCAGACACCAGACACCAGACACCAGACACCAGACACCAGACACCAGACACGACACCAGACGACGCACGCACGGCCCCGGAGTCCCGGCAGTCCCGGCAGTCCCGGCAGTCCCGGCAGTCGACCGCTGCCAACCTCGATGCCGTCCACGGATCCCCGGATTGCCGGCGCGAACATCCCACCATGCCAGCGTCTACGCGGATGCCCTAGTGTCCTAGTGTATCACATCATGACCACCTACTGCCGAGAACCTGTGGTACAATCCCAAACCAATGACAGATCTGCCGCAGCAACCCACGAGTCGCGCGTGGACTGTGGCCTGATTGACAGCGCGGTCGCAGTTCGACCGTACGGGAGCTCGGTGTGCTTGTGTGTGCTTGTGTGTGCTTGTGTGTGCTTGTGTGTGCTTGTGGGGAAGGTCTGCGTGTAGGACGGGCGACAAGGACACTGTCGGAGAGCCAAAAGCAAGCGCGGTCCGGCACAAAACGAGAGAGCAAAGAAGATATCAGAGGAGGGGATCGAACCCTCGATCTCGAGCGTGTGAAGCTCGCGTCCTAACCACTAGACGACACTGACACGTTCACAATCATACGACCCAAACAACTTCGCCAACAAAACACCGCCTACCGCGCAAACGACCGCCTACACACGCCGCACACGCCCCTCCCAGCGCGCACCACCGACCCCTCTACCGCCTGCACCACCGCTCGCCCAGTCCGACCGCCGCTTTCGCCCGCAATCGCGCTCGGCGCACCCCGCATCAAACGAGCAAGCAAACAGCGAATGCGCGCTCCGCACACGGCGCCAGCGACTGGCATACACCCCGAGGACCTCTGCACCCGCCCCAGACACCAGACACCAGACACCAGACACCAGACACCAGACACCAGACGCCAGACACGCACAGCGACGCGGACGCACTCGCCACGGAGTCCCGGCAGTCCCGGCAGTCCCGGCAGTCCCGGCAGTCCCGGCAGTCGACCGCTGCCAACCTCGATGCCGTCCACGGATCCCCGGATTGCCGGCGCGAACATCCCACCATGCCAGCGTCTACGCGGATGCCCTAGTGTCCTAGTGTATCACATCATGACCACCTACTGCCGAGAACCTGTGGTACAATCCCAAACCAATGACAGATCTGCCGCAGCAACCCACGAGTCGCGCGTGGACTGTGGCCTGATTGGACAGCGCGGTCGCAGTTCGACCGTACGGGAGCGGTGTGCTTGTGTGTGCTTGTGTGTGCTTGTGTGTGCTTGTGTGTGCTTGTGTGTGCTTGTGGGAAGGTCTGCGTGTAGGACGGGCGACAAGGACACTGTCGGAGAGCCAAAAGCAAGCGCGGTCCGGCACAAAACGAGAGAGCAAAGAAGATATCAGAGGAGGGGATCGAACCCTCGATCTCGAGCGTGTGAAGCTCGCGTCCTAACCACTAGACGACACTGACACGTTCACAATCATACGACCCAAACAACTTCGCCAACAAAACACCGCCTACCGCGCAAACGACCGCCTACACACGCCGCACACGCCCCTCCCAGCGCGCACCACCGACCCCTCTACCGCCTGCACCACCGCTCGCCCAGTCCGACCGCCGCTTTCGCCCGCAATCGCGCTCGGCGCACCCCGCATCAAACGAGCAAGCAAACAGCGAATGCGCGCTCCGCACACGGCGCCAGCGACTGGCATACACCCCGAGGACCTCTGCACCCGCCCCAGACACCAGACACCAGACACCAGACACCAGACACCAGACACCAGACACCAGACGCCAGACACGCACAGCGACGCGGACGCACTCGCCACGGAGTCCCGGCAGTCCCGGCAGTCCCGGCAGTCCCGGCAGTCGACCGCTGCCAACCTCGATGCCGTCCACGGATCCCCGGATTGCCGGCGCGAACATCCCACCATGCCAGCGTCTACGCGGATGCCCTAGTGTCCTAGTGTATCACATCATGACCACCTACTGCCGAGAACCTGTGGTACAATCCCAAACCAATGACAGATCTGCCGCAGCAACCCACGAGTCGCGCGTGGACTGTGGCCTGATTGACAGCGCGGTCGCAGTTCGACCGTACGGGAGCTCGGTGTGCTTGTGTGTGCTTGTGTGTGCTTGTGTGTGCTTGTGTGTGCTTGTGGGGAAGGTCTGCGTGTAGGACGGGCGACAAGGACACTGTCGGAGAGCCAAAAGCAAGCGCGGTCCGGCACAAAACGAGAGAGCAAAGAAGATATCAGAGGAGGGGATCGAACCCTCGATCTCGAGCGTGTGAAGCTCGCGTCCTAACCACTAGACGACACTGACACGTTCACAATCATACGACCCAAACAACTTCGCCAACAAAACACCGCCTACCGCGCAAACGACCGCCTACACACGCCGCACACGCCCCTCCCAGCGCGCACCACCGACCCCTCTACCGCCTGCACCACCGCTCGCCCAGTCCGACCGCCGCTTTCGCCCGCAATCGCGCTCGGCGCACCCGCATCAAACGAGCAAGCAAACAGCGAATGCGCGCTCCGCACACGGCGCCAGCGACTGGCATACACCCCGAGGACCTCTGCACCCGCCCCAGACACCAGACACCAGACACCAGACACCAGACACCAGACACCAGACACCAGACACGCACAGCGACGCGGACGCACTCGCCACGGAGTCCCGGCAGTCCCGGCAGTCCCGGCAGTCCCGGCAGTCCCGGCAGTCGACCGCTGCCAACCTCGATGCCGTCCACGGATCCCCGGATTGCCGGCGCGAACATCCCACCATGCCAGCGTCTACGCGGATGCCCTAGTGTCCTAGTGTATCACATCATGACCACCTACTGCCGAGAACCTGTGGTACAATCCCAAACCAATGACAGATCTGCCGCAGCAACCCACGAGTCGCGCGTGGACTGTGGCCTGATTGGACAGCGCGGTCGCAGTTCGACCGTACGGGAGCTCGGTGTGCTTGTGTGTGCTTGTGTGTGCTTGTGTGTGCTTGTGTGTGCTTGTGTGTGCTTGTGGGGAAGGTCTGCGTGTAGGACGGGCGACAAGGACACTGTCGGAGAGCCAAAAGCAAGCGCGGTCCGGCACAAAACGAGAGAGCAAAGAAGATATCAGAGGAGGGGATCGAACCCTCGATCTCGAGCGTGTGAAGCTCGCGTCCTAACCACTAGACGACACTGACACGTTCACAATCATACGACCCAAACAACTTCGCCAACAAAACACCGCCTACCGCGCAAACGACCGCCTACACACGCCGCACACGCCCCTCCCAGCGCGCACCACCGACCCCTCTACCGCCTGCACCACCGCTCGCCCAGTCCGACCGCCGCTTTCGCCCGCAATCGCGCTCGGCGCACCCCGCATCAAACGAGCAAGCAAACAGCGAATGCGCGCTCCGCACACGGCGCCAGCGACTGGCATACACCCCGAGGACCTCTGCACCCGCCCCAGACACCAGACACCAGACACCAGACACCAGACACCAGACACCAGACACCAGACACCAGACACCAGACGCCAGACACGCACAGCGACGCGGACGCACTCGCCACGGAGTCCCGGCAGTCCCGGCAGTCCCGGCAGTCCCGGCAGTCGACCGCTGCCAACCTCGATGCCGTCCACGGATCCCCGGATTGCCGGCGCGAACATCCCACCATGCCAGCGTCTACGCGGATGCCCTAGTGTCCTAGTGTATCACATCATGACCACCTACTGCCGAGAACCTGTGGTACAATCCCAAACCAATGACAGATCTGCCGCAGCAACCCACGAGTCGCGCGTGGACTGTGGCCTGATTGACAGCGCGGTCGCAGTTCGACCGTACGGGAGCTCGGTGTGCTTGTGTGTGCTTGTGTGTGCTTGTGTGTGCTTGTGTGTGCTTGTGGGGAAGGTCTGCGGTAGGACGGGCGACAAGGACACTGTCGGAGAGCCAAAAGCAAGCGCGGTCCGGCACAAAACGAGAGAGCAAAGAAGATATCAGAGGAGGGGATCGAACCCTCGATCTCGAGCGTGTGAAGCTCGCGTCCTAACCACTAGACGACACTGACACGTTCACAATCATACGACCCAAACAACTTCGCCAACAAAACACCGCCTACCGCGCAAACGACCGCCTACACACGCCGCACACGCCCCTCCCAGCGCGCACCACCGACCCCTCTACCGCCTGCACCACCGCTCGCCCAGTCCGACCGCCGCTTTCGCCCGCAATCGCGCTCGGCGCACCCGCATCAAACGAGCAAGCAAACAGCGAATGCGCGCTCCGCACACGGCGCCAGCGACTGGCATACACCCCGAGGACCTCTGCACCCGCCCCAGACACCAGACACCAGACACCAGACACCAGACACCAGACACCAGACGCCAGACACGCACAGCGACGCGGACGCACTCGCCACGGAGTCCCGGCAGTCCCGGCAGTCCCGGCAGTCCCGGCAGTCCCGGCAGTCGACCGCTGCCAACCTCGATGCCGTCCACGGATCCCCGGATTGCCGGCGCGAACATCCCACCATGCCAGCGTCTACGCGGATGCCCTAGTGTCCTAGTGTATCACATCATGACCACCTACTGCCGAGAACCTGTGGTACAATCCCAAACCAATGACAGATCTGCCGCAGCAACCCACGAGTCGCGCGTGGACTGTGGCCTGATTGGACAGCGCGGTCGCAGTTCGACCGTACGGGAGCTCGGTGTGCTTGCGTGTGCTTGTGTGTGCTGTGTGTGTGCTTGTGTGTGCTTGTGTGTGCTTGTGTGTGCTTGTGTGTGCTTGTGTGTGCTTGTGTGTGCTTGTGGGGAAGGTCTGCGTGTAGGACGGGCGACAAGGACACTGTCGGAGAGCCAAAAGCAAGCGCGGTCCGGCACAAAACGAGAGAGCAAAGAAGATATCAGAGGAGGGGATCGAACCCTCGATCTCGAGCGTGTGAAGCTCGCGTCCTAACCACTAGACGACACTGACACGTTCACAATCATACGACCCAAACAACTTCGCCAACAAAACACCGCCTACCGCGCAAACGACCGCCTACACACGCCGCACACGCCCCTCCCAGCGCGCACCACCGACCCCTCTACCGCCTGCACCACCGCTCGCCCAGTCCGACCGCCGCTTTCGCCCGCAATCGCGCTCGGCGCACCCGCATCAAACGAGCAAGCAAACAGCGAATGCGCGCTCCGCACACGGCGCCAGCGACTGGCATACACCCCGAGGACCTCTGCACCCGCCCCAGACACCAGACACCAGACACCAGACACCAGACACCAGACACCAGACACCAGACACCAGACACCAGACACCAGACGCCACGCACAGCGACGCGGACGCACTCGCCACGGAGTCCCGGCAGTCCCGGCAGTCCCGGCAGTCCCGGCAGTCGACCGCTGCCAACCTCGATGCCGTCCACGGATCCCCGGATTGCCGGCGCGAACATCCCACCATGCCAGCGTCTACGCGGATGCCCTAGTGTCCTAGTGTATCACATCATGACCACCTACTGCCGAGAACCTGTGGTACAATCCCAAACCAATGACAGATCTGCCGCAGCAACCCACGAGTCGCGCGTGGACTGTGGCCTGATTGGACAGCGCGGTCGCAGTTCGACCGTACGGGAGCTCGGTGTGCTTGTGTGCTTGTGTGTGCTTGTGTGTGCTTGTGTGTGCTTGTGGGGAAGGTCTGCGTGTAGGACGGGCGACAAGGACACTGTCGGAGAGCCAAAAGCAAGCGCGGTCCGGCACAAAACGAGAGAGCAAAGAAGATATCAGAGGAGGGGATCGAACCCTCGATCTCGAGCGTGTGAAGCTCGCGTCCTAACCACTAGACGACACTGACACGTTCACAATCATACGACCCAAACAACTTCGCCAACAAAACACCGCCTACCGCGCAAACGACCGCCTACACACGCCGCACACGCCCCTCCCAGCGCGCACCACCGACCCCTCTACCGCCTGCACCACCGCTCGCCCAGTCCGACCGCCGCTTTCGCCCGCAATCGCGCTCGGCGCACCCGCATCAAACGAGCAAGCAAACAGCGAATGCGCGCTCCGCACACGGCGCCAGCGACTGGCATACACCCCGAGGACCTCTGCACCCGCCCCAGACACCAGACACCAGACACCAGACACCAGACACCAGACACCAGACACCAGACACGCACAGCGACGCGGACGCACTCGCCACGGAGTCCCGGCAGTCCCGGCAGTCCCGGCAGTCGACCGCTGCCAACCTCGATGCCGTCCACGGATCCCCGGATTGCCGGCGCGAACATCCCACCATGCCAGCGTCTACGCGGATGCCCTAGTGTCCTAGTGTATCACATCATGACCACCTACTGCCGAGAACCTGTGGTACAATCCCAAACCAATGACAGATCTGCCGCAGCAACCCACGAGTCGCGCGTGGACTGTGGCCTGATTGGACAGCGCGGTCGCAGTTCGACCGTACGGGAGCTCGGTGTGCTTGCGTGTGCGTGTGCTTGTGTGTGCTTGTGTGTGCTTGTGTGTGCTTGTGTGTGCTTGTGTGTGTGTGTGCTTGTGTGTGCTGTGTGCTTGTGGGGAAGGTCTGCGTGTAGGACGGGCGACAAGGACACTGTCGGAGAGCCAAAAGCAAGCGCGGTCCGGCACAAAACGAGAGAGCAAAGAAGATATCAGAGGAGGGGATCGAACCCTCGATCTCGAGCGTGTGAAGCTCGCGTCCTAACCACTAGACGACACTGACACGTTCACAATCATACGACCCAAACAACTTCGCCAACAAAACACCGCCTACCGCGCAAACGACCGCCTACACACGCCGCACACGCCCCTCCCAGCGCGCACCACCGACCCCTCTACCGCCTGCACCACCGCTCGCCCAGTCCGACCGCCGCTTTCGCCCGCAATCGCGCTCGGCGCACCCGCATCAAACGAGCAAGCAAACAGCGAATGCGCGCTCCGCACACGGCGCCAGCGACTGGCATACACCCCGAGGACCTCTGCACCCGCCCCAGACACCAGACACCAGACACCAGACACCAGACACCAGACACCAGACACCAGACACCAGACACCAGACGCCAGACACGCACAGCGACGCGGACGCACTCGCCACGGAGTCCCGGCAGTCCCGGCAGTCCCGGCAGTCCCGGCAGTCGACCGCTGCCAACCTCGATGCCGTCCACGGATCCCCGGATTGCCGGCGCGAACATCCCACCATGCCAGCGTCTACGCGGATGCCCTAGTGTCCTAGTGTATCACATCATGACCACCTACTGCCGAGAACCTGTGGTACAATCCCAAACCAATGACAGATCTGCCGCAGCAACCCACGAGTCGCGCGTGGACTGTGGCCTGATTGGACAGCGCGGTCGCAGTTCGACCGTACGGGAGCTCGGTGTGCTTGCGTGTGCTTGTGTGTGCTGTGTGTGCTTGTGTGTGCTTGTGTGTGCTTGTGTGTGCTTGTGTGCTTGTGGGGAAGGTCTGCGTGTAGGACGGGCGACAAGGACACTGTCGGAGAGCCAAAAGCAAGCGCGGTCCGGCACAAAACGAGAGAGCAAAGAAGATATCAGAGGAGGGGATCGAACCCTCGATCTCGAGCGTGTGAAGCTCGCGTCCTAACCACTAGACGACACTGACACGTTCACAATCATACGACCCAAACAACTTCGCCAACAAAACACCGCCTACCGCGCAAACGACCGCCTACACACGCCGCACACGCCCCTCCCAGCGCGCACCACCGACCCCTCTACCGCCTGCACCACCGCTCGCCCAGTCCGACCGCCGCTTTCGCCCGCAATCGCGCTCGGCGCACCCGCATCAAACGAGCAAGCAAACAGCGAATGCGCGCTCCGCACACGGCGCCAGCGACTGGCATACACCCCGAGGACCTCTGCACCCGCCCCAGACACCAGACACCGGACACCAGACACCAGACACCAGACACCAGACACCAGACACGCACAGCGACGCGGACGCACTCGCCACGGAGTCCCGGCAGTCCCGGCAGTCCCGGCAGTCGACCGCTGCCAACCTCGATGCCGTCCACGGATCCCCGGATTGCCGGCGCGAACATCCCACCATGCCAGCGTCTACGCGGATGCCCTAGTGTCCTAGTGTATCACATCATGACCACCTACTGCCGAGAACCTGTGGTACAATCCCAAACCAATGACAGATCTGCCGCAGCAACCCACGAGTCGCGCGTGGACTGTGGCCTGATTGGACAGCGCGGTCGCAGTTCGACCGTACGGGAGCTCGGTGCTTGCGTGTGCGTGTGCTGTGTGTGCTTGCGTGTGCTTGTGTGTGCTGTGTGCTTGTGTGTGCTTGTGTGTGCTTGTGTGTGCTGTGTGTGTGCTTGTGGGGAAGGTCTGCGTGTAGGACGGGCGACAAGGACACTGTCGGAGAGCCAAAAGCAAGCGCGGTCCGGCACAAAACGAGAGAGCAAAGAAGATATCAGAGGAGGGGATCGAACCCTCGATCTCGAGCGTGTGAAGCTCGCGTCCTAACCACTAGACGACACTGACACGTTCACAATCATACGACCCAAACAACTTCGCCAACAAAACACCGCCTACCGCGCAAACGACCGCCTACACACGCCGCACACGCCCCTCCCAGCGCGCACCACCGACCCCTCTACCGCCTGCACCACCGCTCGCCCAGTCCGACCGCCGCTTTCGCCCGCAATCGCGCTCGGCGCACCCCGCATCAAACGAGCAAGCAAACAGCGAATGCGCGCTCCGCACACGGCGCCAGCGACTGGCATACACCCCGAGGACCTCTGCACCCGCCCCAGACACCAGACACCAGACACCAGACACCAGACACCAGACACCAGACACCAGACACCAGACACCAGACGCCAGACACGCACAGCGACGCGGACGCACTCGCCACGGAGTCCCGGCAGTCCCGGCAGTCCCGGCAGTCCCGGCAGTCGACCGCTGCCAACCTCGATGCCGTCCACGGATCCCCGGATTGCCGGCGCGAACATCCCACCATGCCAGCGTCTACGCGGATGCCCTAGTGTCCTAGTGTATCACATCATGACCACCTACTGCCGAGAACCTGTGGTACAATCCCAAACCAATGACAGATCTGCCGCAGCAACCCACGAGTCGCGCGTGGACTGTGGCCTGATTGGACAGCGCGGTCGCAGTTCGACCGTACGGGAGCTCGGTGTGCTTGCGTGTGCTTGTGTGTGCTTGTGTGTGCTTGTGTGTGCTTGTGTGTGCTTGTGTGTGCTTGTGTGTGCTTGTGGGGAAGGTCTGCGTGTAGGACGGGCGACAAGGACACTGTCGGAGAGCCAAAAGCAAGCGCGGTCCGGCACAAAACGAGAGAGCAAAGAAGATATCAGAGGAGGGGATCGAACCCTCGATCTCGAGCGTGTGAAGCTCGCGTCCTAACCACTAGACGACACTGACACGTTCACAATCATACGACCCAAACAACTTCGCCAACAAAACACCGCCTACCGCGCAAACGACCGCCTACACACGCCGCACACGCCCCTCCCAGCGCGCACCACCGACCCCTCTACCGCCTGCACCACCGCTCGCCCAGTCCGACCGCCGCTTTCGCCCGCAATCGCGCTCGGCGCACCCCGCATCAAACGAGCAAGCAAACAGCGAATGCGCGCTCCGCACACGGCGCCAGCGACTGGCATACACCCCGAGGACCTCTGCACCCGCCCCAGACACCAGACACCAGACACCAGACACCAGACACCAGACACCAGACACCAGACACCAGACACCAGACACCAGACACCAGACACGCACAGCGACGCGGACGCACTCGCCACGGAGTCCCGGCAGTCCCGGCAGTCCCGGCAGTCGACCGCTGCCAACCTCGATGCCGTCCACGGATCCCCGGATTGCCGGCGCGAACATCCCACCATGCCAGCGTCTACGCGGATGCCCTAGTGTCCTAGTGTATCACATCATGACCACCTACTGCCGAGAACCTGTGGTACAATCCCAAACCAATGACAGATCTGCCGCAGCAACCCACGAGTCGCGCGTGGACTGTGGCCTGATTGGACAGCGCGGTCGCAGTTCGACCGTACGGGAGCTCGGTGTGCTTGCGTGTGCTTGTGTGTGCTTGTGTGTGCTTGTGTGTGCTTGTGTGTGCTTGTGGGAAGGTCTGCGTGTAGGACGGGCGACAAGGACACTGTCGGAGAGCCAAAAGCAAGCGCGGTCCGGCACAAAACGAGAGAGCAAAGAAGATATCAGAGGAGGGGATCGAACCCTCGATCTCGAGCGTGTGAAGCTCGCGTCCTAACCACTAGACGACACTGACACGTTCACAATCATACGACCCAAACAACTTCGCCAACAAAACACCGCCTACCGCGCAAACGACCGCCTACACACGCCGCACACGCCCCTCCCAGCGCGCACCACCGACCCTCTACCGCCTGCACCACCGCTCGCCCAGTCCGACCGCCGCTTTCGCCCGCAATCGCGCTCGGCGCACCCCGCATCAAACGAGCAAGCAAACAGCGAATGCGCGCTCCGCACACGGCGCCAGCGACTGGCATACACCCCGAGGACCTCTGCACCCGCCCCAGACACCAGACACCAGACACCAGACACCAGACACCAGACACCAGACACCAGACACCAGACACCAGACACCAGACACCAGACACCAGACACCAGACACCAGACACGCACAGCGACGCGGACGCACTCGCCACGGAGTCCCGGCAGTCCCGGCAGTCCCGGCAGTCCCGGCAGTCGACCGCTGCCAACCTCGATGCCGTCCACGGATCCCCGGATTGCCGGCGCGAACATCCCACCATGCCAGCGTCTACGCGGATGCCCTAGTGTCCTAGTGTATCACATCATGACCACCTACTGCCGAGAACCTGTGGTACAATCCCAAACCAATGACAGATCTGCCGCAGCAACCCACGAGTCGCGCGTGGACTGTGGCCTGATTGGACAGCGCGGTCGCAGTTCGACCGTACGGGAGCTCGGTGTGCTTGCGTGTGCTTGTGTGTGCTTGTGTGTGCTTGTGTGTGCTTGTGTGTGCTTGTGTGTGCTTGTGTGTGCTTGTGGGGAAGGTCTGCGTGTAGGACGGGCGACAAGGACACTGTCGGAGAGCCAAAAGCAAGCGCGGTCCGGCACAAAACGAGAGAGCAAAGAAGATATCAGAGGAGGGGATCGAACCCTCGATCTCGAGCATGTGAAGCTCGCGTCCTAACCACTAGACGACACTGACACGTTCACAATCATACGACCCAAACAACTTCGCCAACAAAACACCGCCTACCGCGCAAACGACCGCCTACACACGCCGCACACGCCCCTCCCAGCGCGCACCACCGACCCCTCTACCGCCTGCACCACCGCTCGCCCAGTCCGACCGCCGCTTTCGCCCGCAATCGCGCTCGGCGCACCCCGCATCAAACGAGCAAGCAAACAGCGAATGCGCGCTCCGCACACGGCGCCAGCGACTGGCATACACCCCGAGGACCTCTGCACCCGCCCCAGACACCAGACACCAGACACCAGACACCAGACACCAGACACCAGACACCAGACACCAGACACCAGACACCAGACACGCACAGCGACGCGGACGCACTCGCCACGGAGTCCCGGCAGTCCCGGCAGTCCCGGCAGTCCCGGCAGTCGACCGCTGCCAACCTCGATGCCGTCCACGGATCCCCGGATTGCCGGCGCGAACATCCCACCATGCCAGCGTCTACGCGGATGCCCTAGTGTCCTAGTGTATCACATCATGACCACCTACTGCCGAGAACCTGTGGTACAATCCCAAACCAATGACAGATCTGCCGCAGCAACCTACGAGTCGCGCGTGGACTGTGGCCTGATTGGACAGCGCGGTCGCAGTTCGACCGTACGGGAGCTCGGTGTGCTTGCGTGTGCTTGTGTGTGCTTGCGTGTGCTTGTGTGTGCTTGTGTGTGCTTGTGTGTGCTTGTGTGTGCTTGTGGGGAAGGTCTGCGTGTAGGACGGGCGACAAGGACACTGTCGGAGAGCCAAAAGCAAGCGCGGTCCGGCACAAAACGAGAGAGCAAAGAAGATATCAGAGGAGGGGATCGAACCCTCGATCTCGAGCGTGTGAAGCTCGCGTCCTAACCACTAGACGACACTGACACGTTCACAATCATACGACCCAAACAACTTCGCCAACAAAACACCGCCTACCGCGCAAACGACCGCCTACACACGCCGCACACGCCCCTCAGCGCGCACCACCGACCCCTCTACCGCCTGCACCACCGCTCGCCCAGTCCGACCGCCGCTTTCGCCCGCAATCGCGCTCGGCGCACCCGGCGAGCCTTGTTGCTTTCCGTTGCGCTGGCACCTTTGTTTGCGTTTTTCTTTCGAATTACTAATTTCATTGTTCTGGTGAGCGACCAACGTACAGTCAATGACGGAATTAGCTGTCAACGCAAAAACCGGCATTGAAGCTACCATAAACGTTTGCTGCAAAGTATTGGCCAATAGAAAACTCTTGAAAAACAAAATTTTAACCAATCATAGATATTAAGATTTGACTGGCTTACAGCAAATTGCTGTGAGTTACAAACTAATTTTCAGCTCATTTTGCGAGATGCCACAGAGGCAACGCAGCTACACCATCAAGAAAAAGTGGTAGGCGATACAAGAAATCGCCGTCGTTGGTGTTTCCACCGTCGCACGCGATCTGAGCTGCCCGCGCGTACCTGTGGACGGCTGGTGGAGCTAGCGGGACGAGATTTTAGTGTATAAAGGGTGCGCAAAATCAAAAATGCTGAAGGGCCAAGGGCGAAAGGAGCTGTATCCGCACGATCCAGCCTTGGTAACTTACATGAAGGATGAATAACGGGAGGAGAAGGTTAGTTTTCGCCTTTTTTATCAAATACTAACTTTTACTATGATGTAGCTAAATCACTAAACTTTGCCTTATTTTTGTGAACAATAGGCATTGATAACGAACGGCATAATCTTA
The DNA here is from genome assembly GCA_011947345.1 of Phytophthora quininea. Classification (NCBI taxonomy): domain Eukaryota; phylum Oomycota; class Peronosporomycetes; order Peronosporales; family Peronosporaceae; genus Phytophthora; species Phytophthora quininea. The sequence goes on along the minus strand of JAAVTG010000275.1, from coordinate 222,378 downwards.
GACTACTACTAGAGACTTGCTGTCTGTCCGTTTGTCTGTCGGTCGGTCTGTCGCCGAGTTTCGATGGACAAGATCCGGCGCTGCCATTGGCTGCCGAGCGGAGCGAAGGCGGCCCGAGACGTGGACCACACCAATAGTAGGGTGGTCCACACCAAACGTACTTAATGAAGACGTCGACAGTAGTCCACACACACACATAGTCCACACACAACCAAACCCAAACGCGATGGAGCGTGGGAACGTTACCTGCGCTCGCTTGCGAAGACGATGCTATACAAGGACATCCCCAAAGGGTTCGTTTGGAAAGAGAAGTAGTGGGTTCGGCGCAAGCAGAAGAGAGAGGCACTAGAAAGAATAATCCATGTAACCTCCCGGACGCCGAGAAGTTTTTCCTCCGAATATTGCTCTGTAATCGAAGAGAGCCTACATCGTTCGAGAGTTTACGGACAGTTAACGGCGTCGTATGTCCCACGTTTTGGGACGCAGCGTTACAATTGGGATATCTTGACAACGATCAAGAGTGGGCTGCATGCATGACAGAGGCTGCAAGTTTTCAGATCCCATACCAACTTCGACAGCTCTTCAGTACACAGTTAGTGTACTCGATGCCAAGAGATGTCCGTGGGTTGTGGGACCAATTCCATGAGGAATTGAATCGGGATATAGCGCATAAGCACCGGGATCTCCCCGAGTCTACACGAGAGACTGTGGCGATGTTTGAGACGCTAAAAGCGTGAACGATTTGCTAAAGGCGAGTGGGTATGCTGTGACCGATTTTGACCTTCCGCAGTTGAGTGATTTCCCGAGTTTGGTTCGACAGTCTCTTCTCGACAACAATCTCATACGCCGCGAGAAAAGCTACAGCACAAGGACATTGGAGGCTATTGTTCGCGACGAGGCCAAACTCAACGAAGGGCAGAAAGCCGTATTCGATCAGATCATACAAGCCGTCGAAGCCGAGTTAGGACATGGGATATCGACGACCAGCGCTTCGCGTAACGACGGAGGCAGGTCATCCACACGGGAAATTTCACAAAAGCTTTTCTTTGTTGATGGGCCTGGTGGAACGGGAAAGTCTACATTACTTCGACGCATTTTGGCCAGGGTGCGTCTGGATAGGGATATTGCACTTGCTGTTGCATCCAGTGGAATTGCATCTCTGCTTCTCATGGGCGGGCGTACGGCGCATTCTACTTTCAAAATTCCGCTGAAACTGGACAAGGATTCTACGTGTTCGATTTTTAAACAGTCGCACCTGTGCAAGCTTATCCAGCAGACCAGCTTGGTCATTTGGGATGAAGCTCCGATGACCCATCGCCACGCGTTTGCGGCTGTCGACCGAATGCTACGGGACATTGTGGATAACCCCAGGAGCCTTTCGGCGGAAAGGTTTTTGTTCTCTCAGGAGGTGTCTGCCAGATCCTTCCTGTCGTGAAGAGAGGCACGCCTGCAGAAACGATCAACGCATGTATAAAGGAATCGCCTCTGTGGAGACACTTTTGCAGGTTCGGTTAAAGAACATGCGCATTGGGAGCGAGGGGACAGGAGAAAGCGACGAGGATATCCTGTCTTTCTCTGATTTTTGCTTGCCGTTGGGGAGGGTCGGCACGGAAAACGTGCTGATCTTGGCAATGACTACATCAAGATTCCTGCTGATATGCTGATCCCGAATCCTCCTGTAGAAGACGATGAGGACGAGGAAATAGCTCCAGGGGCAATACCAAGGGGTATGACCCGCATCATTGACGCAATGTATGCCGACATTGCGAATCCAGAGGTTGCGACGGATGAATATTTTGCCAGTCGGACGATTTTGACGACTACGAACGAGACGGTACGGAGAATCAACGAGGCAGTCGCAGCTCGACTTCCGGAGACAGCGCGGGGGTATTTGTCGGTGGACTCGGTGGAGGATGATGACGGAACGTTGTTCAAGCAGGAGTTCCTCCACTCGGTGAACATGAACGGGATTCCACCTCACAGACTACTGCTCAAGAAGGGCATCCCCGTCATGGTAATGAGAAATCTGAACCCGGATCATGGACTGTGCAACGGGACGCGTCTACGAATCGTCGGCTTGAAGGACCACGTCATTCGAGCAACAATTATGACTGGAGAACGAACAGGCCAAGAAGTACTCATCCCGAGAATTATGTTCGTGAGCGACGACGACAACTCCGATTTCCCCTTCCGGTTTCGACGAAAGCAGTTCCCGTGCAACCAGCATTCGCCATGACGATTAACAAGGCCCAAGGTCAGACGGTGTTAAACTTGGGGCTGTACTTGGCTCCCCATACTTTTCGCATGGCCAGTTGTATGTGGCGTTGTCTCGCGTGACCTCTCGAAGCAAGTTCAAGGCGTTGATTGAGTATCCAGAGTTCGTAGACCCGGACGGAGGAGTGCACACGAGAAACATCATGTACACGCAGATTTTCGATTGGGAGTCGAGGTGCATTTCTTGGCTAGATGTAGTAGCTTGCCACTACGAACTAGAACCAAGCTTTATGTTGGACAAATGGCAAATTTCATGTTTTATAAAACGTTTTTTACGCCTGTACGTTTTAGATTGAACTACTTACTAATTCGTGCGATAAGTTAAATCATCCCGCCGGAGGCGGGCGGTCCACACAGCTGCATCGAACCATAACCCACCGCCGCGTAGCGGCGGCGCTCGGCTAGTAGACTTCAAGTGCCACATCAGTCAGCGCTGGGTCACGTCGTATCTCCAAAGTAAAAGAGTGGAGGAGCTGCTCTGGAGTGTCTCTGTCAACGTCTTGCAGAGCGGTGAGGTGTTTTTTGTCTGAAATAATACTATTTTTTACTTTGATTTCTTATTTTAGACACGGATTTTCCTCACAGAAGCCGCAGCTTGCCAAGCTGGGCTCCGAGGCCTTGGAGGAGACCAGGGCAGACTTTGCGTTGGAGTTGTGGCAGGAATACGAGGCGCTCGCGGGTGGTGGCGTGTACAATGTTGATGAAACGGCCATTAACCATGCCACCAACCCGAATCTGGACCATGAAAGGCCGCCGCGACCCAGCTCATATTGCAGAAACCAACAAGCACACCGGCAGGATGACAGCAGTCCTCACAATTCGTGACGAAGGTAAGCTGAAATCGTTTTTTCCTAACATTTACGTGATTTTGGGCTAAAATGATAAATGTTATGGTACCTTTGGGTAAAAGTTACCGATTCTTTTAATTGTCCCGTGCGGCAAAGTAGGAGAATTGATCGACAAGCGCGTGCTTCGAGAATATCGCCAAGGCCACTACTACACAGTGTAGGAAAACGCGTGGATGGATGCTGCGGGGTGGAGATTTTACGTAGAAAACGTCTTACAACACGAAATATCTAATCCGTCGATCCTCCTCCTTGACAATTTTGAGAGCCAGGTCTCGGAGGAGGGCCAGCGCATTGTTGCTGAACTTGCGAGCACCACAGTGGTCCCATTACCACCAAACAGCACTTCGGTGTGCCAGCCGCTTGATGTTGGTGTAATGGGACCACTAAAAGCTAAAATTAGGCCAAAATTTAGTGGAATTACGGAGGTACTGCAAAATAAAAGCGCATACGCGCTATCAAGGCCACCATTGCCGCCTGGGGGATATCTCCGCGGACACGGTAATTCGTAGCTTCGAGAAAGCTATTCCTAGGTACCCGGAAGTAACGATTTGACAATACACCCCATTTCTATCAACCGTCTGCTTTTTTGTCTGTGTATTTCGTTCGAATTTTAGCGAATCAATGAACATGCCGATTTTTTTCGTTGCCGTATTTTGTATACAATGCGCTGGCTAATCCCGTCGTTGTCTGTAGTCGGTCGCACACAAAAGCGCTGATACTTTCATGCCAGAAACAAGTACAGCTCTTGGTGAAATCGTTCCCAAGATCTCCAGCGAATAGGAACCCCTTCAGAAAGTCACGGTCCGGGCCGGGAGTAATAGTATTTATACCAATCAGTTCTTCTACGTTGTCGTTTGTAGCAGAATCGTACCCACCGCATCGACGTTCGTCTTCGGTTCTCTCTTCACTGCATCTGACTGCAATACACTGCTTTCGCGGCTTTAAATATTTGATATGAGAGTGCGTGATTCGGTCGGTATGGAACATTGTAACGAGGTTGCACCGATTGGATGGGGCTTATCCTCCAACGACGCACCATCCATCGGCTTCTTGCTCGTCCACGCAGTCCTCATCAACGGTTTCATCTAATTTGGCTGCATCAGGCTCGAAGGCTCCTTCCAAAACACAGGAGCATGAGATCCACTAATCTTCTCATCCTTCTCAATTACACCTCTCTCTACAGGTGGCTTCTCACTCTGCACGCTCGCCCCTCGGCTTCTCTTTGCGTCGTGATGAACTTGGCGAGCAGCAAAAGTCCCCGAAGCCGTATTGCCAGATTGATAATGGAAATAGGTGGAAATGCTGGCGCGGGGAACTCATTTGGTTCTCCGTTGTCCATTAAGTGTGAACATCGGCATTTTACCCTCCAACTTTGACGTGGCGAAAAGCTCGGCCCGTCGGAAATATAGGGTCCATAGCGCAAGAGCTCATACACAATGGTCATATAGGGGTGATATTAAGTGGAGATTATGAAACGATACTACCGCTACCGATAGTGCAGAGAAGATGACAGTGACGAAACGGCGACGGCAGGTTCGAGTACTGTGAACACAGCGAGCTCGACGTCTATGGCCGCCACGACATGTTAAGCCCGTACATTCTGGACAATATCCTGGTTGAGCGATTTAACATAGCTGTTCTGTGATCGGGAACCTCGTGTGTAGCGTTTGTGGCCAAATGAAATTTTAATGGGTAGATTCGGGCATTTTCTGTTCCAGAAGCATTGACGGATATCCTATTGTTTTTATTATTATTATTTTGCAACCCACAGTTGGATACGGTGGCTTGACCTGTGAGGTCTGCGGCCTGTGATTTTATCGTTAAACTGTGCACGCCAAAATAACGGGGACCATCGCTTTTTGTGAACAGATTTGTCATGTCCTAGGCTTATTCGGGTCTTTTAGATATGTCGCGCGTATGACATTTCTCTTGTCGTATATCGGCTGCTTACGCGCACCGATTGCGCGTAATGATACACTGTGCACATGCAAGTGCAAGTGCAAGTGTTGACTCGACACGAGCCCTCGTGCGAAGGGCCCCTGTTGGTCAAGCAGCACTAAATTTCTCATTCATATATTCTCAGTTCACAACTTTCTACAAAGCCCTTAGTGCCTCATCGCCTCACGCGAGAGGCACAACACGTCTATCTGCTTTGTGTGACAACTACAGCAACTTCAGTCTCCTTTTTGTCATTCCCCCGCATCACTGACAAATCCAGTATTGGTCGAACGGCGCATTTTATGACTATATAAAAAGTATAATATAAAAATACTTAGAAGAACCGTCCCATGAGGCCAAAGTTGCCTCTTCTAGCTGCCCTACACTGGGATACTGACGGTCACGGGTAAACTTTTGTGCGACCTCAGCCGACATGCGCTTCACCAGCGACACAGTCTGTACAATGTATAACACTGAATACGGAATATACTGATTCCACCTTACCTTAACGTCGTGGGCATGCAAAACCGCCAATGTGTTTTCCCACCTCCCGCGGAATCTTCATGGAAACGGCATGAACTAATACCAATTATTTGCTCTTTTTTAAATGTGTAGACGCAAGTCAGGATCACACATCCCTGGAAGTCATTGTATCACCATTGAGCGTGCAAATTTCCGTCGTGACGAACTACATCCAGCGAAACGTTTTTGCAAAATAACATACGGGTAAGAGATTAGCTACATCCTCTCCGGACCTCGTCGATTCCTCCACGAAAGACGTCTTCATCACTCGAATATGAGCCGTAACTCCCCCTTTGGTCGGTTGGGCCTGGCCTTGCCGTTGCCCTTTGGTGGGGTCACCTTGGACTTTGGTGCGAGAGAGATGGCCTTGGCCCAGACATTGGGTACTGGGTGGCTCCCTTGGGCAAGGCGGCCAGTGACTGAAGCGCCTCGGCAGCTTTAACGGCACCCACCGCCTCCACACACGTTATCCCAGCAGCTACCTGAGCGTAGACTGCTGCTTCGTCCACGCCTGCGGCGGGGGATTGGCAATGGTCGCTTGGCAGTCCATTCTGCCTTCGGCATGGGTGGACGTATGGCGCGCTTTTGAAGACGTGTAGTAAAAACGCATGGCGCTTCTTGGATCACTCTAAATTTTGCGGCACTCGTGGAAGCAAGCCGGTTTGACATCCGCTACTTTGAGAACGTGCAAAATACCATTTTCAAAGAATAAATTAACTCTACCCGTTTCGTGTTCTAAGCCTGGCACTGCTGCAGTTGAAACCTACTACCGCAATTGAAGCCAACCAACTTCCTAACATCCACACCTATGGAAATGATTTCAACAGCCATTGTTTGCTTCTACCCCGGTGGCATCTTACAGACCTCGTGCACGTTACAACAGCTAGGTCAAAAACCTTCACTATCTGCCAAACCGTTTCAGGGTAGCCTTGACCAAGCTGCAGACATGGTCACCTAACTACGTACAACCGCCGACGTCGTTGAACTTCGATGAATGCTAAAATCATGAGAGCGGCGGCACAAAATAAAATAAGCAGAACACAGGGTTTAGTTGATTGATCATCGTATCTTAACCGTCTCCGTTTGCACTCCCACAAAATACGGACTTCTAAAACATGACCTCTCTCCAGAGAGTCCGTCACCAGCCACGGCGCGTTTAGCTTCTCGCATCGCTGCCTTCTCTTCGCCTCGTTGGTTGTGCGCTGGGTCAAACGTTGGGTACGCGTCCAGAACGAACTTTCCTTGCGTGTTGGAGGCCTCGATGGCGCGGACAGGGAACCTGGCAAAGGCCATGAAGTAGTGCAGCCAATACCAGTATATTTTGATTAGAACTTGACAAGGATAAAAACCCAACAACGTTGGACTTGTTACGACAAAGTCTCTAAACTTGTCTGGTGCGATGCCAGCGACATTAAAACCTAGAGTAAGGCACTGAGTAAATAAACGCAAAACAGTGCTTAATTCTATCTTAGAATTTGTAAGCTCGAGGTTTTACCCTACCGTATTTTGTAAAAAGAAATTTATCCGATCGCATTCGTCCAAGTCAGAGTCGTAATGCATCCAGCCCAGTCATCAGCACAGATCGCTCTCCCCAGCTAAAAGTCGTCAGCCAGAAAACAAATAAGCAATCTAACCATTATTGTTTTTTAATATTTAGGATAATTATAAATTACCATACTTAATTTTATTTTTGTCCTACAAAACAAATCTTCTGTCCTAATAATATTAATACAATTTCGACAGCTATTATTATTATAAAAATATTTGAAAGACATAAAAATAGCTTTTCGCAAAACAGATCCGTTCGAAACGACCATGGTCAAATCGATTTCACTTTCCTCTATTCCGTTTCGCGTTCACTGTAATCGGCACGGCACGGTTCTCCACTCTGAAGCGGCCGCGCCCTTTGGTGGCCATGGACTTTTGGCTCGAGTTTCCTCTATCCGATCGCTTCAGTTGCTCGTTTGTCTCTATTCGCATCGCTTCGGTGCGATCTCCCTCGTTTTACGAACCAAGAACGCCTTCTCCTCGGGGAGACGGCCCTCAACAAACGGACTCCCAAAAGAGCCCGATGGACTATCAAGACCATCATGGCACCCTGCCCCCGACGACAATCGCCACTTCCTCACGATCGTCACTTGCGCCCATGGTGCTCACAGCTGCGCGACATCGAAGGCGCCTTCCAGGACGCCGAGCAATGCATCGACTACGAGGACATGGAGCCCTTAGTCGACGTGACCTTCGTGGCGGATCTGGCCCAGAAGAACGGCAGGCCGTGCTCTGTGGACGCCATGGTCACCGACGACAGACTTCTGTACCGGACGTGGGGCAAGGCGACCGGATTGGAGGAGATCAACGTGAAGCCCCGTTCAATCTCAACGCCTACTTGGTGACGGCGAAGCTCATGGACGTCTGCCACGTGAAGCGCTTCCAAGTCGCGCTGGACAAGAAGGCACTACAGTTCGTTCGGAACCCGAGACGAGCTCAGCGAAATCGAGAGATCCGTGGGCTGGCCGCTGGGCTTGACACCACCCCGGACAACTACGCTTTGACCGAGCGCCTCTACATCATTGAGGTCTTGTAGTGTCTTCCGACGCTTGCTTGAGAACTCGAAGGCTTGTTGAATTCTGTTCTCTTACATGCACTGCCCGATAACTACTCTGTAGTGGTTTCGGTTGGTTTCCTACTTGTTGGTTTTGCTTTGCTACTTATGCATCGTGCAACGGACACGGCGTCCGTTGCAGTCGCAGCTTATGAGAGGAGTTTTGCTGGTCCGATGGCTTGCTGCCACTACATCGCCCTCAAGCCAAACTCCGCTTGCTGCACTTGGTGTAGCTACATGCTACTTCTTCGCTGTCTTCTTTGTTTTTTGGCGTCGCTTCTTGTTCTTGTTCTTCTGCGTGTTGGTGTTGACCGCGGCATGTGAAGCTGCAGTTTTCGTTTGCTTATGCTTGAGGTTGGACACATACCGAATCAAAGCAGTGTCGTCGCTAGTATCCACGTACTCCTGCAGTTTGACCGGCACGTCCTCGTACATTTTCTTGATGGGCTCCCATGAATCTTCAATTGCCTCAAGGCATTCCCACCCAACGAGCACTTCATACCCATGCAAGGGATGCTGCTTGTGTTGCTTGAACGAGTCGACAGTCAGATAGATGTCTTGGTTTGCAATGTGCTGGACAATCTCTTCATTGATATCCAAGCTGCTATCAGCATAAAGTTTTAAACGTGACGCATGCACATTGCGCGTGGTGCCACTGATAAGATGTTTAATATCAAATGAATTGATCTTGGTACCAATCACCCTGAAAGGACCAATCCATTTGACAGCAAGTTTGTTGGTGTGTATCTTCGCATCGACACGAGACCATTAAACGAAATCTCCGACGTGGAAGTTCACCGGCTGGGCACCACGCTGGTTGGATTTGTTACGCTTTGTTTGCTTCTCCTTTGCAGTCGTAATGTCGTTATGCATGTCGTTAATGCTGCTCCTTACTCGATTCACTGCCAATTGGATGTCAGGAGTAAAGCTGCTAGCATCCATTAGGTTAGCCGCAATGGCATCCTTGCCATTCAGCACTTTCTGTAGCGGTGTTGCTGCTCTAAAACCCATGAACACTTCGGCCGGCGTGTGGTTCGCAAGCGAGGCAACTGGGCTATGGTTCAAGTTGGCCTGGATTAATGGTAGCAACGCCACCCAATTTTCCTGCTCGATTTTCCACTCCAGCAGCATAACGCGAACAACTTGCAGTATATCACGATTCAGGCGTTCAATGCTGCCGTTTATCCACGGACAGTATGCTACGGTAAAGCTCTGAGTCATCTGCGTCTTGTGGCACAATTCTTCAAGTAGCTGGTTCTTGAAGTCGGCAGCAGTGTCACTGATCAATAATTGCGGTGTGCCATAGCGGCTGCTCCATTGCAGGATCGCATTTGCCGCGGTTGCTGCATCTGCTGAAGTGCACTCTACCAGCTCGCAAAAGTGTGAAAAGTCATCCTTGAGAACGAGCAAATAGTTCTTAGTTTCATTGTAGTCACCGATAAAGAGATAGTCCATGTGTAGAGCTTCATTCCGCTCCTTCGACCGATATGTTTCTCCCCATGGTCTTGGCACGATGTTATCACCCTTTACATGGCAGCACAAGAGGCAGCGAGTGCAAAATTCACGCGCTCTAGCCTCAACCTTGGCAATCATGAAGTGTTCTTGGAGGTGGTTTATCATCACCTTCACCTCGATGGCCCATTGTTCCACAATGAGCAATCACCATTAAACGCTCCAATAGCACTTCAGCACTTGGCGGGATTCACAGCCGCCCATCCTGGTCGCGCCAACCACCATCGGCACAGTCCGTCAGGTGTGGAGGCCGTTCTTCGTGCGCACTCGCTTGAGTGGTAACAATTTCATCAAACGTCGGCCAGTCAGTGTCAGGATGCAAAGGCCGAAGTTGCTGCGTGAGTTTAGCTAGCTCCGTCTGTGGTATGCGCTCGCCATCTTCACCAATACGAAGGCGCTTCATGGTAGTTGTTTTGCTAGGCGGGGATACTAGCGCCCATCTAGAAATCATATCTGCCCATACATTGTCGTCGCCACTGATGTGTTCAATCGTGTAGCGAAGTTCGTTCAGCTTTAAACTCCATCGCTGTAGCTTACCACGAACATGAGTTTTGATCTCGTCACCGGGTGCAAAGATAAAAATTAGGTTGCGGTGATCAGAATACAGACGGAAGCCTTTTGAGCGGATGAGCAAGTAGTCCAGCTCTGTTGCAGCTTTAATAATCGGGAAAGCTTCCTTTTCCGTGACACTCCAGTGCTTGGATGCCCCTTTGAACGTGCCACTCATGCAGTGAACAAGTTGATGTTGCTGCTCTATTATGTTCGTAGTCGAGCTCCAGTTGTGCACAACAGTCAGGATGATGCTCCACCCAACGTCACTTGCGTCCGTCATGAGGATTAGTTCATCTGAATCATCCGGAGTCACTAGCGTGGCTGAATTGGCAAGTAATTGTTTCACTTGTCCAAAACTTTGCTGCTCTTCCTCAGTCAAATTGATCGCCAGCCTTGCTGCGACGTGTTTGGTGCGCTTGGTGCCTGCCAATGCCTCTTGCAATCGATTGTGGAGTGGGGCTGCAACTCGAGCAAAATCCACAAGAGAATTCCTCATCCACCCGGCAGCGCACAAAAACTGCTGCAATTCACCTGCCGTCTTCGGCTCAGGAATATCGATCAGCGTTTGTATCTTCTCGGGGTCATAAGCTACTCCATCAGGTGTAATTACACGGCCGTACCATTTGGCATGCTGAGTGTACAGACAGATCTTGTCGAGGCCGAGGAACAGTCCATACTTCGCCAACGTGCTGTACACACGGTCCAGTGTCACAAGAAATTCGTCAATCGTGTCTGCGTAGATTAGTAGGTCATCAACCCAGGCGAGTACGTGCTCGTACAGTAATTTCGCATCACGCATTACTTTCTCGACAGACTGCTGAAAGTGAATTGACGAATCCACAGAGCCTTGTTGCAGACGCGTTGGCGTGAAAATTCCGTCCTCTGTCATGTATGACTGCGATTCTTGACTGATCTTTGCCAGGGCCATCTGCCAAAAGCTTTTAATAAAGTCCACAGTCTGCTTGTGCTTCTTGTTTTTCACATGCTGTAAACGAGTACTTAAGCTTGGCATTGTTCCTGCCAGCGGTAACACTCGAGCATTCGTCCTACGAAAATCAACCACTTGTCGAAGTCCACCGGATTTTCCAGGTTTCTTCAAAGGGCGCGCCGGACTCGCCCATCGGCTTGTCTCGTTGCGGTACACCCAGCCGAGTTCAACCAAGAACTCATTGAAACTTTTCATCCAGTCACGCTCAGTCGGAGCGTAAGTCCTGGGCTTGCAGCGAATTGGCTCTGTGCCATCCTTGAAACGAATCACAAAGGGCTCGATTTTTAATGGAGGGTCATTGCCACTAGCTAATATCCATATATCATAGCGCGTGACCACATCAAACAGCTCTTTCTTTCGCTCACGAGGGAAGCCATTTTCCACGGCTTCGTTGACCAGTTCACAGAGACGAGCGACTATTTGCTTCTTGTCAGGAGGGTCAAAGCTCATGGGTGTGGCAGACTCGAAAGGATCGAAATCAATAATCTCTTGATTCGCCAGAGCAGCAATTTGCTCATCCACGTCAATTCCAAGTGCCTTCAAAGTCAGCCATCCCAAAAGAAATTCATCTTCTTCAGTCTCCGTAATAATGCACGTCACATTCCTCATCCGAACTTTACCTGCAGGTGTCAGCAGTTGCAAATCTAGCTCAATAGCTTCTTGGCACGTTATAATCGCTCCACCGACAGCCTTTCCATCCACAGGCTTTTCCAGGCGCCGAGTTTGCGCCGTTGGGCATGCCTGAATAATTTCTTTGACAATGTATCGCGGGATCACATTGTACTTCGTGCTGTTGTCGAGGTGGTAAGGCATGGTAACCGCTCCGTTGAACGCAACATGATTGGGCTCTAACTCGTCATCTGCTTGCAGGAAGCGCTTCATTTTAGCGGCCTCAGTACCCTTCATCTGATCCATGAACGCTTGTACAGCGGCTTTCTTCTGTTCCACCGTTGCTGTGGGGTAGTCACTCACCCAGTGTGCTCCTTTGCAGTGAAGGCAGCCGCGAGCTGGTGCGTCATCTCGCTTCCGAGCTGTCGGTGTTAATTGTCGTTCGCCGGTCTGTTGAGGTCGAACGCCACTCTGCTGTTTGCCTCCAGCTGTGGCTTTCGGGAGCTTGCTTTGGGACTTGTCTCTGCTTGTCTGATTTTGGTACAGATCAAACAATTGCTGATTCTTTAGGGCTTCAGCCTTGATCACGTCAAAAGACGTGGCACACTGCTTTTTGCTGCTTGGTCTATGTCTAGACGCAGTTGCACTTGTTCCTTCAGACAGGTTGGACGCAGATTTTCAATCAACAACTTGCATTTCAGCTTGTCGTTGTTCTCTAGCGTATTGCCTAGGCCATTTTCCTCAATGAGTTCCTCAAACCGGTCAAAGTAGTTTAAGATGCGGGCTTTCACATCCTTTTGCTTTAGATCGATTCTCAGATGCTGGCTCATGATGGCATGCACGTTCGAGACTTGATCGTTGATCGTGCTGGCAATGATTTTCGATATAGCTTCAACCGGCTTGTGGTTCGTCATCTCGGCTACATTCACTTTCAACTCAAGGTCGCAGAACGTCTTCAGCAAGCATTTGTTGATCGTGTCAATAGCAGGGATTATCACCGCTGATGGTGATACACCGGACTGCTGACAGCGGGAGATTGCGACGGCCTCGTAGAGCTCACGCTCTCGTTTCCACTTGACGAGGGCTTCGTGCGAGAAGCATGTTATTGGTGGCGATTCCTGCACCGTCCAAAGCTTCATTGACGCTTGAACTGTCGTCGCGTTACCGTCGTCGTCGGCGGTATTAGCGCGACTGCGCTTTGCTGGAGGTGGCTCATGGCCGGTGCTTGCTGCTGTGTGTTGGTTAACACAGCTAAAGTTAACTTTGTAGTGTCTTCCGACGCTTGCTTGAGAACTCGAAGGCTTGTTGAATTCTGTTCTCTTACATGCACTGCCCGATAACTACTCTGTAGTGGTTTCGGTTGGTTTCCTACTTGTTGGTTTTGCTTTGCTACTTATGCATCGTGCAACGGACGCCGTGTCCGTTGCAGTCGCAGCTTGTGAGAGGAGTTTTGCTGGTCCGATGGCTTGCTGCCACTACAGGTCTGCACCTACGAAGAAGGACTGCTAGAGCAATGCTTGGAGGAAATGCGCATGCACGTGACGGACCGGGCCTATTTACTGGAGGAAGCGCGGAGAATCAGTGAAATAGCCCCCACTGGGAGATTGGGCGGCAAGATCGGCGAGTGCGATAGCTACAAGGGAAGAATATCCGGGCTTGATAGCGAGTACGGCTTTCTTGGGAGGCGTTCTGGGGGAATTGTTAGACGTTGGCTGCTCCTTCTACCCGGGATGGCGAGTCATGAGCGCAAAACGATCGAAAGGCGGGTATTCGCGCTGGCCGAGCACAATGGTGTGCACTGGTACTTCACGGTGAGAGATAGACCTCACCACAAAATGATGAAGTACTTTTCACTGCAAGAGCGCCTGGTGATGCAGATCATGCTGACCGCTTACAGAGACTACGTTAACGAGGGTGTACGTACACATGCCAGCTACTTGGATCAACTAACTAACTGTGGTATGTGTGCAGGGCCCAAGACCCCACCAGTCAGCGCTTCGACAACGATCTTGCACGGCCAAGGCTTTGCCCAGATGATCATGTTCCGCAACCACGAGGCTGGTCTAACTCAGAAGCAGATTTAGGAAGGGGAGCGCGTATATGCCGCTGCGACTGCCTTGACTAGCTCGATCGCCGCCATGCACGCCAAGAGGGGCAACGACCGCCCGTCGTCGCTGCCCCCCTGTGACCGAGTCAAAGAAGCGGAAAGATGCCCCCATGGAAGACGGGTGATTGCGGTCGAATGGATCGCAGCGAACGGTGGCGTGCCCAACACGACGGTGAAGCATTTTACGGAGTGGAAGTACGCGACATCGACCTACTACAAGTGGTGGAAGAAGAGGGACGAGATTCTGAAGGCGGCACGCGGCAGGAAGCGGCTTGCCAAAGCCACTTGAGTTCGAGAAGGAGAAAAGAGAACTGAGACTGATCCTGGCTTAGCCTAACTACATGAAGCGTCTGCGAGGCCGCTTGGCAACCAGTTAAGGCGCACCCAAGCAGACTTGTGAAGAGTCACTCGCGTTGAGGACAGGCGGTAACGTCGAGGGGTTGTCATTCTCCCCCAAAGCCAGGATGCTTGTCATCGATGTTTAACACGGGAAGATCCGACGGATATTTGCATGATACTCCGTCGTCCCGGTGTCCAGTAGAACAGTGCCATTGTCGGACACTTGTTTGATCAGGAATGGTCCTTTGGAAACTGGATGTCTTGCGCCGCTCACGGGCTGGAATGCGAAGCATAACTTGGTCTCCGACACGGTAGAAATGCTCGATGCGCTTCATATTTCCCGCTCGTTGTCTTGCATGATAGCTGTAAATCGCTGCTTGGAGAGAAAACTCCAGTTGGCAAAATGCAATTGCCTGGTGATCATGTCCTCGCCGAATAAGAGTTGTGCAGGCGACGCTCTCAGGACCAAATGGTAACTAGCGCAAATTGAATAGGCAGCGTAGTCGAGAGCCACGTCGAGTTGGTCTTTCAGATCCGGGCGAGCACGGAGAATATTCATGGTCTCTAGGTGCACACGTTCACAGATCGCGTTTGCTTGCGGATTTTTAGCAGTGATACGCTTGTCCTTGATTGCCATCGTCATCAGCAAGAGTTGAAATTCGTCGCCGGTGAATTCGGTCCCAAGGTCATGGACTATGTACTTAGGCCTCGGGTAGCGACACAGCCACACACGTTCGAAGCTGACTGCTGTCGTGGCGGAAGTTTTCCCTTTCTGGATTATCACTTCGAGCCAGCGAAATTGCTGCTCGATCACCGTCAAGCAATAAAAGTCTTCTGCAATAGGTCCCAGTAGGTCGACGTGAACAACATCGAACGGACGATCATTGTTTGTTGCAGGCGTGGGAGGAAGGTGTCCGTAGTGTTGTTTGCCACCGTGGAGCTTTGCGCGCTTACACTGGAGGCACTTCTTCACGAAATCTTTGACGTCCTTCTCCATAGCGGGCCACCAGAATGTGCCCATCGTCTGAAATTGCTTTTCGCCTCCAGGATGCAAAAGATAATCATGGTAAAGCTCCACTAAATCGTTCCGCAGCGATTGGGGAACAACGACACCCTTCTTGAAGTGAAGCAACACAGCTCCTAGCGCCGAGCGCATGCTGTAACCAGGATCTGCTGTTCTAGATTCCAAGCGAGTGATAACCGCTTTGCAGGTATCGTCCTTCAGTTGATGCGCCTTCAACACAGATCCATCGATTGCGATTTCTTCTTTTTCCACTGCGAGTAATTCTTCATCAGTTACTTGGTTCACGTAGTCATATTTCAGGCGTGAGAATGCATCAGCACCGATATTTCGTACGCCAGGGACGTACTCGATAGAGAGTCAGTATTCCTCGAGCAGCAACTTCCATCGTTTGACGCGCAGGGAGTTCTCGTGAGGGAAGAGAAGATTTTTGTGATCCGTGTGGATGATAATCGGAAATCCTAGGAGCATAATGCGATACTCCCTGAGAATCTCGACGACGGAGAGTAGCTCCCACCCCATAGTAGAGTACTTCCGTTGAGTGTCGGTCATTGATCGGGAAAAGCACGCAAGAATCCTCTTGCCTTGGACAATCACACCACCTATCTGCTCACCGCTTGCATCCGCATAGATGTGAAACTTGCGAGTGTAGTCCGGGAATGCTAACCAAACACTTCTGGCGAGGGCCGCTTTAATCTCGCGAAAGGCGGCTGCATCTTCCGGTGTCCAGGTGAATGGCACGTTCTTGGAGGTGAGTCGATTCAACCTCTTGGTGACTGCGGACTTGTTCGGGATCATTTCTCTGTAGTAAGAGATCATGCCCAGGAAGCGTCGGAGTTCTTTTTGTTCTTGGGCTCTGCTATCTGCTGGATGGCTTCCACTTTCTTACGCTGTGGTTGAATTCCAGTTGGCGTTAACGTGAATCCTAGATAATCAACCTCTTTGCGAAGGATGTGGCACTTCCTTGCATTCAGCGTCACATCATACTTACGAAGCCGCTCAAACACGATGCGTAGGTGCTCGAGATAATTTTGCTCACTCTCGGAAAAAATTAGGATGTCATCCAAGTACACGATGACGAACGGCAAGTCACCGAGGATGCGTTCCATGCAGGATTGATACTCGTCTGGAGCAGTCAAAATTCCCATTGGGAGGCTTTTAAACTGGAACTTGCCAAACTGAAGGCAAAACGCGGTTACTGCTTTGCTTTCTCGCTTGAGTCGCCGTGCAAAGTACCCCATGTTGGCGTCCAACGTGGTCATGCACTTGGCTTTATCCAGACGGAGCAGGAGCTCGCGGATCTTGGGCACAAAGTATGGAGATCTCTTCAGGTACTTGTTCAGGCCTCTGAAGTCGACGAGCAAACGCAGTTCACCGTTCGGTTTCGTTAGGAAGAATGCCGGTGCTGCGGATTCCGAATCGTAGATCTGTTCAATGACATCCAGATCAATGAGACGTTGTATCTCTTTGCGGGCTGCCCCTTCTTGACTGCGAGGAATGGCGTACGGCTTCGCTTGAACCGGCACGTAATCGACACTGAGTGGTAACATGTAGTCAGGGAGACGTATTTTCCCGAGTCTGCCGTTGTATAGATCGGCGTACTCCTCGAGTAACTTCAAATAGCAATGACGCATTGCTTCATCAAGGTGCTGCGGCAATAAATCGATCGGTGCTGCGCTCTTAACATCACCTGCTAGGAAGTCGTCAGAGTCTTCGAGTGGCTCATCGGATACTGCCACTAGTCCCGGCTTTTTAGTACTGGTCGGCGTGTTGATTGCGATTTCACTGCCGTCCCAAACAATGCGGTTGTTCTTGAAGTCCAACACGATTCCTAATGCTGTGAGCAGGTCGCGACCGATAACCATGTCATCTTTCAGGCCGGATAGTATCTCAAAGTTGTGATTGATAATTGTGTCACGCTTCAATTTAGGGATACGAAAGCGTACCACGATTGATCCAGTGCTCGGTGTTGCTCCTTGTATGAGATCGAATGCGACGCTCGACTTCGAGATGTTGCTAGCGTTCTTCTGTAGGATCTGCACCAGACTTTCGTTCACTATACTGCGCGAGCAACCACTGTCGAGAAGAGCTTTGTACTGAGTTTTGTCGTGCTCCAGCTTAATCATCGCTCTCATACTGGGTGTCGTCGACACTTGTGGGGCTTCCAGGCCCACGAACATGTACTCGTCTTCGCTTGAGCTTCCACCGCGTTGATTACGCTGCTCGACGAAGGTACTTTGAGAGCGTCTGGCCCCAGGCTGATGACCACCACGTCTTTGAGAGCTGCTTCCACGGTGATAGTCGACTTGTTGGTGCTCTTCCTGCTGGTTAGAGCCTTGCAGAGCGCGGCATTCTTGCGTTGAGTGCGAAGACGTCCTGTGAAAGGTGCAGTACTTGTTGTTGCTATTGTTGTTGCCGCTTCCATTGCGGTTCTGGTTGCGCTGCTGCTGTTGCTGACTGGAATTGTTGCCACGGTTATTGTTATTGCTGTAGTTGCGCCGTCCGCGTCCACGGCCACGGCCCTGGCCACGATTGTTGTTGGGCCGATTGCTGTTGTTGTTGGCGTTTTGTTGACTTCTGCCTTGAGCACGTTCTTCACCTTGCTCGATCCGTTCAAAGTACGGTATCAGCGTAGCGACGGTCGAATAAGTCTGGCCGCTGCTGTCATACTTGGCTTGCCAATCAAATGGGAGTCCTCTCTTGTACAGGCGGCACAGGGCGTCTTCTGCCAGTGTTCGCCGCTCACACAAACACGCGATGATACCGTCCAGCCTCACGAGCGTGCGAAATCGCTTGTTGTAGTCTGCCAGACTTTCGCTGCGAGTCTTTCGCATATCTCACAGCTCCCCTGTATCTTTTCGGCGTAGTCGACGGGCATGATAACACTTGATGCCTTGAAGAGCGCACGGTCGAATTCCTTGTCCATGCGAATGTCTTCGTCTCCTTCGTTAGCCTTGACCTGCTCGTCGAACGCGTCGAGGAGGTCGCCTTCGAGTAACACGTGGGCGTTGCAGAACTTGTCTTCCTCGCTCCAGCCTTTGAGCTTGGCGAGCTGGTTGAAGTGATAGACCCACTCGAGGAACTCCTTCGGGCTGCCATCACCGAACTTGGCCATCTTTTGGAGACGACTTCATCTTGAATGCCCTTCTCCATGTCACCATGCTTGACAATGATGGAGTACGTGAGGTAGCGCTCCTTGTCGTCCTTGTCCTTGGAGCGGTTCATTGTGGGCGATTTGGCCGACGGGTGTGGCAGGTCGACTGATTTGAGAATTCTCAAAATGCCAAAGCCACTTGAGTTCGAGAAGGAGAAAAGAGAACTGAGATTGATCCTGGCTTAGCCTAACTACATGAAGCGTCTGCGAGGCCGCTTGGCAACCAGTCAAGGCGCACCCAAGCAGACTTGTGAAGAGTCGCTCGCGTTGAGGACAGGCGGTAACGTCGAGGGGTTGTCAGGCTGCGTGGGGGTGGTTGTACACCGCTGCTGACTCAACAGCAAGAACAGCATCTGCGAGAGGCCCTCGACGAGCAAATGCAGAGGCAAAACGCCGCAGGTGGAGGTGCCCGGTTCACCTACCAAAATGTCCGCGACTTGGCCAAGAGAATGTTTTCCGGGCAGGAGAACTTTGTCGCCTCTGATTCCTGGGTTCGCCGGTTCCTTCAACGCTCGCGTGGCGAAGCAATAGACGGAGAGGAATGAGGTCGGTGGTATTTGAACGCCACGCCAAATCCACGCGGCGCTGCGTCGTCAGGCATGCTCAAACGGAAAGCGTTTCGCCTGCAGCAGAGTCATCTTTTCCGACTTCACCACCGAAGACTATTTCTTCAAAAGACTGGCGTGCAGCAGCGAAACCGGGTGGTAGTAAGCTTTAGGACGGCGCAACCAGCCAGCCACTTTCCGCAGTTTCTTTCGTGGCGTCAATTGAAGTCGCTGCCGCGGTCGTCACAAGCCAGCAAGGGCCAGGGTGTGGCTTAGTGATACGCAATGGCATTTATAGTCCGTTACGACGGACGTCTCCACGAATCAAGTCACTGGCGAGGTCATCAGCCGAGCGTGGCTATGAACTGGCTGGTTCGGCGGCAGCGATAGGTATCGGGCGACGCAACGAAATTGACAGGCGACGATCGTGGTTCCACGACGGCGTTTTCCAAGTGAACGTTCGAGCGGTTCCTCGAGGAGTCCATTTCGCGTCTTGCACTCTCTTGCACAAGTGAACCGGCATTCAATCCACTTCCGTCTCCAGTCTCGTGGCATAGGTGGTGAAGCGAGCCGTCACTTAGCAACTACCAGCACGAGAAAGATCCTTCACCAAGAAATGCACAGCGAGCACTGCCCTGAATTGCACCAAGCAGCGTGGGACAGCGATCTTGCGCGGCTGGAGCAGCTCCTCAGCAGTGGAGAAGACCCTGACACTGGTGACGACTGGCAGTTGACTCCGATCATGTCGATGTTGATGCGGCACAGTCTACCAGACACTCGTCGGGTATTTCGAGATCGAGAGACCGTGCTGAGGAACCTCGTCATGGATGTGCGTCGTAATGATTTAGAAGTGCAGGAGGGCTCGTCCACTGACTTTCGGTGTGCGGCAGTGTCGACAAGAGCATGCTGAGCGCGTCGCTAAGTCGAGCGCCGTCCTGAAACTGTTTTTCCGCTTTGGTGCCAACCCGGATGCTCGCAGCAGCGTACGTTTGTCGAGTGGAGAAAGGATACCGCAAAACCTACTAACCTAACTGTGAAAACAGGCCAAGAAGACTGCTCTGCACTACACCACGTGCGACGGACTTTACGAAGCGGCCAAACTTTTGCTGGATGGTGGAGCGACAGTCGATTGTCAGGACGAGGTATGACGCTCCAACTTTCCTACATAAGCTACGACGTTCTGACATGATCTTCTCTTGGTAGAACGGCCAAACGCCATTGCACTGCGCCATCGAAGAGGAGAGTCTCGTGGTGACTAATCTGCTGGTGAGTCGTGGGGCGTCGATCGATGTGCAAGACAAGCACGGCGAGTCTCCACTGTCGATGGTGATCCGAAAAGGTCTTGTAATCATGATGCAGATCTTACTGAACCATCACGCTCTCGTGCCAACTCGCGGTCGGCTCGATTTTGCTGGCAGCGTGTTGCTCCGAGCGGTGACGGCGAACTCTGTGGAGATCGTGCGGCTTTTGGTGTCGGATGGCTATGCGAGTGTTGCCTACCAGAACGCTGCTGGAGAGACGGCGATGCATCTTGCAATTGCGCAGAACAAGACCGAAGTGCTGAAAATCCTCTGCGAGTTAGACTCCGACGGCCTCAGTCTCCACGCGGTCTCAAATCCTGGCGAGTCCGTTTTCCACTTGGCGTCTCGCGTCGGCACTGCACGTGACGTTGAGAAGTTGGTCAGCTTTTGGCAACAAGTGGATGCGGAGAGCCGAAGCGAAGTGCTGGATAAGACCGATGGGAGCGGCTCGACACCTTTGTTTGTGGCGAGTACGACGACAGAATCTCGTCTGGAGGATGGAGACGAACTATTTCACGATCGACAGAAGAAGATGGAGGTGTTGCTGGTTCAAGGCGCTACGCTTCTTGCCGATCAAGCACATGCTTTTGGAAGTCAAGGACACCAGGTCTGTTTGCCTCTACAAGCTCGACAGTGTCTCAATCAGTGGCTGGCCGAGTGTCAGGACGAAGCCGGTGGCAAGTTGTTGGATGAGTTCTGCAGGAAGTGGATCGCCAACGTTCCTGCGAAAGCGAGCGACAAGCTGACGACAAGGTTGCATTTGGCGGTCTGCTCGGGCTTCTCGGCGGATGTGCTTCCGCTACTGCTGATGCTGCCACAGACCAATGCAGCCGAATTGCTAGCGAGTTTCGACGCCTTCATGACCGGTCGAAATGGCTTGCAATTCCGTTGCCTAGGGAATGAGTTAGCGCTGCAAGAAGTAGATCGAGGCGCTTGTGGGACAGATAACCAATAGATATCTACGTGTGAAAGTAGCATTGATCTCGTTCATGCCAATGTATGACGCGCAAAAGCTACGCGCAACGAGGTGCTTGGAGGTCTTGGTAGGGTCACTGCAGGCGCACGCACAGCACGAAAGGATTCACCAATCTCCATTCCCCATCTTGCCTTCCCGAAAGCACGTCTACCGAAACCAAAGCCTCGATGCCGCTCGCCGTGCCTGGATACCACACCAACACGCCGTTGGACCCTTCGTTCGACAAGGACATCCGCGACCTGCACTTGGTCTACGACTACGATGTCAAGGAGGAGGACGGTCAGGTCCGTAAATGGCGCTACGAGTTGTGGTACATGTCGCCGACCCGAATCGTGTACTCGATCCACGGCGGTCCCATGGCTGGTCGTCTCAACTACCAGACGGTGGCGTTCCAGTGCATTCGTCCGGGCGAGCTGTGGCAGTGCAATTGGCTCGAGGAGACCGGCACCATCGTGAGCCAGGTGTACGACATCCAGCAGCAAATGATCACCACCATGTGCGCTTTCTCCAAGGGCCACTGGGAACACAGCGAGGAGGCCCACGGGGACAAGCGCAACCCCGAGGACTTTAACCGTTGGCGCAAGTTGGCCGAGTACGGCAACCACCGTGACCGTCTCGTGCTCTGCGAGCAGGCCAAGATTCTCGAGAACTACCGTGGCCCTGGTGACCTTGTCCCGATTGCGCCGGATGCCGAGACTCTGTAGATGAGAGAGATAGCACAGTCAGCTAGCGAAGCATAACTAGCCTAACAGCTAAAGTCAAAGTGAATTGAGTACAAACCTTTCGCTCGACTGCAACTCAAACGAATCTGGTTAGAATAACAGAGCCCGTAAAACCGAGCTTGGTGCGGATACGTCAAAGCTGCCAAGTCGTCTAGCTCGGCCTTCATTTTGTCCCGGTAATCGACCGTTGCCTTGCGAGACTGTATGGTGAACCCGTGGGAGTTCAGCGTCAATTTCTTAGCGACAGCGAGGGAGAATGCAACTGAGACCTCCTTACCACAGACCGGTTCTTGTCGAGAACGCTGCACTGCTCCTAAAGAGTTTCCCATCGAAACTTCATGCTGATTAAGCGCTTTGCAAAGGTCCGATTAAATTGTCCGACGTGGGAAGCGATCGCAGCGCTTCCCCAACGACAACACCTCGACTCGCTCGCTTCCTGCAAGGCAAAGTTCATCGACGGTGCGATGAACTTTGGTCGGCACTCTTTTCCTCGCAGCTTTCATCAAGTCTACCGCAAATCTCGCGTGCGCTGCCAGCAGCTTCCAGCGCAGCTGATGCCAGGACGGCCGTGACCAATCCAGCAGACAAGGACCAGAGTCAATGGCGATACGTGGCGAGCTCAGGGCGCTTGCAGCGAGGCCGCCTCGAAAGCAGGCGCCAAGGTCCGCGGCCTCGTTGCCCTTGCAGCCCAGAGTCCGGTCCCCAACATTGCAGAGAGCACTTGGCACATCAAAGTGATGGCGAGCCATGGTCCAGCTGATCGCAATGTGGCTCCGCTCTTACACCACATGAAGCTGTTTCCTTGACCGCTGGCAGTAGCTAATGGATGTGCTTTCCATCGGTTGACGCGAACGGCGCTCGATTGCGCGCGTACAATACGCCGCGACAAACTCGTTGGAAATGGGCACCAACGCCTTCGCTATCTCTCCTACACCTACACATGGCTCGGGAAAGCTTGCCGTCGGCGCTGCTTTCTTGCCAACGCACTCATCACTCACAGGAGCCGGGCCCCGACTACACGCAGCCTCACGTCCAGGTGCCGGAGGTATTTGAGCCACTCGGCAGGGAAAACAGGCCACGCGGCCTCGATGGTCACAAACACCGCGGTGAGCTATCGGAGCTCAATGCCTCTCACTTTTCAACTTGCCGTCAAAGTCTCAAGCCTGAAAACTCCAAGTCGCCATGCCGCTCGCCGTGCCCGGATACCACACCAACACCCCTGCACCCGTCGTTCGACGAGGACATCCGTGACCTCCACCTGCTCTACGACTACGACGCTGAGGGCGCCGATGGCAAGCCCGAGAAGTGGCGCTACGAGATGTGGTTCTTCTCGGAGAACCGCATCGTTTACTCGATCCACGGCGGCCCTATGGCCGGCCGTCTCAACTACCAGACCGTCGCCTTCCAGTGCATCCGCCCCGGTGAGCTGTGGCAGTGCAACTGGCTCGAGGAGACCGGCACCATCGTGAGCCTCGTGTACGACATCAAGAACGCCAAGATCACCACCATGATCGGCTTCTCCAAGGGCCACTGGGAGCACCCCGAGGACGCCCACGGAGACAAGCGCAACCCGGAGGACTACGCTCGCTGGCGCAAGCTGGCCGAGCTCGGCAACAACCGCGACCGCCTCATCCTGAGCGAGCAGGCCAACATCCTCGAGACCTTCAAGGGCGCTGGCAACCTCGTGCCCATCGCCCCGGACGCCGAGACCCTGTAGATTGTCCCCAGTTAGTGGAGTCTCTTCCTTCTCTGTCTAAAAGCGCTGCAGTTGACACGCGGCTGCAGCGAGCAGTAAATAAACCACACGATTTTGTGCTGTACCTGATGCTTCATTCACCGAGTCCAACTTGGTGCTTGGTGGGAGGTCCGCTGTGTCGACATGACACGCTTTAGTTCATACGACAACATCACTCCTCTTTGGTAGTCGATTTGGATATCGTACAAGATACTTAGGCTACTACTCGTACGTGTCCATACTGCTGTTCTCGTTGACTACCCACCTGCCTCCTCCGCTGCAATCCGTTCGACTGGATTTGCGTTCATAACTCTCCCCGCTTCCTCCTCGCTTCCTTCTTATTCCACTGCTTTCGGCTTCACAGACTGACTACGATCGTCAGTCTCACTCTTCCAAGCGCCCGCAAGCTCTTGCTGGAGCTTGCTCAACATCGAGCACTTGGTATCGATCGACAGCTTTTTCAGCAACTCGAGGAAATGCGGCACCTCTGCTTGTTTGAGTGGCAACGTCACCAACAGTGGCAACGAGTCCGCCGCATACCCCGCGTAGACCAGCGAAGCCAGAGTCTTACTTAAAGGCACACGCTGGCTGCGCTCCTGGGAGCAGCAACTTGCAGCTTTGCCCCCGGCTCGGGCTGATCCTTAGCTTCTTTTTCGCAGGCACATTGGGCTGTTGTTCGGCTCCCTGCTTCTCAGGTGCTAAAGTCTTGGAAGCTGCGGCCTGCTGCTCTGCTGTCTGTGGCTGCTGGGCGTCCTTCTTCACGGGAGCTGGGGCCTTCGTGGCTTCTTGTTTCAGCGGAACTGCTACCTTGGCGTTCACGTTACCATCTTCTTGCTTTCCTGCAGCTTGCGGGCGCTGCACACACGCCACCCAATTGAGGCAGAAGTCATAGATCGCAGTGGACGACAGCATTGGCGACGCACTGCATTCCGTGACCCACATAGCCAAACAACGCTTCACCGCGGCATTCGTCGACACCAAAGCCACGTCGGAGGAGCTCTTGACATCTCGAAAAAGGCGAGAGCCGCTGGAAAACAGCAACGCGCCGACTTTCTCGAACTGGGCGACCTTTGCACGTCGATCGGTCGTTGATCCAGCAGTACGTGCCGTCGTGGCAAGGTACAATGGCGTCAAGCCGCCGGCATTCACAGCGTTAATTTCCTTCGAGCTCGCATTGCCCAACATGGCTAGCGCCAGTTGCAGCTCCTGAGGAGACCCGTAGCGCGCCGCATAGTGCAGAACCGACTCGCTCTTGTCCTTGGTTCGTACTTTCAGAATCAACTCGGTGGTGGACTTGACGGCGCACAGAATTTGGACGAGGTCTTTGTGGTGCTTCATAATCGCTAGATGCAGAGCTGACTCGCCCTTCGCATTGGTGACGTCGATACTCGTGAAGGAACCGTCCAACAAGAAGCGCACCACTGGGACTTGTCCAAACTCGGCGGCTTTCAGCAACATGCAGCTAGCGAAGTCACTCTGCTTCGCCTTGTCGGATAGCGACGGGTGGTTCAGTAGCAATTGCAGTGCTCCAACATCTCCATGGCGGACAGCGACCGACATGGGAGTCTCGCCGGCCTTGTCAGCAATATCGATCGGTGCTCCACGTGAAATCAACAGGTTCGCCACCAGAGCGCTCTTTCCGGACGAGCCTTGCATACACGCTTGTAGCAGTGATCTCCCAGTCGAATCCTGCGTATCCAAACGTGCTCCTCGCTCCACAAGTAGTTTGGTCACCTCGAACATCTCGTCGTTCGTGGCCAGATACAAAGCCGTCTTGCCTTCATCGTCGCGAGCTTCCGTGTCTGCTCCATGACTCAGCAAGAGCTTTACAACACGTAGCGTGTGCTCCAGTCGCTCAGCGTCTTCCTTTCGACACTGAGAGGCGCAAAAATTATTAACACCAGCTCGGACTCCCTCGATTGCCATTTGTACGTACATCCACGACCGTATTGAGCTGCACGACAGCACTTCCTTGGAAAACGGCACGCAACGCTTGCACGTTGTGACGCATGAGTGTCGCCATGAGCACCGTCACGCCTTGACCGCCTTTGGTGTCGACCTTCTGTCCTTCTTTCAGCAGAAACTCGAGCACTTGGTCGTTGCCGTCCCAAGCTGCAGCATGCAGCGCCGAAGCCCCACCGTGGGCAGGTGGAACTTCTCCCAGTCACAAAAGACTCTCCGTCATCATCACGATCCCGACGATCTTCGGACGCGACAACCTGCAAGACACAGCAACAAAGGTCAACAACAGCAACTATCTCCTTCAGACAGGCAGGCGGCAAATCGGACGAGGCGAGACACCGCGGACAAGAGTAGTACCGGCGGGACGTCGGAACGGAAATGGCTACGTACGCGATCGAGCGCCAACCACTTGGGGTGGGTCTTGCGGAGACTCTGCATGGTCTTGGTATCACCCCGTCGGCCGGCATCGAGCCACGCACGCTCCACCTGCTCGCACGGGTCGACGGTGACGACGTACGCAGCTTTCTTGGCCGCCATGACCGGCCCCGTAGTTCGTCTTTCAAACCGGTTGGGCGATCGCCGAGCTCCGCAGCAGACACAAGCCCGTTGTCTGTCGCGTTCGCGAATGATTAACGGGGATCTTATTCGGCAGTTGTGCGAGTCACTCGTGGCGCTGGCGGATGATCCTCCCGGAAAAAAGCGACTTGAGGACGCAGGCAGCAAACAGGCGAAGAGAAGGAACGCTCCTGGCTGGCTGGCAGCAAGCGCTGGATTCCAGTCAGGTGATCGGCCCCTAGATTTGTGACAGCGCTCGCTGGCCGCAAGCAAGCAAGCGAGGCAGGTGCTGCTAACCAGGCCGTTGGGACAGCCCGTCCCAAATATTGGCAGGCAGGCAGCGCGCTCGAAATCTACTTCGCTGACCAACGCTGCAAGCGGAGCGCCAACTTGCAGCTTTTACGTCTTGCTCAGCCATCAGCGGCTCGTTTCTGCGGCCAAACTGATTTCCCGACTCGGATTCAGGCATTTTCTTCGCTCGAAAGGCAAGTTGCTGCTTCGGCTTCGGACAAGGGGCAGCAAGTTCATGGACTTTGCGGTGGCAAAAGTACTCGACATGCATGACGAACACGCCAGTACCACCGTGTTGGCCTCGCCAACTTCAATGCCATGTAGCCTCCCGACGGTATAATAGCGGATGAGTCAAAGCCACAGATCCTGAGTTCTTGGCAAGAGGAGAACCAGCAGCAAGACCGACCCAGATTCTCCCAGAAAGTGTGTTTTTTCAAGTCGAGAAAGAGAGACTGAAACTAATACTGCAGAAATCAGAGCTGTTGGCTCTCGACGCTCGTCCCATCGCGCGTCTGGGGCGGACCACAACGCTAAACGAGCACACGCCGCGAGTTCGCAGAGGTATCTGCCACGCAGGAACCTTGCGGTCGAAAGCACAGCAACAAACCTCGTTCGCCGACAATGCACGCAACCAGCAGCTCGTCGCGACATGCTGAAGTATATGAAAGCTGATCGGTGGACTGCTGCTCTACATGGCAGCGTAGTCCGGTCCGATGCGGACATAGTCGTAGTTCCGCTCGTCCCCAATGTCGGCATAGCCCCCAGCGCCCGCCGTCCGCCTGGCGTAGAGCAACATCCCCACCGCCAACAGCACCGCCGCAAGCAGCACCGTTACCACCATGGCGATGGTGATATTGGCCTTGTCGTCGTCGTCTTGTTTCTCACTCGGAGCCGCCGGCGTCGGCCTCTCCACCGCTTTCGTACCGTTCATTGGCTTGGTTCCAAAGTCTTCGGCTGGTTGGAATACGTCGGGACGGCCAGCACTGTCGACGGTTGGAGTCGTCCGAGTGCCAGCAGCTTCCCCAACTTCGACGCTTCCCGACGAAGTTGACGAGGTGGCCAATGCAATGGCCGCGACCAGCGCTAAAACCACCAGAGAAAGCTTGAAATGCATGCTGTGAGTCATATCTTGACCGCTTGATGCAATGCAGGACTCGACGGACGGCAACAACCGGTGGCAGATCCATTCGCGTCGTTTCGAGTCCCCATTGCGACCTTTGACTTGGTTTCACTATTGGATTTGTTTTTATTTAAATTCAAAATTGTGTGGCAAACATGGCGGCGAAATTCAGCATGGCTAACACCTCCGGGCTGTTCGACTCTGCGGCGCATGTGGAGGCGTCGGACCGCATGCAGGGCGCGATGGAGGAGCTCAAGGTCAAGAACAACCGGCAGGAGCAACTCCGAGCCAAAAGGAGGCACAGGAGCAGCAGGAGCAGGCCGAGAAGACGCGCCGTCAGCAGGACGCTCTGGCGGCCAAACAGGCCGAGACAAAGGAGGACCGCGGGTATATTAGGCCCCAGGAGGAGCAGGAGCAGCTCGACTCGGACGACGACGCCTTGCTGGACGACGACCCCGAGCTGGAACGGTGAGTTATTGCAAGATTTTTTAGCCTGCCGTCGTTAATATATTTTTTGTTATTTTTCAGGATTCGAGCCGCCAGACTCAAGCAGCTGAAGCACGAGAACGAAGAGAAGCAGACTTTATTGGCCAAGGGCCACGGAGAGTACAGAGAGATTACGCAGGATGAGTTCCTTAAGGAAGTGACCAGCAGTCCACTGGTGGCGGTGCATTTTACCACCGCGACTTTGAGCGCTGCAAGATCATGGACATGCATCTGCAGAGACTGGCGCGCAGCCACATCGAGTGCAAATTCCTCAAGATGAACGCCGAGAAGGCCCCGTTCTTCGTGGAGAAGCTCGTGGTCCGAGTGCTGCCGACTGTTGTGTGCTTTAAAGATGGCGTCGCTTTCCCAGAGCGGGTTATCGGCTTTGACGGACTCACAGAAGACGACGAGGAAGCAGAACTGGCTGCGTTTGGAACGCGAGCCAACCACCACGCCACATCCAGCGACAACTTCCCCACCGCTGCGGTCAGTCGCGCAATTCTTTATTTTATTTTATTAAGTTTTTGATTTTCCATGTTGCAGCTGGCCCGCAAGATGGCAGAGATTGGCGTGATCCGCGAGAAGGACGAAGACAACGACGCCGACAACTAACACCAGCAGTTGCAAAACCTGCATACTGTGAACGTTCCGGTGCTATTCTTCGCGTGCCTTGCCGGTCGTAAAGCTCCACGCGCTGGTGTCGACATTTGCGCTTGGGCAAAGATAAAATTATCTTGGCAAAGTTGAAGTGGCGTCTCCAATCTGAAACGGCTCAATACAAAATAGAAAATCTTACCAAGTAAAACGCTGTGATTGGCTGCTTTGACCCTTCTCTTCTATAATCGCTTGCTCGGAAGAAACGCCATGACCCGTCGGCTGCATGAGCCTCGTCATGAGCCTCGCCAAGAGCAGCAGGTAGAGTAACCTCCGCTTAAGCGAGCCCCTAAAAATATTCACTGAATCCATAGATTCTGTAGATAATACAGAAGGAAAAAGAGCCAAACGCCAGCTAACGCCATTGCCTCCCTCGCCAGGTCGTGCGCCGTCCAGGGATGAATTCAAGCGTCTCGGGGCCTGGACTGGGCCGCCGCCGGGTCAAAAACCCCATGGACAACAACTTCGATCACTCCCCGCCGCCTCTAGCCGTGGCGGTGGCGTATCCGGCGCCTCCCCGTGCAGAACAATGGCAACCAACAGAGTCCCTTTGAGAAGCTCAATACGTTAAAATTACTTCTGGACTGCGGCCATTTGACGGCTGAAGAGTACCAGGAACGCAAAACCCAGATCATCAATGAGATGACGGGTACCAGTACCGAGAGGAAGAAACCTTCTCCAAGATCTAGACGAGGGAGTTCGCTACCTCCACTGCAACCTCTGTTGAAGACGGTGGTGCCTCATGGTCCTCCAGATTTCTCACGGATCCGACGAGAACGAGCGGATAAATTGAGCTTCGACGTGGACACGTTGGAGTGGCATTCCACGCCGGTGAGGGTCAAGTTGGACTTGGTTCCTTTCGCTGCAGGACAGCTGAGGAATTCCTACTATCTACAGGTAGTGCTTGTTCGTTTTATTGTTGGCTTTGTAGTTATTGACATTGTATTTGAAGGAGCTTGGAGCTGACGGAAGCACGTCGAGGTTGCTGGTGGCTAAACTGAGCTTGAGACCCGCGGAACCGAGCACCTATTTGAGCGACGTGGAGATGCAGGCGGTGTGCGCGCACTATGCGGCGCTCTACAATGAGCATGAACCGCCGCTGAAAGTGTGTTACGCGAGGTCGTGGCTGCTCAAATTGAGGGACCGAGAGCGAGGCACCCTCGTCTGCTCAGTGGAGGAATTCCTACCGGGGCGTATGTAAAGTACAGCAACAACAGTGGGTACGTTGGTCGCGAGACCAGCACGACGGAAGAGCGTGAGCGCAACACGCCTCAGGCGTTCTCGCACTTTACTTTTGTGGCGTCGGACTTTCGTCTGATGATTGTGGACATTCAGGGCGTCGCCGACAGCTACACGGACCCTCAGATCCACTCAGCTGACGGGCGCGGCTTTGGAGTGGGGAATTTAGGCACCTTCGGCATGGAGAAGTTTCTAGAGAGCCATCGTTGCAATGAGGTGTGTCGGTGGCTTGGTCTCCGCAGTATCAATGAGCAATACAAAGCAGGAGGGACAGCTGCACCAGGATACGAAATGCCCTTCGGCGGTGCGATCAAAAAGTCGACAAACCGAATCACAGAAGAGCGCAATACGTTTTCCACGTCCGTCACAGTAAGCGAAGCCTTTGGTGATACAGCTACTGCTGATGGGACCGAGCGAGAGGATTCTCGAGCCGAGAGCGGCGAAGAAGAGGAGGACGACGATGATGAAGACGACGAGGACGACGACGAAGACCCGGAGGAACACTCGGACTCGACGTCGTACGCCACGGACTCCTCGCCAGCGATGTCTGGACTTCAACCGCGGTATCAGCAATCCTCAAAGCGCCCACAACAGCGATTCTTTCCGCCTGCGGGTCATTCACGAGGGCGTGGTGATTGGGACGGAAGGCGCCACTCGCGTCATCCATCTCATCTCGGCAAAAGCGGAAATCCTGTCATGGGAAGTGCTGGCGGCGCGAATGGGTTGTGGAGCTGCGTCGTTCGACGGCTATTCTGCGGCTGCGCTTGAATAGTCAAAGCTGCTACTGCTCGAGTTGAACAACTATTTTATGGTGATTGTCATCTCTTTATTATGAAAGCAAATACACTCGCAAGTTTTACGTGAAGAAGCCTCAAGTCATTTACGCTTTTGGCACGATGCCACTGATCAAAGCCAACGCGATCGTCCTGCTTGTTTTTCGTTGCAGACTTTGCACTCGGTGTCAGCACTGTCTCGCTTGTTTAACTCGAGTTATTGCGGAGTGGGGCAAGAACTTCCCTTCAAGATCAATCCTCTTGTCCGGGACAAAATGACACATATTGTGCAAAACACACAGGAAAAGAGACTGTTTAACGTGATCAGAGCACGATAAAATACTGCACATGCCCGTGAGGGATGTGTCATCATACATGCTATAGCTCCATTGCTTAATTCCAAATCAAGACCGTACTTATACAGGATCATTTCTATAGTACTTTCTTTTCTACTTACATTCCTAAGTAGATAACCTCAATACCTGCGAGGATATTACTCGGTTCCGTTCATCGACTCGGGATGTCGGTGGCGCGCTGCGGGTTCTTCTTGGACTTGCTCGCCCTCATTGATGAACGTCCGCTGTCGCCTATTCCAAGGCAGCGTGAGTGAACGCGAACGATATGAGTAGGTGTTGAACTTTTTTCACTTTATAATTTCTCTAGCAATAGCCTCTACTTTTCCAAAGCCCAACTTGTTCATTCACAGCAATCATGGCACCTAATAGAATATCCTACATCACTAGCTTGACACCACCGACGCCAGCAAGTGGCCGTTTTGGGGCTGGATAAGCTACACCAAAGTCGGTCGTATTCAGCGCCACCCTCGCTGCATTGAGTTGTTCCCACATGATGAGGTCCTGGAATTTGCCAAACCTTCGTCAATTACATATTGTACGCCCGATGTTCCCGACTTGTCGTTCTTGTCACATGTCGACTACGATAACCCCACAACTTTCGGCGATTCCAGACTCGGATCGTCGATCCACGACCACACTGGCCCAGTCGCGCTTCCTCGTCACCATGTGAGACTAAAACCCGACCGGGAAGTACCAGGCATACGTGATGGCCCAAATATCTTCGTACTGCTGCGCTCGGCCGTAGACCTGGCTGGGGTTTGAGCAGACCTCGACACTCTCCGCCGTGGAATTGTATTTGATCCCAACGCTGGTCCCACCCAACCGCATTCACAGCAAGAAACGTGTGAGGCAGCCACTTTTGATCGTGGATTGGGGCTTGAACTTGGGAGCGGCTTGTTCCGAGATGGTATCAGGCTCTAGCTGGGCCAACGGCTCGACGGGATTATGCGCTTGCAGTAGTTAGCGCAACCGCAACCGAGATAGCGACAACGATGGAATTTATCAATATAACGTCGCGGCGATAGAAACAAGAAAACTTTGATATGACTGGCATTCTGCAGCAACTGGCGTCAGCGTAATGCAGACGACCGCACACAAGAAATACAGACCCCCAAAGACAGTCACGTCCTCGTGAAATCAAACACGAACGCACTTGCTCACCCCAGCGCTTCGGCCATCATCGGCAGATAGTCCGCCTTCTTGTACTTATCACACGGCAGGAAGCGGTTGGTGATCTTCTTCCAGCCAGGGATTCCGATAGCACGCGTGCCGGCCTTCAAATCTTGGACAACTTGGAAGCAACGTGGATGTCCGTCGATATTAAAGTTCTCGCGAAAGAGATCCGAGTAGTCGACGACACCGCCGCCGCAGTCTTCATGGTACTGGCATGAAATCATCTCCATCTGCTCGTTGGCAGCCCATTCCTCATACCCGACGATCCGAGCAGCTTCGTAAAGCGCGACGCTCCATCGACGCATTTTTTCATCGCAGTCGCTGCCTGGACGAAGCACCGGACGAGGGTAGTCGCCATTCCGATGCCTGGCCGGTCCGTCATCCGACATTAGACCCGTGGTGGTGATCGTGTCCCAGTCGTCCGACAGAAGTCCCGTCGCGTTCACCGTGGCCGAGTCGATCGTGTTGGATGCATTGCAGTTCTGGTACATATTCGCGAGACCGCCACTCATGTGTACGTGTAGCTATAGTTGCCTAAGTCCTTGGCGTCTACCATATCGGAGAACTTGCGTGGCAGGTCCTTAAAGAACGGATACAGTGTGTTCTTGGGGTCATCCCACAGATTCACCCACGCGCCGGCGTAGTTCCTGACCCTCATCGTAATGTTATCCGCTGGAGTAAACGTCCCCGAGTTTCGTCGAAGACAGGAGTTCCAGAACCGAGGGTCGCTACCCTTCGCTTGGGCCGAGAGGAAGACATTGTCCGCCCCATTTTGGCACTTGAGGTAGATCGTCTGGATCACGTCGATCAGTCCGTGATGTGTGAAGAAGATGGGGTCTGCTGGAGACTGGAAATACGCCATGACGCCGCTAATGGCGCTATGCATCATGTCTAGTAACAAAACAAAACCACTTGAATGAGTTCAAGTGCCCAAACGAGTTGAAATGTTCAACGTACTGTGCACTCCGCGCTCGATCTGGTTGGTGAAAGTGGCGTAGTCGCTGGAGCTGAAGATTTGCTGGTAGACGGACGCAAAGTAGGATTCGGCTGGGTAGTACGTGCCTGCAACATTTCCTCTGGGCATACACGCAGCACACACCGAGTTATTGCCACAAAAGGCGTCTAACGGGCTTGGCCGACGCACTGGCCACCAGTAGGAGTGGCAATGGTGACGTTGTAGATGGTGACGCTTTTCTTGGCCCCACTGGTGCCTCCGATGTCATTGAAGATGGACGCACACCCGGACAGGGAGCTGCAGGTTTTGGCCGTTTGTCGAGCCGTCGCCGCCAGCTCGTCCCAGTAGGGCAATGTGATGCACTTGAACTCGTCTCCGAGACTGCGGAGCATGTTCTCGTAGCCCAGCAGCAGGAGACGGTGCCAGTAGATGAACATGCAATTGCGATGCGCTTCCAGCTCGGAAAAGTACTCGACGTGCATCTCGACGAACTTCATGTGGAGCCCCGTGGACTTGTTCATGGCGAGCCGCAGCGCCTCTTATACAAATCCTTCTCTGCAGACGTGTAGATTTCCCACGGTTTGCGGATCCGAGGCGACGAGCAATTGGTGCCGACTTGTTGGCCATTGGCAGTCGAGGTCGAGGTCGAACAGAGCAACACCACGACGAGAGTCGATAGGACGAACGCTTTGAGTTTCCAGCGAGACATTGCAGATCTACTTGATGCACGCGATGCCAATCAAAGAATGACACGCAAACGAGAGGCCGCGTGAAGATCGCAAAAAGATCGCGGCTTTCCATGATCTCCAGACTGTACATGTAGCCATCTGCTATTCAATCTCGTTGGGCTTCCACTCGGGGATTGAGGCGGAAGAATTTGTGCCCAGCCACGGCGTGAATTCCTCTGTACTACTCGAACCCAACGGTTGGATGACTATCTGTCGAGGTGGGGACATTATCGAATTCTTTCCCAGCGAAGTGCGGTGCAAGTTGTGGTATCGCTTTTTCGTCGGACTGGTCTGTTTGGAGCTGGTGGTTAGGAAGTTGAACTGGTTCGTCGCCATCGCCAGGAGTTGGGGGCTTAGTGGCGCTTGGGGTGAATGCTGCAATGTCACGGGTTTGCTTTTCCACGCAGAGTTCCCAGCATCAACTGCAGCAGTCACGTGGGCAAACACCCGCCGCTTCTGCTTCAGTGGCGACGAAGTCAGACTTGGAACACTAACTACAGCGTTTGTTGGCGAGATTGGAGGCAGTTCTATACCCAGTTGACGTTCCAGTATCTCTCGCTTCGGACTAGCAATGCAAGGACTGGCACTGGAAACCGGGTAGACAGCTGCAATCCGAACCTGATACAGACGCAGCTTTTCAAGCAAGAACATCAACACCTCGTGAGAATCCGCCGACGAGAGTTCGTCCAGAGCCGGTCGAGATACCAGCACCCGACGGCCAAAACTCTCCATCGTTGTTGTCGTTGGGGCTAGCTCGAGCAGTTCTTCGACTCGCTTGTTCATGTCACTCGAAGATGAACACACTTCTGCGCTGCTTGTACTTTGATCCCCACCTGCTGATTTCCGCGCTTCTGCAGCTTCGTCGAGTGCTCGATAAAGAAATTGAACGACTTCGTCCTGTTGGGACAAAAGGAATTGTCGCTCACGCTGGAACACTCGGAGCCACTCGAGCGCTCGCTGCATTTGCCCTTCAATCTCCATACGCTTCTCCTTTTCTTGATTTGCAACCGCCAAGTTTGCGGTAGACAAATCTTCCTCTGGTACCGAGCTTAAGCTTTGCTTTCTCGGTTCGTTGTCTTTCGCTTTAGGGCTTTCAAGCTGGAGCTGGACAGCTGCATCTGTGTGGGTTTCTTGAGGGTGTTGCAGTCGAGCCAATACTTTCTGGTAGTACCGATTCTTCTTGGCCATCAACCGCTCGTTCATTTCGAGAACTTTGTTCTTGGCGAGTAAAGCTGCAGCATGTTGCTGGGCTTCATCCAGCCGTTCGAGCAGCTTCTCAGTCTCACGACTCTGGAACGCTAACTCCTGTGTGAAATGTTCGTTCTCCAACAGAGTGCGATGCGTCGTCGACTCCACTTGGTCCTGCGTGCGCAGCATGAGCTCTGTCTTGGCCGCTTGCATCCGTCCTAGTAGCTCCTGTTTTATTCGTGCCTGTTCTACCAGATTATTGCGCTCTACATCCTGCATTTTAGACTGGAAAGCGGCTCGCTGGGCGTCCAGTTTTGTCTCCAGATCACGAATATACGCCTCCGTTTCACGCTTGGCGGCAACAAACGCATGCACTTTGCGTAGATCTTCTTGCAGCGCATTGATCTCCTCCTGAGCTTTAGCGAGATCGGCTGCTCGTCCTCGTTGCTCGTTTTCGAGCGCTTCTTTGCTGCTGCCACTAAACTTTCACGCCCTACTTGGGCTTCGATCAGCGCTCGCTCCAACTCGTCGATCTGTGCCAAGTGCTTGTCGGTCTTCTCGTGGAAGTAGTGGAACATCTCGCTCTGCTCGTGGGTCTGCTTGACCAGCGTCTGCTTCAGAAATGCGGTCTCCTCCTTTAAGGAGCGGTTCGACGCGTCTTGAGACGTCAAATGCTCGTTCACTAGCAGCATATCGAAGGCCAACTTGGGGTCGGTCTGACCGATAGCATTCGTGACTGCCTGGGACAGAATGGAGTGCGTCAACGGCGATACTACTGGAGTACTGTCACCTGCTGGAGCATTCGCAGCCCCATTCTCAGACTCAAAACTCGAATTTCTCGGAGGAGAAGCAGCATCAGCAGACTCCATGGACTTGAGACCTCGAACTCCTTCCTTTGCAGTGCACAAGCTCAAACGAAATGCTCAAAACTTGCTATTCTTGGGGGTCATCAGGACAGCTTGGTGCTCTGATGAGACTTGAGATGCTGTCAGCAGATCAATGCCTTTGAATCGATTGCTGCAGTAAGACCATCACACAGAAGTGCTTGCAAAGACGTTAGTGCTTCTTCGTCTTTCGACCGACGCGTCTCGCTGGAAGGGTCTCCGCCTGTCCCGATATCTTCTACGTTTGCAACGGTTGACGCCGGTCTTCCGCTGGCCAGCGTCATTTCGAGATTGAGGGCGAAGACGGCAATGCTGCGGACACTTGCAGCAGCTTTCCTGGCTTCCGGCAGCCTCGCGACTGCAAATCTGAACGTCACGGTGTCTTTCGATGCCACTTACCCGATCGACTCTTCTCGTGGACAAGCTTGTTCCGGTAGGGAGCCCGACCCAACGGAGTCGCGTGTCCGGTCAAGGACGACGTCGCCATAGCAGATTGCCGTCCAAGTCTACTGAGTTTCAACGGAACGGACTGCGTCGCTCCTGCGGATGCCAAATGCATGGTCAATGCTGAATCTGTGTGGAGTTGTGTCTTCCCTGAAGTGGAAGATCTAACTAGCACGCTGATCGTTTCTAGCAGGCCTATCCAGAAGTCACCGTGGGGTGACTTGCCGTGGAGAGCTCCGCCCCCGAAGAATGCTGTCCAAGACTCTGCGAGACACTTTCAGAAGAGCGATGAACTTCAAACACAATAGATGGTCCATTTCAGTGCTGTGCCTCACCAACTCGCCGTCTTGCTTTCCCTCGAACTCGACGATCACTCGTCGTTCGTGCGATGAGATTTGATACGGCAACGACGTCGGATGGACAGTGCCACCTGGTTGTTTGAGAGGGCAACGAAAAGCACTGCTACGACAACTACGATCACAATTGGGCCCGATCCCAAGCTGTCCACGTTGACACCGTCCATCACTTGCTTTCGCAGTCGTGAAATCATTTCTGGCTGCGCTCCTCGTCATTTGCCGCACTGACAGATCCGTACAGCTTCCACCTGCCACCAACGATCTCCTCGACCTCCTCGGGGTTCGCATACGGCACCCAGTGCCGCTGCTCGCATGACTCGGCGTCTTTTTGCCCTCTTCAAACGTCACACCGGAAAACTCGAGGTACTGCTTAAAACTGCGCACAGATCCGAAGCCGTACTTGTCTAGCTCAAACGTACTCACTCTACCTTCAAACGGTTTACCTGTGAGCAGATGGAAACGGTTTTTCGCCATTTCTTCCTCCTGTTGCTTGACGTTTGCTTCGACTGGGATCCCTTCGAACCTCGCTGGAACTGAAGTGTAGTTGTGGTAAATTACCGTGCCCAGTTTACTCGGCGAGTACATGTCGTATCCGTTTGTCCACAGTCTCGACGCTCGCAGAAACTCTTCGCCGTCGAACATCCACAACGTATGCGAATCGACAGGGACCCTCTTCTCGGCGTGACATTTGTTAAAGGAAAAACCGGCCCCCAAAGAGCTTCCAATTGGGGCATTTTGGACTTGCCGATCATACTCGCCCCGACGGTTCTCACCAGTCCGTTCGATCCTCTCATTGTTGTGCACAAGTGAGGCAAGTCCAAATTCTTGGGCGCCACGTTGTCTCCGTTTTCCGCCACAAAGTTGTGGATGTGGTGGATGTACGTCGTAAGAATGGCCATTTCATTGCCGACGCCTTCCCACTCTTGTAGTAGATCTCGGTCCCAATTGTTGGTGAAGATGCTATGGCCGTCCAATTGGAGGCAGAAGGCCTCGTCTTGGATCAGCAGTTGCTGTTGGTGTCTAGCTAACGTCGGTCCTCTCGACTCATAGGCAGATCTCTCATCGACTCGGATTTGGTCTTTGTAGGGGCATTCTCCCTTGTCAGGCCATTGCTGTTTGGCCATTTTGCAGTACTCATTGAGACACCTGGCATCGTCCGGGTAAACTTGATCCACGATGCCGAAATGAAGTAATTCCGGATTTTTGGCTCGTAGAAACCCTGTAAGAACGGTTTTACCGCACCGAAAGCCGTCGCGGAAAACCGATAAACCGATGAAAATACTCTTTTGTTCGGGTGCTCTCGGTGGTGGTGGGCGCAGCTGCGACTGCGACGGATTCAACGGGATGTGCTGCACGCTCGGGTCCAAGTTGACGGACCGGTTGGTCTCCACGATCCCCATCGTCGACTCGAAGCCGCTGGCGGCCTCGGCCACCGCCAGCAGCGGCGCCAGGAACAGCAGGAACTGCATCCGCAAGTAGAACTGAAGTGTGGAAAAGATAGATATGCTTTTTTGCACATACTGAACTCAAGTGATAAAGATACTTTTTCAAGCCAGTGAAAAAATCGATAAAAGTTGTATCATAAAAATCCTATATCCATGCCACCACTCGAGTAGAGCGCCTCCTCGTCCGTGGAGCCTGTCGCCAGGTCTGTTTGGAGGTGGAAACCAAGGCCCCAGCGACAAAGCTGCGAGACCAGACCGTGGAAGTGCTAAAAACCAACTACGACGAGTATGTGATCACCAGAGGCGTGTCATGGGGGCTCAAAAGCGAATATATATCCCGTCGATACTCGACCGCTGCATCTACGCTGTAAACACCGCCGATCCTGACAAGGAGGAGCCCAGGGTGCAAGCAGAGTACTCAAGCCAGTGGGAGGCGTCCGGCTTGGCCGACTGCGTCGTGACATGTGGGAATTGGATGCTGGTCGTGACCGAGGCCAGCACCAGCTGCTAGCAATGATGGAGACCTTGCGCTATAAGAATAAGAAGACCAGGTTAAACTGGTTCAAGATGCAAGCGATCTGCACAGACTTCCAAGAGTGGCTTTTCGTGGAGCGTGAGCCCGGTGTGGTTCGTAAAGAGAGTGCTGGAGCGGGAAGGCGCTCCCGTTCCTATTTGCGAGCGCGTTTACCACATCAGCAATTGCGTGAAGCGAAGTAAGACTTGGTGACTTTGAAACCTCAACTCAAGCGACTTGTATTGGTAAGCACTACATTTTCTGTTCACAACATATATGTTTTTTCAACGCGACTAAGATAGTTTGCTCAAAAAGCTGTATCGGCTTTTGACATTCTCGAGCGCACGACGCAGCAGTCATCCGTCCGCGTCGGTCAGCGTGTAACTTTCGTCCATAATGCAGGCTGGGAAAGTGGCAGGCTTGTTCTCGGGCACATACATGTCCGACAAGCCGAAGCCGTGACCCATTTCGTGCAGCAACACCATCATCTGCTCGCCATCCATACTCTTGAGCATGTCGTTCACTTCGACCTTCTGACCGTCGTCGCTGCCCAAACCGATGGCATTGACTCCGACGTAGTCCGCCGGCCACAGGAACATATCGAACGGGGTGCCTTTGCACGCGCTGAGGTCTTGACTATCACGGACGTAGCACTCGTCAGGGCATTTGGGACTGCCCTCCTCATTCAGAATTCCTTCGTAAATTGTGCCTAGTGAGTCGTCACTCCAGTCCAAGATGGACTTGTCCTTGACAGCGAAGCTTACGACGGTCAGATCGACCTTGTCGAATGGCCAGCAATCGTAGCCGACCAGCCAGCGGTGCCACAAGTTGATCTGCCGACTGAGCATGTCTTGGAATTTAGACGCCACCGACTTCTTGAGCGGGATCTTGCTGTCCCAGCGGATGCAGTAGTTGAGCGAGCCGTTGTTTTTACGAGCTGGTCCATAATCCACGTCTGGTAATTCGGAATCACTTTGCTATGTGTGTTCTCCCAGACCCAGTCGAGGTCTGCTGCGGTGACGTATTCGGTCGGATTGCCGATGACGCATTCGCCACTGGCGGACGTGATGTCGCCGAACGGAGCTGCTCCACTGACAGTTGAAGTCGATGGGGATGACGGGGTCGTCTCGGTTGACCCGGTGGTGGTTGGAACTGAGTATGAGCTTCCTTCGCTCGGCGGACTAGGTCCTGAGGAGGAATCTTGGGTAGTTAGGGTAGTTTCTTCGGTAGGTGGTGCTGTCTCTCCGATCGGAGCTTCAGGCGCAGTGGTCACTTCGGTCTGCGGTGCAGACGTTGTTGCAGTGTCTACAGATGGTGGCTCAGTCAGAGTGGCTTCGGTCGGCGGTGCTGGCGTCTTGGGGTACCAGCACTTGGCGGCCAACGTGGTGGAACTGCAAGCAGCTAACAGTAGAAGCGCGATGACCAGCAATGGTCTAGACATCGGCGAAGACCGACACGCTCCCACAACTGAAGACATCGCTTTATTAGTCTGAACGAGAAAGAGGAAATGCGGGATTAAAAACTTGGTCCACCAGATTATCCTTTAATCTGGCAATCCGCTCGAAGATTGTTCACACATTGCTGTCTGTTCGTTCGGTCGTTTGACCGCGTTGTTTACAGATGCCAAAGCAGCAGCTGGGCTCCACGAAAGATGTACAAAGTGAGCTCTTTCCAACTATGGGCTTTGAGGCTAGGACAACGCATATCAGCAGAATACAATAGGAGACCCGCGTGTGAAACTCCAGTACTCGATTGTTGGCGGCGACAACAAACTAAAAGTGAAAAGTACGAGCACTATGCTCCCCGATGACGAATGGAGCAGCAAGTGACCCCATCTGAAAGAGCGGAAGGACCTCTACGCGGGACCAGATGACTCCATTCCAACCATACATTGTTTTCCAACTCCTCTACTTCTGCGATTTTTCTGTTCGAACGGAGGATTTTTTTATAGTGTTGAGAGCACTACTGTTCGTGTTTCTCGAGGTTTAAAAGTGAGAAACATGCTACATGTGAACGCAAATGGCATGTAGAAATGACAGTAGTTCGTTGTGCTTTCGCGATTCTGTTTGTGATGGTCTTCCCCATTTTACTGCGAAGAATTGTTCAATGGGACGACTAGCAGCGGATACACGAGCCAAGTAGCGAAAATTTTGGCCATAAACGGAAGAAGTAACGCTGGTGGTTTGATGCAAGCAAGACGCGTATGGATTTGGCATCATTTTGTCAAGTCAACTACAAGGCAAAAGGCATTAAACCGAACTCAAGTGATACTAGATTCACCACCGATTGCAAAACAGCACAACATCTATGTTTTTCAACACGATTAAAAGTCGTAGCGGCTCTTGATGTGTTCCAGGGCACGACGCAGCAGCCATCCGTCCGCGGGGGTCAGCGTGTAACTTTCGTCCATTATGCAGGCTGGGAAAGTGGCAGGCTTGTTCTCGGGCACGTACATGTCCGACAAGCCGAAGCCGTGACCCATTTCGTGCAGCAACACCATCATCTGCTCGCCGTCCATACTCTTGAGCATGTCGTTCACTTCGATCTTTTGCATGTCGTCAAGGCCCAACCCAATGGCATTTTCTCCGACGTAGTCCGCCGGCCATAGGGACATATCGAACGGGGTGCCATTGCACGCGCTGAGGTCTTGACTGTCGCGCTTGAAGCACTCGTCAGGACATTTCGGACTGCCTTCTGCGTCCAGAAGTCCCTCGTAGATCTTGCCCAACGAGTCATCGCTCCAGTCCAAAATGGACATGTCCTTGACAGCGAAGCTCACGACGGTGATCTCGACCTTGTCGAATGGCCAGCAGTCGTACCCGACCAGCCAGTGGTTCCACACGTTAATTTGGCGGGTGAGCATGTCTTGGAACTTGGATGCCACCGACTTCTTGAGCGGGATCTCGCTGTCCCAGCGGATGCAGTAGTTGAGCGAGCCGTTGTATTTCACGAGCTGGTCCGTGATCCAGTTGTTGTAGGGCATGATGATTTCTCTGTGCGTGTTCTCCCAGACCCAGTCCAGGTCTTCTGAAGTAACGTATTCGGTCGGATTGCCGACGACGCATTCGCCGCTGGCCGAAGTGATGTCACCAAATGGGGCTGCACCGCTGGTGGTTGAAGTCGATGGCGATGACGGAGTCACTTCGGCTGACCCGGCGGTGGTTGGAGCAGAGTATAAGCTTCCTTCGCTCGCCAGGCTGTCTCCTGAGGGAATGTCTTGGGTAGGTGGTGCAGTTTCTTCGACTGGAGCCTCCGTCGTAGTAGTCACATCGGTCGGCGTCTTGGGCCAGCACTTGGCGGCCAACGTGGTCGAACTGCCAACAACTAACAGTAGAAGTACGATGGCCAGCGGTCTTGACATCGATGAAGACCGAAGCGCGCCCATAGCGGGATAAATCGTACTGCCACTTTGAACGACAGAGGGGAAATGCGGAACTTAAGAAGTTAGTCGGCCAGATCAATATGCCAATACGGTGAAGATTATTCACCCTAATGCCACACATCGCGATGACTTTTGTGTGCGTTCGATTGTTTGTCCGAAGGCATTTGCAAATGGGATTTGATGTTTGCGAAATGAACAGTATCATAGTGAGCGCGTACACTAAAGCCGTCTTGAACTGCAGCTTTCGAAAGTAGGGTCGGACCTTTGTCTCGTACACACCAAAGAGGCACAGCTACCATGAGCCAGTCGATTTCGTGTGGATCTCCTTGACTTGAACGACCAATTGACGAACGTAGCTCTTCGACAGGAGGTAGCATCCATCGTCAATTGACTCCGAATGGGTAGTTGAGCACGTAGGACATCCACTGTGAATCTCAAGA
Source organism: Phytophthora quininea (assembly GCA_011947345.1). NCBI lineage: Eukaryota > Oomycota > Peronosporomycetes > Peronosporales > Peronosporaceae > Phytophthora > Phytophthora quininea. The sequence goes on along the minus strand of JAAVTG010000275.1, from coordinate 179,688 downwards.
TCGATCTCAAACTCATCTCGAACGGAAATTGAAATTGCTGTCGAGGGCCCACAAGCCGGCGAACAGCCAAGTTGAGCTGATGGATCTCGCGCCAGACGAGTTGGAGAGGCCTTCGCCATGCTTAAATCCGAGGGGCAAAGTGGGAATTTCTTACCAGCAGCTGGGCTCCGCGAACGACGAGAATGATTGATGAACACTTTTCGAGTACAGCATGTTGTGCTACTAGGACAACGCATTTCAGCAGAATAAGAGATTCCTACCCACTTCACTCTTGAGAAATAATTGTACTGTTGGTGGTTCCAACAAGCTAGAAAGCGAAAGTACTAACAATCCACCCCATTGACGCATGGAACAGCGAGTTATCCGATCCCATCCGTAAGAGCGGAGTGACCTCTACGCGGCACCAGATGACCCCATTCCAACCGCACAGTCCGTGGTTTTTCTGTCCGAACGGAGGACAACGTGTGCACAGTGTGCTCACGGAGCGATTTGACCTGACAACAGGCCCCCTCATGATATCAGTCGACGTTCTGTCGGATTTCCGTCAGTCAGACTTCCTCCACCATGGCGACAAGTCGATCGCTTTCAAGAACGCGCTTGCTGGCTATCGCACTTTTGGTGCTAACGGCCTGGAGCTCGATAACGTTTGCTGCAAAGTGTTATCCAAAGGAGCAAAACACGCCAACCATTCCAGAAACTGGAGGCACTGAGACCGAGACGCCGACGGTGGATACGCAGACCGATGTCACTACCACAGAAACTCCATCGACAGACTCTACGACGTCTCAAGTTGCGTCCTCGGGTGCCAGTCTCGCGAACGAAGGCTTGTACCCTACTGACAGCACTACACAAGGCTCTGGTGCAGCTACCCCGTCGTCGAATGGGACCGCTCGGTCATCAACGGCATCGGGTGATTCAGCCCAGACCTCGACAACATCTTTGAGTGGCCATGCCACCTTTGGCGACGTCACCTCGGCCAGTGGTGCGTGCGTTGTGGGCAACCCCAATGCTTTCGTCACCACCGAGCAATTGGACTGGGTCTGGAAGAACACTTTGAGCAAAGAGGCCCCGAACTACGACGTCTGGATCACGGACCAGCTCGTCAAGAACAAAGGCAAGATCAACTACTGTGTGCGTTGGGACAGCAAGACCGAGCTGCCCAAGGCGACGGCAGCCAAGTTCCAAGGCCTGTTGGAGCGCCAGCTCAACCTGTGGAACCACTGGCTCGTCGGCTACGAGTGCTGGCCGTACGAGTCGATCAGCGTCAAAGTCGTGGGCTTCGCGGTCAAAGACAAGTCGATCCTCGGATGGAGTGATGACTCGCTCGGTACCATCTACGAGGGCGAGCTGGACGACAAGGGCAACCCGCAGTGTCCCCGGCGTGTTTCAAGCAGGGTGAAAGCTTCGACGCCAGTTCGTGCAAAGGAACTCCGTACGATATGTTCTTGTGGCCTTCGGACTACGTTGGCGAAGGAATCGACGGGTTGGGATCCTACGATGGCCAGCAGCTCCTCACTCAAACCTTCCTCGACTCCATGGACGACGAGGAGATGCTGGTCTTGGCGCACGAGATGGGCCACGGCTTCGGCTTGCAGGACATGTACGTGGAAGCGAACAAGCCTGCCGGCTTCCCGGCCTGCATCATGGACGCCAGTCCGACCGTCACACCCGCTGACGGCTGGATGCTGCGTCGCATCCTCGAGAACTTCAAGCATCGTTACAACTTTTAACTGTTTGCTGAGGGAAGAGTCCAGGTGTTGAGTGTCGTAGAGTCCGTCGAGCGTGTTTCGAGCCGAGGTTGACCGTATCAAAAGTTGAAAAAGGTGACGTCTGTACCTTTTCCTTCGTTGTTCCTCGTACACTGTGGCTAGCTTCTCATCATGGCAGACAGAGTGAGAAAGTTGTCTTGAAATTGGTCAAACCGACTATTGGCGCCCATCTTAGAGCAGATCACTTGCGAGCCCTTGCCAAGTCGAGTCTATGATGAACTTCCTTGTCATCTGGATCGCTCTAACTGCTGCAGTCAGCGGAGACAGCGAAAACCTCCTCGTCGAGTCGTTCGGCGAGCCCGATCCAGTGATCATCTCAGATGCTTTCAAGTTCATCCCGCAACTCACCGCGTTCCCTGCAGTTAATCCTGCAGGGATCACGAGCAGTGGTTTGCAGTATACGTCTTCGTCGAACGAGTTACGGTCGAGCGTCGTCATTCGGCCCGATAATCCGGACCTCGAGTGTTGGGTCTGTCGTCGTCAAGAGCTACAAACGAGAAGACTCGGGTCTCAAGCATCGATGAATGGCTCTTTCAGTCGAGTTCAGCGGAGTTAACGAAGAAGTTCACGGACAGCAAAAAGCTCTTTTGCACCACTCTGGACGTATCACCGAAGGTCTCGGTGTTAGTCACGTCTAAAAGGTCGGGAGTTTCCATGGCGAGGGTCTCTAACATTTTCTGTCTTTCACCACCAAGTGTCCGCTATGAGAAGCTTGCGCCTTGCAGTGACGGCGTTGATGCTGTCGAGCAACTTGGGCCGAGTCCACGGCCAAGACGACGACAAGCCCGCCATCAACGTCCTCGGGACGACCAAGCTCCTCGATCTCGACCCAACGGTGCAGCACGTTCCGCTGGCGCCGGCGGACCGGAGTCTGCGACCGCCACCGGCACACGTCCCGACGTCGTTCGAGATGTTCATCGGGTCGTCGGTCTTTCGCGACGGCTGGCGGTGCGGCAAGACCATCTTCACGGCGTTCAAGCGAGCGACGTACCCGGAGCGACTGCGGTTCGGCATCCTGGAGCAGTTGGTGGACGGAGACCCGACGTGCGTCGACGAGTACTGCAAGCGAGCGGCGGCGGAGTGGCCCGACCACGGCGACTGCCGATACAAGGACCGGATCAAGTGACGCCCCGACCGGCGGCCGAAGCTGCGGGCTGCACGACGGCTCGGTACCAGCAGCAGAAGATGCTCGGCGACGAAGAGTTCTGTCTGCAGGTGGACGCGCACAGCATCTTCACCAACAACTGGGACGAGAATTTGCTGACGGAGTGGAAGCGGATCGACAACGAGATGGCTATTTTGACGGCGTATCCGCACGACCTCCACGACTTTGTGCTGGAGAACGGGGACAACAAGGCGCCGGACTGGCTGCCGCACCTGTGCACGACCATCCGCGGAGGTAACGGCATGACGCGGATCGTCGGCGCCAGCATCAAGAAGAACACCAACATCCCGCAGATGGCGGCGCTGTGGGGCGGCGGGCTGTCGTTCAGCAAGTGCCACGCCGAGCGCAACGTGCCGGTGGACCCGCACACGCCGTGGCTCTGGGACGGCGAGGAGTTCCTGCGGTCTGCGGACTACTGGACGCACGGCTACGACCTGTACTCGCCCAGCCGGTTCGGCAACGTGCTGTACCACAACTACTCCAAGAAGCCGACGCCGTCGTTCTGGGAGGCGTCGATCGACCCGGACAAGAAAGCCCGCGACACCGAGATGACCCACAACCGGTTCCGACTGCGGGTGGGGATCCCGTTCAAGGGGCTCGTGGACGCGCTGGAGCTGGACAAGTACGGGTTCGGCGGCGCTCGGTCGTTCGACGAGTACTTGAAGTTCGCCAATGTGTCTTTGGACGGCTGGATGAACGAGACGAACTCGTGCGGTCAGCTGCACTGGGTGCCGTACGACAACGCCACCGTCGTGGAGGAGATCGTGGGCGGTGGCTGGAAGCTGCGCGGCGAAACGAAAGCCAAAGTGCTGGCTCCGACGCCGATGCACTTGGCTCCGATGGATCCGTCGAAACAGAACGACGGTCAGGTCGACGACCGGGCCAACGACCATCAAGTCTTGGCCGACGATGGTCAGAAAGACCGGCAGGAAATCTACGAAGGAGAACTGTACGAGCAAGTACAGCGACGGAAACTGGAGGCGCACGCTCAAAACGGTGCCGGCGTCGGAGACGAGAAGCCTGATGTTGTGATTGCCAAACTGCGGCAGGATGTGGTTCGAGCAAAGACGCCGACGTTCCTCAGTATGCCAGCTTGGGGCCTGTTGGTTGTCGTTGTCGCGGGCCTCTTCGTGACGCTCTCGAACGACAGCAAGTCCCGCGCCATTCGACGGAGTTGCATCTCGAAGGCTCCGCATCTCAGTGACGAGTGAAAACTCGGCTCTAGTTGTAAAGCGTATGAATTCGTTAGGACGATATACTACGCGACTTCTTATATTTCACGGTTCTTAGCTTCGGTGATGAGTTTTCGCTGCTTCAATCGCTACTGGACATCTATCCTCGAGTCTTGCTGCCAGCACGACTTATTGGTTGAGTTTACCCAGTTGTAGCTCCCCGGCGGCGGCCATAACCACGCTCGCCCAGCAAGCGCGATGGCGAGAGCCTTGAAAACCTGCATCTTGGTTGGTCCTGATGAGAGCAACGACGTCACCCCTTAATCCTCCAGCAGCATTGTCTTCAAGCTCGGAACTCATAGGATTGGACCCTCATCCGGAGTGATCGACGATGGACGGCTCACCTATGAGTCCTTACGTTTCTTGTCGCTCAAACCTAATGGCGTTGCTTGCTTGCTTCTAGCATGCCTACGCATTCCGTCGCTTGCAGCTATGATAACGAGAAAATGGTAAAACAGTCCGTCTCGTGAGTGCATTGGACCCTTAGTTTCAATCTTCCGTCGCCAAAGCCAGCTCGCCTATGACGGTTGCAGCTGCGCTAATTACTGCAGCTAACGGATATCTCCCGGTCGCGCCATTCCCTCGGCCAGAGCCGTGACCATCTCGGAGAAGGCCGCCTTCAAGCTCAAACTGCAAACTCGCCATTAAGGATGGCTGCCTCACGTTCCCTGCTGTCGACGCGCTCGGCATGATCAGCGACGGAATCAAGTATTCGACCACGGCGGAGAATGTTGAACCCTGCTCAAACTCGGGACTCACCTCCAATGTCTACGGTCGAGCCCAATGGCACAACGACGTCTGGGCTTGGTACTTCCCATCGTGGTAACGAGACCGCACGACTGGTCGAGAGTCGTGGTGTGGATCGAGAACCTGGCAGTCGAGTCGCCCAAAGTGTTGGGGTTGTTGTGGTCGACGTCAGACAAGAACTACAAAAGTAAAGCCTCGGCTCCAATGTGTTTGATGGCAACGCTCCGAGATTTGAGCATGGCCTCCGCCTGCTTGAGCTCTGTATCTAGATGCGACCGATACACCAAGTTCAGGACCTCATCGTATGGGAATAACTAGCGGACGCCGCGCGGAAGTCGCTGAACACGCTCGATTTCGGGAAAGCCAAGGTGCCTTTCAACGATGCCAACTTTGCTGAAAGGCTCGACAGAGCGAACCCGTTTTAACTTTCTTTCCAACGAAACTAGAGCAGCTCACGCACCTCGGATAAAACAATCGAAGCTACCAAAGCGACTTGAACGAGCTTCGAAAAAGTCTCCATGCACAATGCGATTCAAAATCAACTCAACACGACACCTCGGTAGCTCAACGCCTCACTCGTCACTGAGATGCGGAGCCTTCGAGATGCAACTCCGTCGAATGGCGCGGGACTTGCTGTCGTTCGAGAGCGTCACGAAGAGGCCCGCGACAACGACAACCAACAGGCCCCAAGCTGGCATACTGAGGAACGTCGGCGTCTTTGCTCGAACCACATCCTGCCGCAGTTTGGCAATCACAACATCAGGCTTCTCGTCTCCGACGCCGGCACCGTTTTGAGCGTGCGCCTCCAGTTTCCGTCGCTGTACTTGCTCGTACAGTTCTCCTTCGTAGATTTCCTGCCGGTCTTTCTGACCATCGTCGGCCAAGACTTGATGGTCGTTGGCCCGGTCGTCGACCTGACCGTCGTTCTGTTTCGACGGATCCATCGGAGCCAAGTGCATCGGCGTCGGAGCCAGCACTTTGGCTTTCGTTTCGCCGCGCAGCTTCCAGCCACCGCCCACGATCTCCTCCACGACGGTGGCGTTGTCGTACGGCACCCAGTGCAGCTGACCGCACGAGTTCGTCTCGTTCATCCAGCCGTCCAAAGACACATTGGCGAACTTCAAGTACTCGTCGAACGACCGAGCGCCGCCGAACCCGTACTTGTCCAGCTCCAGCGCGTCCACGAGCCCCTTGAACGGGATCCCCACCCGCAGTCGGAACCGGTTGTGGGTCATCTCGGTGTCGCGGGCTTTCTTGTCCGGGTCGATCGACGCCTCCCAGAACGACGGCGTCGGCTTCTTGGAGTAGTTGTGGTACAGCACGTTGCCGAACCGGCTGGGCGAGTACAGGTCGTAGCCGTGCGTCCAGTAGTCCGCAGACCGCAGGAACTCCTCGCCGTCCCAGAGCCACGGCGTGTGCGGGTCCACCGGCACGTTGCGCTCGGCGTGGCACTTGCTGAACGACAGCCCGCCGCCCCACAGCGCCGCCATCTGCGGGATGTTGGTGTTCTTCTTGATGCTGGCGCCGACGATCCGCGTCATGCCGTTACCTCCGCGGATGGTCGTGCACAGGTGCGGCAGCCAGTCCGGCGCCTTGTTGTCCCCGTTCTCCAGCACAAAGTCGTGGAGGTCGTGCGGATACGCCGTCAAAATAGCCATCTCGTTGTCGATCCGCTTCCACTCCGTCAGCAAATTCTCGTCCCAGTTGTTGGTGAAGATGCTGTGCGCGTCCACCTGCAGACAGAACTCTTCGTCGCCGAGCATCTTCTGCTGCTGGTACCGAGCCGTCGTGCAGCCCGCAGCTTCGGCCGCCGGTCGGGGCGTCACTTGGATCCGGTCCTTGTATCGGCAGTCGCCGTGGTCGGGCCACTCCGCCGCCGCTCGCTTGCAGTACTCGTCGACGCACGTCGGGTCTCCGTCCACCAACTGCTCCAGGATGCCGAACCGCAGTCGCTCCGGGTACGTCGCTCGCTTGAACGCCGTGAAGATGGTCTTGCCGCACCGCCAGCCGTCGCGAAAGACCGACGACCCGATGAACATCTCGAACGACGTCGGGACGTGTGCCGGTGGCGGTCGCAGACTCCGGTCCGCCGGCGCCAGCGGAACGTGCTGCACCGTTGGGTCGAGATCGAGGAGCTTGGTCGTCCCGAGGACGTTGATGGCGGGCTTGTCGTCGTCTTGGCCGTGGACTCGGCCCAAGTTGCTCGACAGCATCAACGCCGTCACTGCAAGGCGCAAGCTTCTCATAGCGGACACTTGGTGGTGAAAGACAGAAAATGTTAGAGACCCTCGCCATGGAAACTCCCGACCTTTTAGACGTGACTAACACCGAGACCTTCGGTGATACGTCCAGAGTGGTGCAAAAGAGCTTTTTGCTGTCCGTGAACTTCTTCGTTAACTCCGCTGAACTCGACTGAAAGAGCCATTCATCGATGCTTGAGACCCGAGTCTTCTCGTTTGTAGCTCTTGACGACGACAGACCCAACACTCGAGGTCCGGATTATCGGGCCGAATGACGACGCTCGACCGTAACTCGTTCGACGAAGACGTATACTGCAAACCACTGCTCGTGATCCCTGCAGGATTAACTGCAGGGAACGCGGTGAGTTGCAGGATGAACTTGAAAGCATCTGAGATGATCACTGGATCGGGCTCGCCGAACGACTCGACGAGGAGGTTTTCGCTGTCTCCGCTGACTGCAGCAGTTAGAGCGATCCAGATGACAAGGAAGTTCATCATAGACTCGACTTGGCAAGGGCTCGCAAGTGATCTGCTCTAAGATGGGCGCCAATAGTCGGTTTGACCAATTTCAAGACAACTTTCTCACTCTGTCTGCCATGATGAGAAGCTAGCCACAGTGTACGAGGAACAACGAAGGAAAAGGTACAGACGTCACCTTTTTCAACTTTTGATACGGTCAACCTCGGCTCGAAACACGCTCGACGGACTCTACGACACTCAACACCTGGACTCTTCCCTCAGCAAACAGTTAAAAGTTGTAACGATGCTTGAAGTTCTCGAGGATGCGACGCAGCATCCAGCCGTCAGCAGGTGTGACGGTCGGACTGGCGTCCATGATGCAGGCCGGGAAGCCGGCAGGCTTGTTCGCTTCCACGTACATGTCCTGCAAGCCGAAGCCGTGGCCCATCTCGTGCGCCAAGACCAGCATCTCCTCGTCGTCCATGGAGTCGAGGAAGGTTTGAGTGAGGAGCTGCTGGCCATCGTAGGATCCCAACCCGTCGATTCCTTCGCCAACGTAGTCCGAAGGCCACAAGAACATATCGTACGGAGTTCCTTTGCACGAACTGGCGTCGAAGCTTTCACCCTGCTTGAAACACGCCGGGGACACTGCGGGTTGCCCTTGTCGTCCAGCTCGCCCTCGTAGATGGTACCGAGCGAGTCATCACTCCATCCAAGGATCGACTTGTCTTTGACCGCGAAGCCCACGACTTTGACGCTGATCGACTCGTACGGCCAGCACTCGTAGCCGACGAGCCAGTGGTTCCACAGGTTGAGCTGGCGCTCCAACAGGCCTTGGAACTTGGCTGCCGTCGCCTTGGGCAGCTCGGTCTTGCTGTCCCAACGCACGCAGTAGTTGATCTTGCCTTTGTTCTTGACGAGCTGGTCCGTGATCCAGACGTCGTAGTTCGGGGCCTCTTTGCTCAAAGTGTTGTCCCAGACCCAGTCGAGGTCTTATGAAAGAACGTATTTCGGTCGATAAAGGTAATATACCTAGAGCTTTCTTGAGTTTTTGGTATTCCTGGTATTAACATACTATTTAACTGTATTTTATTATAGTATTGGTTGAGGAACTCGCCAGCGCAGGAAGAAAGCTCTCACACTGCGCTTCCTTCACCGCATACCCATCCGGATACCTCGAAACCATGTAGTGACTCTACAAACACGAAACCAGCGCTGAAATCTTACCCCACTGAGAATGGCTGGAGCGGCAATGACGAAGGGGACAATCCCGATCAGCTATGGTACTTCCACACGCATCTGGAGCAAGCGCACAAGGCTGTGGTCGAAGAGCGCATTCCGATCATCGGATACACGGCGTGGTCATTCCTGGACAACTAGAGTGGGGTCCTACATAAGGGTTCCAGAAACACAACCTACCCACCCAACATCATTCTTGCAAATGGCACCCTGCCTACACGTCTCGCTTCGGGTCACCATATAACATATTATGAAACTCCTCTGCAAAACGTACTTCATTTCTCACCACCATTCATTTCAGAGCTTCCAAGAGCACAGCACGTTGGGGATTGGTCGGCTGTTCGCCCCCAATCCCTGCTAAGGAGGAATCATTCGCTGGGCATGTTGAAGAATCCGGTACAGATTCATGTCGATCGTCGCTGGAAATTGCTGGCCGTGATAGACGAGAAAACGAATATTCATTCTATGATGCAGGCCCAGCAGCTCGCGTGAGTCCAATGTTACTACCGTCCGGGGTGCCACCACAGGTACAGGATTCACATTTCTGGGCAATCGAGCCGCACGTCCTGCAGCATCTCTTGCCACAGTACACAACTTGTATTCAATTCAGCTGTAACCAAACGGCGCGTTACCGACACACAGAGGATAAATCGCACCCCTGGATAGCGGTGCCACTGATCCGCTTTCCAGTCAAGGCAGCCCTCGTCGAATCCCCACTGTTGGGAAAACCCAACCTCAATGATGAGTGAGAACCACGACTCATGATTCCGTACTCCGTGTGGTAGCGGATTGCGATCACCCAGTCTTATGGGGCCGTAGCTGGGATCTGGAGCGATGCTGCGAAGTCGGGGTTGACGAGGAGGAGGTGCTTCTCCGTGTGCGTGTGTGAACTGTTCGAACGCCGGCAGCCGTATGAAAAATCTGTTGATTGCGAGGACAAACTGTTCGTGTTCCCGTGACTTCATATCCTTGGTAACGGCTCTAGCGTAGCGCTGCCGGTGGGTAGTCTCTTGATCTTGGTGCGCGAATCGACAGATTGAGAAATGACAGCGGCCGAAGCCTTGCTTGGATGTCCACGGCATGGTTACTACACTAGGTTTTTACATGCCCACTTTTGTTTGCCGTAACTAAAATGGAACCACTCGAACGCCGCCCGATGGGTCTGGCGGTCACTCTCTTGGACATCAGCTAAATCATGGGCGGTCTACTTCCTTGACTTTCTGTTCTCTACCACCGTTCCCTCCGTAGCTGCCGCCATTCTTGTAATCGTGTCTTTGGAGGCCTGTGTGGTCCACACTGTGGACGGAACGCGCAGAAAAACATAAGTTAGAGCCCCATTTTTAACTCTGTCGCCGCAGCTGAGGATGAATACCACACACCAGTACCCGCTTCAAGCTCGGCAAAGCAGCATGGCCGTCGCCCGGATCAACCGCGAAATTCGAGCAGCCTTGGACCGTCAACACGACTCGACTATCTTTCCCGTTTGCTCCGCAACCGCGGAGGAGTGGCGAGCCTACCAAGACAGCGAGAACGAAGCGCTCATCTCGTCGTGCATGGACTCCATGCCATGGAGTGGATCGCGGGTACAGTCTACGTCGTGGAGATGCCGACCCGGGAACGCGAACACTGCATCTACCAAATCTACTGTATAGGTGCTTGACGTTGCGGCCCGTCTTCGACGCGTTTGTCATCGCGCATGGGAAGTCGACTCCTCCAGGATATCAAGTCTTTCCCCAGTATGAACCTGACAGCAGCTACGGACCGGCACGGGAAACGGGGTCTCCGTTGCCTCCTGGAGTCCCAAACCATGCGTCTTGGAACTCGTTCATAGTGGAGATAGGCCACTTGCGTGGTTGGGGAACGGATGTGGGTCTCCTGGACTGGAAGGCTCAACAATGGTGTAAATATCCGGGAGTGCGGTTCATCTTGTGCCTGTCGGTCACCGATCAGCTGGCAAGGGCTGAGTACAAACAACACGCACGGCTGAATCCGACGAACCCCGTGCCTGTGGTTGCGCCCCGGACGCTGGTAAGTTTGGACTCTCGCCACTTGCTGGGCTTGCCTCCTGCGGCCAACCTTGATCATCTAGTGAAGCAAGGTGTGCCAAGACGTCTCGTAGAACGATCAAGTCTCCGCAATACACTTCACCGAACCAACGAAGGCCTCACATAGCTTTCAGCTATGAGAGGGCTCCGACTGGTAATGACGGCGTTGATGCTGTCGAGCGCCCTCGACCAGGTCCATGGCCAAGACGACGACAAGCCCGCCATCAACGTCCTCGGGACGACCAAGCTCCTCGATCTCGACCCAACGGTGCAGCACGTTCCGCTGGCGCCGGCGGACCGGAGTCTGCGACCGCCACCGGCACACGTCCCGACGTCGTTCGAGATGTTCATCGGGTCGTCGGTCTTTCGCGACGGCTGGCGGTGCGGCAAGACCATCTTCACGGCGTTCAAGCGAGCGACGTACCCGGAGCGACTGCGGTTCGGCATCCTGGAGCAGTTGGTGGACGGAGACCCGACGTGCGTCGACGAGTACTGCAAGCGAGCGGCGGCGGAGTGGCCCGACCACGGCGACTGCCGATACAAGGACCGGATCAAGTGACGCCCCGACCGGCGGCCGAAGCTGCGGGCTGCACGACGGCTCGGTACCAGCAGCAGAAGATGCTCGGCGACGAAGAGTTCTGTCTGCAGGTGGACGCGCACAGCATCTTCACCAACAACTGGGACGAGAATTTGCTGACGGAGTGGAAGCGGATCGACAACGAGATGGCTATTTTGACGGCGTATCCGCACGACCTCCACGACTTTGTGCTGGAGAACGGGGACAACAAGGCGCCGGACTGGCTGCCGCACCTGTGCACGACCATCCGCGGAGGTAACGGCATGACGCGGATCGTCGGCGCCAGCATCAAGAAGAACACCAACATCCCGCAGATGGCGGCGCTGTGGGGCGGCGGGCTGTCGTTCAGCAAGTGCCACGCCGAGCGCAACGTGCCGGTGGACCCGCACACGCCGTGGCTCTGGGACGGCGAGGAGTTCCTGCGGTCTGCGGACTACTGGACGCACGGCTACGACCTGTACTCTCCCAGCATGCTGGGCAACGTGCTGTACCACAACTACTCGGAGAAACCGGCCAGCTTCTGGGCGTCTCCGATCGACCCGAAGAAGAAGGAACTCGACGCCGAAATGAGTCGTAATCGCTTCAAACTGCGTGTCGGGATGCCATTCAAAGGTCCGGTTGACGCATTGTCGCTCAAGAAGTACGGCTTCGGCAGGGTGCGCAGCTTCGAGCAATACCTCGAGTTCGGGAACGTCACGTTTGAAGGCTGGATGAACGACACGAACTCTTGCGGTCAGCTGCATTGGGTGCCATACACGAATGCTACGGAAGTGGAGGAGCTGGTAGGCGGTGGTTGGAAGTTGCACGGTGAGGCAGCACAGCATGTCGAACCAGAACCTGCCAAAGAGGAGGTTGAGCCCAAACCAGTTATCAAGGACGAAGAGAAGGAAGACGGGGAGTGGCAGGACAACCAAGTTCATCACGACGATGCTGATCTAGAGAACAGTGGCTTGGATATAGAAGGTAACGAGGGAAGTGACCATCAAGTGCTTCACGCGAAACATGGGGAAGGATCATCGACGACAAGCTAGAAGCAGCGAAAGTATTGCAGTTGCGGCATGATGAGGCTACTCAAGCAAAGGAATCGGGGGCTCCGATGGGGATCATTGCTTTTGTGGTCATGGCGGTGCTGTTTGTGGCCGTCTCGAGTGACACGAGAGCTCGAGCTATCCGGAGTGGAACGTGCTGCACAAGTGGAACGCATCGAAGTATTGAGTAGAGCAAAAGTAGGCATAGTTTCTTTCCACAATCTGTAGAAACCTTCATTCGATAGAGCCAACCATTAGACCCTCATTACGTAGCAGATCGAAAGTAGAAAAACTCTGCGCTTTGTCTGAAATGGTTTCCACCATTTGGTTCACAGAATAAGTATTCTCTCACACTACAAGTTCCCGTAGACGACACAAGCTACCATGAGCATCATCTCCTTCATAGCATGGGGTTAGCACTTTTATCGGCACCATCTTTTGCCGAGAGTGGCGAGCAACAGATCAAGGTTCGAGACACGAAAATCGACTTGGATCCAAACGTGCAACACGTTCCGCTCGATCCGAGTCTGCAGGGTCTCCGTCCACCACCGCCCAACGTTCCCGATACCTTCGACATCTTCATCGGTTTATCAGTTTTTCGTGACGGGTATCGCTGCGGCAGAACGCTCTTGGCGATATTCTCTCGGGCTACACACCCTGAACGGCTACATGTCGGTCTCGTCGAGCAGATATTCGACGGAGACCTCACATGTCTCGACGAATATTGCAAGCTTGCTAACAACTCGTGGCCTGATCAAGGTCCGTGTCGGTACAAGGACCAAATCCAAGTCGAAACGATGTCCGCCGGCGACGCTCGTGGCTGCACGACTGCAAGACACATCCAACAAAAACTAATTCGTGACGAGGAGTTCTGTCTTCAAGTTGATGCCCACAGCAACTTCGTTAAAGGTTGGGACGAATTGTTACTGGAAGATTGGACTCGTGCGGACAACGAGATGGCTGTGCTGATGACGTATCCTCACGCCAACTACGCAGACCCAACAGACGACGGCGAGCTGCCGCACATGTGGGCGTATCCTCATTTGTGCGCCATTAACCAGCACAGTGGCGGTCTCGTCATGTATCCGTTTTCCGGGATGATCTACAACCACCAGACGCCGCAACTCGGTGAGTTGTTGCTTGGATTGCTATCGTATTAGCAAACTAATTAACATTTGCTGTGTAGGAGCGTACTGGGGAGGTGGTTTATCCTTCGGCAAATGCCACGCCGAGCGGAATGCGCCGGTAGATCCTCATCTTCCGTGGCTTTGGAGTGGTGAGGAATTCCTGCGCTCTGCGATCCTGTGGACGCACGGCTACGATCTGTACTCACCGAGCGAGAATGGCTCCGTCGTCACGCACAACTACACCAAGAACGCCAACCAACTGGGCTGGAAGACGAATGTTGACGAGAAGACCAAGAACCAGGAAAAGGAAATGTCTGTCAATCGCTACAAACTGCAGATCGGACTCCCAGTCAAGGGACGGATCGATACATTTGAGCTGGACAAGTACAGCTTTGGGACTGCGAGGTCCTTCTCCGACTTCATCAAGTTCACGGGGTCGTCGTTTAAGGACGGAGTGGAAGACTACGGAGCTTGTGGCCAACTCCACTGGGTGCCGTACGCGAACGCGACGGTGGTGGAAGAAATCGTCGGTGGTGAGTGGAAGCTCTACCCAAACTCCTTCAAGAGCGCCTCGCTGGTTGACAACAACGCCATCCAATCTGCCAGCGCCTCGGACAAGAGTAAGTTTGACAAGATCGAGCCTAAAGCTCTACTTGCTGCGCCGTTATGGGTTCTATGCGGAGCAGTGGTGGCTACGCTGTTTGTGTACGTCTCGGACCCTCGTCGACGCCAAAGAAAATGAGTTTGCCACTGAAACACCAACAATGATGAAAAATATATGTCAGCGATATCACCACAGCCATAGAGCACCAACAATTTTTTCCTGCAGGTGAAGGTGATGCGTCTGGTGGTGTCAGGCGGATGCTTCTCAAAGCTGAAAGTTCCGGACGGCTACCAACACACGCGCGTTGTGGTGGCGACGAGCTCTACAAAGTCGAACGCCGAGCGCTCCACCAGATGCTTCTTGGTGAAGTAGATGTCTGCAACTCAAGTGGCCAGATAAGGCGTGTGCTCATCTACTCAAATGGCCGACGCCACCGAAAGACAAGCAGTGCTGGAGTGGAGCTCACCAGCTGAGCCGTGTGCAACGTCGAAAGGCTTCAACACCACCACCATCGTATGGTGGTGGTGTCATGCTCGTTTCAACATCTTCTGACTCAACTTGCGCGAATTTTGACGCTGCTGCCAAACTTTCAGGCGCGATCAGGTGCCCCTGGCGTCAGCTCCGAAGTGGTACAGACACAACTTGTCCCGGGCAGCGCTACAGTCTCAAGTGCGTCGTTGGGCATTTTCTTTCATGCTGGCTGGCGTGGGACGTGTCCGCCGTAGCGGTCCGTAGCTAACAGGGCAATTCAAGGCTCGCAACGCCGGACTCGCCATAGACCGGCCCCGTTGGCGCCGTTCCCTTTGAAAGCCGCAGCTCACGCCTTTGCGTCGAGGCGAAAGTGTCTCCAGAGTCTGCAGCTTCGATGGGCATCAACGCCTTTGCATTGTTCGCCTTGACCAAAGCCACACACTTGCAAAGCTCGGGTTTGGCCTTGGCATTTCGTGTCGCTTCCTTTCAAATCCGCCGCACAGCGAAAGCCCCAAACAGCAAAATGCAAGTGCGAAAACTTCAGGCAGAAAAGCACGGAAAGATCGGCGAGAGTCGGTCCGCGATGCACGACACGCTCCTCAAGCCAGCTGGGCCGCGCATAAGATTGGACTTGGGTCTCCGCTCGGCCCTGGTGGTCTGCTCCGGTCATTCTGCAATTTGGCTCGGACGACTTCACCACCACCAAGTTCACTACCACCACCACCGATGGCTTTCGGCTCCGTTTCCAAGCTTTTGGCGCTCGCCGCCTCGGTCGTGACGGCCCAAAGCAACAGTGGCAGCCTCACCATGTCGGTGGGCACGAACGGCACCACGGTGCAGTCCGAGACGGGCACCACGGTGTTCATGGGCACCGAGTACAACCCGAAAAAGTGCCCGCTGCAGTTCCTGTCGCTCGAGTGCGACGACAACTGCGCCGAGCTCAACGGCTACCAGCTCGAATGCGTCTCGCAGGGCAAGCAGAACGGCAAGGAGAAGAAGATGTGCGAGTGCAAGTCGGAGGACGCCAACACGTGCCAGAACTCGGCCAGTCCGAACGCCACATCGGGCACAGTGCCGCAGTTCGGTGAGTGCAGCGACTCGCTGCAGTGCGTCGACTCGTACGGCTACATCACCACCTCGACCGAGGAAGGCCCGATCTGCGCCGAGAAGCTCCACTGCGTCAAGGAGATTAACACCACGGCCACCGAGCCGGCCTCCATCTGCCACACGTGCATGTCGTGCATTGCGCAGAACGACGCCGCTGACAAGCAGTTGGCCGGTGTCAAGCGCTTCAACTGCTCGGCCATCTGCCCGCAGGAGATCCTCGACACCGTCGCCGAGCGCAACGCCGCCGGTGTTGGTATCGCTGACTCGTACTCGCTGACGTCGTCGGCGTCGGGATCGAGCAGCGGCAACGCGTCCACCGAGTCGAGCACGAGCAGCAGCACCGCCGGATCCAGCAGCCCCGCGTCCATCGCGCAGCAGTCGAACGTCGTCATGATCCTGTCGGCGGTAGTGGCCGTCGCGCTCGTCGGTGCCATGAACTAAGAAGTAGACAGACCTGCAAGGCGTTGCAGGACAGCGAGGCGAGGACACCGATCGCGGTATTAATGTTATCAACGCATTTCGTTACAACTTAGAGCATGGAACGTTTGGTACTATGTTGCATACGAGTCGGGTGGAGGTGATTTGAGACCAGTGGCCTTACAGCCATCTCGACTTCACCAGGAAGCGTCTGACATCACCACCGCCGTCATGTTGGTAGCTCGATGAGTTTCCGGCCCACGTTCTGTGGAAGGCTTTCACCTGCATCCGAAAATTGTTGGCTCTCTATGGTTACGACGAGCACGTGTCTTGGCGCTGATTCCAAAACGCAGTATCCTTCTGGTCGCCGATTTTCGGGAGAAAGCGCCCAGAAAGCAACCGATCGCTGGATCAGATTGCTATCTGATCGAAAGAGCCGTTAGCAGTGAGTTCCAAGTGCTGCAGACGTCGGTAGTTTACTGTGAATTGTGGCGCAAAAGAGTCCTGTTCAAGTTACTCAATACTGCGGTGCATTCGACTCGTAGAGCAACTTCCACTCCGAAGAGCCTGCGCTCTCGTGTCGTTCGAGACGGCCACGAACAGCGCCGCCATAACTACAAAAACAATGATCCCCATCGGAGCCCCCGATTCCTTTGCTTGAGTAGCCTCATCATGCCGCAACTGCAATACTTTCGCTGCTTCTAGCTCGTCGTCGATGATCCTTCCCCATGTTTCGCGTGAAGCACTTGATGGTCACTTCCCTCGTTACCTTCTATATCCAAGCCACTGTTCTCTAGATCAGCATCGTCGTGATGAACTTGGTTGTCCTGCCACTCCCCGTCTTCCTTCTCTTCGTCCTTGATAACTGGTTTGGGCTCAACCTCCTCTTTGGCAGGTTCTGGTTCGACATGCTGTGCTGCCTCACCGTGCAACTTCCAACCACCGCCTACCAGCTCCTCCACTTCCGTAGCATTCGTGTATGGCACCCAGTGCAGCTGACCGCAAGAGTTCGTGTCGTTCATCCAGCCTTCAAACGTGACGTTCCCGAACTCGAGGTATTGCTCGAAGCTGCGCACCCTGCCGAAGCCGTACTTCTTGAGCGACAATGCGTCAACCGGACCTTTGAATGGCATCCCGACACGCAGTTTGAAGCGATTACGACTCATTTCGGCGTCGAGTTCCTTCTTCTTCGGGTCGATCGGAGACGCCCAGAAGCTGGCCGGTTTCTCCGAGTAGTTGTGGTACAGCACGTTGCCCAGCATGCTGGGAGAGTACAAGTCGTAGCCGTACGTCCAGTAGTTCGCAGACCGCAGGAATTCCTCGCCGTCCCAGAGCCACGGCGTGTGCGAGTCCACCAGCACACGCTTTTCAGCATGACATTTACTGAACGAGAAGCCGCCACCCCACAGCGCTGCCATCTGCGGCATCTTGGAGTTCTCGATCATACTCGCACCGACAATTCTTGTTAGGCCAGTGTTTCCTTTGATCAGAGTGCAGAGGTGAGGGACGGAGTTGATGACATTGTTGTCTCCGTTCGGCTTGATCATGTTCTCGTGCGTGTGGTGGGGATACATGGTGAAGACCGCCATCTCGTTGTCCACCGACGCCCAGTCCGTCACCAGATTCTCGTCCCAGTTGTTGGTGAAGACGCTGTGGCCGTCCACTTGCAGACAGAACTCCTGGCCCCCACCAGTCTCTGCTGCAAGTGGCGAGCAGTGGTGCAGCCCGCAGACTGTCCAGCGTCTCTCGTATCGATCACGATGTTCTTCTTGTACCGGCAGTCCGTGTCGTCGGGCCACTCCTCAGCAGCCATCTTGCAGTACTCGTCCAGACATCTCGGGTCTCCTTCGTACACTTGCTCCAAGATGCCGAACCGCAGTCGGTCCGGGTTCTTGGCTCGCTTGAGCGCCGTGAAGATGGTCTTGCCGCACCGCCAGCCGTCTCGGAAGACCGAGGACCCGACGAACATTTCGAAGGGTTTGTCCGGGACTCGAGCCGGCGGTGGTCTCAGGTGGCGCTGCGTTGGATCCAGCGGAATGTGCTGCCCGGTGGGGTCCAGCGGCCCCGACTTGGTCCAGTTGTCCCAGTAGATGGTGGTCTCATTCGTTCGAGCCAACGCCACCCCCAGCAGCACCACCGACGATAAAATGCGTAGCATTGTCCTGATGAAGCAAAAGGAAGACTGACCTCGGCGACGCCATTCAGTTCATCCACGTACGCGAGCTAGGGATCGTTACAACTTCTAGCGATCCAGCATGCGTGCAGAAGAAAGCTGGAAACAGCCGTATCACACCGTATGATCATCTTCGACGTCTTCAGCAATTGTGGGCATCAAGTAACTCGCAACGGCAATGACATACGCAAAATTGACACAACAAGACCGCAGAGAACCAGCAAGCATAAGAAGTCACTTTTCTCTCGTTGTCATCCAACGAAATGCCCGAGAAAGAGATCGCATCGAGTTGTTAATCTCCATTAGCAATTTCCTCCACAACCAAAGCGTCGGTGTAAAATTCCCAGCGACGTTGTTGACATGATCCATTGTCTACTACCCCGTCTTCTAATACCACCGTTGGTTAGCATTCTTGGCGTTATGACGGAGCCATTCTTGCTAGAAGAGTAGAGATCGTAGCCATGAGTCCATAAAATGGCAGAACGAAGGAACTCTGCGCCATCCCAGAGCCATGAGAGATGGGGATCCACTGGAGCATTCCGCTCAGCGTGGCATTTACTGAAGGACAAGCCACCACTCAACTGCAGTGTCGAGATGATACCAGATGCCCAGGACTGGACGAGTCCGTTCTCGTATTGCCTAATACCACAGAGATGTGGATAAGCAGGCACGTCAAGTAGTTTGCCTTGGTCAAGATTAGCGTCATGTTCAGTAGAATGGGGATACGTCGTCAGCACAGCCATCTCGTTGTCCGCACGAGTCCAATCTTCCAGTAACAATTCGTCCCAACCTTTAACGAAGTTGCTGTGGGCATCAACTTGAAGACAGAACTCCTCGTCACGAATTAGTTTTTGTTGGATGTGTCTTGCAGTCGTGCAGCCACGAGCGTCGCCGGCGGACATCGTTTCGACTTGGATTTGGTCCTTGTACCGACACGGACCTTGATCAGGCCACGAGTTGTTAGCAAGCTTGCAATATTCGTCGAGACATGTGAGGTCTCCGTCGAATATCTGCTCGACGAGACCGACATGTAGCCGTTCAGGGTGTGTAGCCCGAGAGAATATCGCCAAGAGCGTTCTGCCGCAGCGATATCTGTCACGAAAAACTGATGAACCGATGAAGATGTCGAAGGTATCAGGAACGTTGGGCGGTGGTGGACGGAGACCCTGCAGACTCGGATCGAGCGGAACGTGCTACACGCTTGGATCTAGAGAGATCATCATGTCGTTGACGTACATTTGTTGTTGCGCACTTACTGCGATTAACATGGCCAGCAACATCCAAGTGAAGAAAGCGTGGATACTCACCGCCGGAGCACTAAACTGTTGGTGGCTTGAGCCGTGAAAGTGAACAAACTCACCAGCGACCACAGCGTGCCTCTTGACCAACGTACTGTCCCCACCGGAGCGTCCACTTCGTTACAGGAGTTTGAATATGAATCGTCCTTGCCAAATCCAAGTGGCAACATACATTAATGAACGCACACGTCCTCGTGACTGCTACAACAAATACGTCATGAAATGGGTCAGTAGGTCACGCCCATTTGACCCATCACATTACGGAACACGAAGCCCGTGCAGCGGTCCTTTAGCCGCTCGCACTCGGTCGCTTGCAGGCCAATTCGTCTTGCCACTGCTCGTCGCGCTTCCTCCGCTTCTGAGATGCTCCCAATAGCAAGTGTCTGACCCTTTGGCTTGTCCAGCGGACAGAAAGCCTTGATACAGACCACACGCATCGACAGCATCTCGGTGCCTGGCTCGCGGCGAACCACCACCCCACCACAGCAGTTACGACGGATCATCTTTTGCCCCGGGAGATCTGCCGGTAGAGGACACAAAGCGTCTTCATCGACATAGTCCCATAGGATCATACCTTCGTCGCGGCCGCGCTGCTCCCGACACAGCACCCGAGCTTCTACTGTAATGTTATCCGGATTGTGTACTGCGTCTAGGACTTCATAGGTCGGATCCATCCTGGCAGACAGCCCCGTGTAGTACACGCGAGAGTTGGCCATCGCAGTCCCATCATCTTGAACTTCGACCAAATCCAAAGCGCGGGATTCGTAGCCTGCGCCTGGATAGTACAGGCCGATGCCTCTCATGCTTGCGAAAGCCACATCCTGAAGTTTATCCAGCGTCACATCGTCTGATTCCTTCAGCAGGAACACGGCCGAAAACTGTTTGATCACGCGACCGTCGGCTGCGTCGTTCTGTCGGTTCTTCTGGGCCTGACCAAACAGGTCGCGCATCATGGACACTTCCAGTCCGCTGGGCATCTCCTCGAAGTCTCGAGTCCCGTCGTGGAGGATCTTGACGTGAGCCGCATAGACCTGACCCGTCCCCAGCAGTCTCTGCGTCTCTGCTTCCGTGTCTTTCAACACTAATTTGTTGGCTAGATCCATCTTGCTCTGGGTAAAGTGCGCCACGTATTCCTTCCTTCGAGCCAGCGCATCTCGGGATGCGAGCGCTGTGTACGAGTGTACCCAGTCGTGGAACTCCAGCTCCTTGGAGCAGGGAGTCCCCTCCTCCCATGAGGGCCTTCATGCCTCCCAGGAAGGCGGTCTGTTGGAACAGTGCCTGCTTTAGCGTCTGATTGGTCTCTTCAGCCTGCTTCCTTTTGCGTCTTTGGGTCATGGCCTGCTCCTGGTACATCACCAGTTGCTCATTGTTGGCCATTTGCGCTCGTCTCTCTGCTCGGAGCGTCTCCAGCTGAGCGGTGAGTCTTGTGAGGTCATTTTGCAGTGAAGACACGAGACATTTCTTCTTCTCTCGGTGTCGCTGGACACTGGAGGCGATCTGAGACCGTCGTCTCTGTTTCTTCTGCTCTTCCAGCGTCAAGGGCTCAGTCTTGACCTGGGCAGCTCTTCCTCTTCCTCTGCTCTTCTTCTGGGCCTGGATTTTGGCTCCTGTTTTCGCTGGAGGTTTGACTGCTTCAGAACCTGATTGACCGCTACTAGAGCTGCTGTAGCCTGTTGGAAAGCCCCAGAATAAGGCGACGCGGGCGTGGCTTCGCCTTGATTGAGGGGTCTGTTCTGGACCTCGTTTTGGCCTGTTGACGCCCCGGAAATGGCTGGGATGGCGCTCAGTGCGTCGTTGATGAAGAGATCGTCCAGTAAGTCCCAGTTGCCGGCCATTTGCGCGCTCGGAGGTCCGTTGAAAGCCCCGGAAAGAGCGATCACGTCGTCACTTGGAGACGGAGAACACACGTCACTGTAGCTGCTCGAGGAAGGCGAATCCCACGGAATCGGCGCTGCGGACGATGCAGCTAACGATGAGGAAGCTGTTGAAGGCCGCGGCGGCGACAGACTGTTCCTGGGGGACGAGATATAGCCCGACGAAGTGGGCTCGAACATATACTGGTGTTCCATTGTCGTGGATGATTGGAGACTGAGAGTTTGTATGGGCAAGTGATGAGCGATTCAATTTAGTGTTTATTGGAAGAGAAAGGATAGAATGTGTGGTGCTCGTCTATTTAAGCGGGAGATACATATGAATTGAACAGGGTGCTTTTGCTTCGAGAACTGAGCGTCGATGATCGTGCTCAAAATTGACTATGAATTCGTGCATTCCATCACAGTGGCCTCTATATACGAACAGCATTGCCATGTCTAGTTGGAAATGATCTCATGCATACCTACAGCGGATCTTGTTTCCTCATTTCTGAGTCTGCGTTGGGTCATGGCCGTGGCTGAGCTTTTGGCCGACTTCAATTCCCTTCGTTTGAGTCTGTATAGTATCAAGAACACAGGCTTAGCTCCACTGACGTTCGTACCTATCACGGAGGCGCATTCCGTGTAGTTAAAGATGCTCGGCTTGACGAACATGTTGCGGATGATTGCTTGGTCTCCGTCGTTGGCGTTCATCATGATGCTGTTATTTTGAATTGGTTGGGTGGCACGGTCCGTCCGGATGATCTTTAGATCGAGCAGCATATTGCTGACGTAGAGGAATCGCTGGCGAGGACTGCTTGGGCAGTTGCCACAGGAACGATAAAGCTTGCCGAAGTCACAACCGTGCCGAAACCATCATGTTGCAAGATCTTGTCGTCGGCGTAGCGAGCCCCACCGCCGATTACGGTGGCCACGCTGGATGCGTTGCCGCCGTTGATGCTCAGAGCGTCTTCACACACGTCGTCCCACCACACGTTGATGACGTTACAGTCATTGTAGTCGCAGTGCACGCCTACCAATTGGTTGGAGCCGATGATGGCGTCCATGAGTGTCGCATTGGGCTCGAGCACGAACACTGCAGTCGAGTTCTCGCTCTTTTCTTGGCTGTGGCATGTGAGATTGATCCGGTCGTACACGTCTTCGTCTGGCCGTCGAAAATCTCGGCAGACTTGATCAGATATGCCTCTTCGAAGCTGACGTTGCCTGTGCTTTCGGGCCAACTGCCGTCAGGAACGGGTGCACCGAGGACCATCGCAGCAGCAGACACAAGGGCGACGATCGGTGGAAGAAGTGCCTGCATTTTTATCTAGTTGGTGGTTGGAAAGAACGCAGCCAAACTGGAAACGAAGACGAAAACGTGAACAGCGACGACCACGAAGCAAAGAACGATACGACAGTTTGACAGGTTTACTGTAGAAAGAAGAATTTCACTGGTTTGGTATTAGGCGACCCAAGAGTGCACAGCTTGATCTTCCTGCAGAGCGTCAAATGAAATTTGGCGAGCACTTCGCGGATCAATGGAACTGAGATCGTCCTGGAAAGGCTGACAGTGAGTTTGGCGATAGGAGAACCAAAGTTACTTATTTTTGCCTGCGCAGTTGTAGTGAACTACCTGGGAGACGATTCTTTTTTCATGTCAAAACTACGCGGCGAAGCAACAGCAACTGCAGCGAGATATAACAGCTTTGGATCTTGTGCAGTACGCGACGCATAACCTTGCCTTTTGCACAGGCTGTAGAGATACAGCCCAACGATTGTCGCCGACGTTGGTGAGGACAAGTGATGAACGATAGAATGGATAGCGTTTTTGTGGGAGCCGGTTGTTTCGAAATTGACTATGAATTTGGACCATCATGTTGGTCCTCCCAATCAACCACAACAGCACTATCTGGTTGGAACGCCTTCACTTGTATCTGCCTTTTCCATGGATCCTATTGCTCTTCGACCTTATTTCCTGCGTTTGGGGCTGCGTAGGATCGTCGTTTGTGGATGATGTGGGTATCGTCGAGCGAGTACTAGCAAGAAGGTCATTGCTCAGTCGGTTCGTGCTCGTGAAATAGTTTCCAGGGCTCGTTCGCACTTGTTGTCGAGCGTCGCACCGCGAGAAGGAACATGGCGCTGGGTCCGTCCTGACCCTACGGATGGTGCGATCGTACGTTTTCAGCTGGTTTTATTAACACCCTGTAGTTCGAGTATATCTATAAGACGATGGGACGGTTGACGTTTGATCAGGCAAAGCTGACGTTGCCCTAGCTGTCAACTGCCGTCGCACCCGGACCAAGAACGCCACAGAAGAAGAGTGAAGAGCGACGACCATACGTTGCATTGGTTTGTGCTGAGAGGTTTGTTTGGCTGGGTGAAATTGAGCTTGGCAATAGGCTAGTCGAGGATCTTGTGGGCTCTGTCTGGAGAGCTATGAATATTGACCATGCTCGTAACTGATTATGACTTCGCGTCGGGTCAACGCACGGCATGGCATCATATTTGTCGCTAGAACAGCCTTCAGTATCGATCAAATTCATGCCTAACACCTGGTACCAATCTCTGGTTGCAAAATGGCCTCGCTTGTAGCGGCACCAAACACAAGGACGAAGATCGAATATAGTGCCTGCAGTTTTATCGTGTCTTGTGCTTCAGAGAAACAAACAGGAAAGGAATCCCAAGAACACCGCAGAAGATGTTTGTATCGCAACCACACGTAGCATCGAAGCAATGAACGACATGGCCGTTGGGGACGAGAGTTTGCCGTTGGTTTGGGGCTAGCGTTTACAAGAAGTTCTTGACTTCTTGTTTGCCAGCCCGATGTTCCAGGATATGCAAAATAGTTATTTCTCAGTGGCTTACTCCACCTCGAGCACCCAACGAATGTGGTGTGCTAGTCTACGAAGGTTGGACGGCGCAACATCAAGTGAAGAGTATGTGGGGAAACTGCTTATACATGGAAAGAAGCGCACAGACCACAGAGCAGGACGCAAGGAATGTATCTCAGGCATGCCCGAAGCTCCCGACCGGAAACTTTCGTACGTTTCCAATCGGCCCAAGACCAAAGATGCTTCATCGACTGAAGCTTAGTCAAGAAGATTAATAACAACGCGTTAAATAGACTACCTTCGTCTCTCTCTATCCACCTAGAGCACCTTCGAGCGGCGGAGCTCAGATGGTCTGGATCTCTTCCTATCCAAACGGTTTGGCTGTGACTGAGTGTGCGACTCAGAAATTTGTGCCCATCGGATGGATATTCAGAGTCTGAATTTTAGACTGTTGGGTTTGCTCGGAGTCCCCGTAAGCATCACGGACATGCAGTCAGCATGATAAAGGAGATCGTCAAGGGTTTGTAGCACATCACAAAGATCAGAGGCCTCCATCATCACCATGAACAGGGACAGATGCGATAACGGCTTGTATGGGACTGGGTATGGGCTGCGCGTTGCAAACCGCTCTGCGCGCATGCTGTTTTGGCAGAAAAGGAGCTGTTGATGAGCCGCGCAATCACCGATCACATTCTTGGAGCTCAAGGCGTCGAGTTTGCCACCATTTCTCAAAACGGCTTGTTCGACACAACATCACACCACCACCACCACCAATGGCGGAAGTCGGAAGATTGTCGGCGATCCCCAACACGATCACCAAACGCGACCAAGCGGCCACCAAGCTGTGGCTGCTGTCGATGACTGTGGACCGAGCGACCTCGTTCGCAAAGGTCGCAGAAGTCGAGGGTTACTCGTCACCACCGTCGCCCAACTCCAAAGCTGACAAACTGCAGCACTCGTCACCGACCAAGGACACGGTCTTCATGATGGACGAGTGGAAGAAGAACCGTCGACGTGAGCAGTGCCGCATCAACCAGGCCAACTACCGCAAGCGTCAGCGTATGTACGCGTCCGCCGGAACGCTCAAGTTGTCGTCGAGTCTGAATGCCGAGCAGGCCGCAGCGCTCAAGATGGCGCTCGAAGCCTGCAGCTATTCGGCCACTCGGGCTCGCGAGAAGAAGGTCAAGACGGAGTCGACGCCACCACCGCCACCACCACCGACCGAGAGGGACTTGATCACTGAAGACGTGAAGAAAGCTCGACGACGTGAGCAGTGCCGAATCAACCAGGCCAACTATAGAAAGCGTCAGCGGGAGAACAAGCCGGTGCTTATTGGAGAGATCGACGCACTAGAGAGGGATATCCAGCGACTAGAGAGCTTCAAGGCCAAGTCCGGAGGACAGATCGCCAAAACCAACTCTCTCAAGGCCATCAGCGACTTCTACCATGGTCTGGGACTCCCAGTAGAGCAGCAACCGTTCTGCTTGGCCGATGTGCAACGGTATCAGCAAACCTACGGCTGCTCGCCAGGATTGCAACTACTCGCCGACTTGCAGCGAGAGGAGTTCGACTCGATCGAGTCTTTGAAGCTGCACTGGCGGTGGTACCGGACGCAGTTCCGAGCCTTCCAGTTCTCCATCAAGACTTGCAAACGGTTCGAGCTGAGCGAGCACACGCTCGTCAAAGTCACAGGCGAGCTCCGTTTAGACATCTACGCGAACGGCAAGGCGGGCCACGGCTCGGTTGTGTGCCCCGTTCTGCACCAGTTCGAGTTCGAGAAAGGCGACCAAGGTATGCGCCGCATTACCTCCGAGGTGGATCTCCTAGCTGGTATTGCAGCGATTCCCCATTACAGCCGCCCGCAGAGGGCGCTGACTGCGCTTCACCACCTTTCAGAAGCCTTTTGCATCTCCAACCGAGAGTCTAGGTAGGTAGGTAATCAAGCAATAAAGGCTTCATATTTGTCCATGTCATTTTACCTTCCTGCCCGCCAACTAGTGCATGACGTTGCCGTGATCAAAGGTGGCGTACGCGCTGGTCCACGCAAGTTCATATCCTCGTCACGACGCCTTTCGTTGCGTCAGGTCGCTCTAAATGACCGGCTGTTTGGCGTCTATCCATCTGGAAATGTGGTAGAGCAAGGCTCCCAAATCACTGTGACGAATACATGTACTTATCTTGTCTACGCATCGCAAGCTAACAGAAAGTTGGATAAAACCGAACGTAAAAACGAATCGAGATGAAGGTTCTCGATGAGCTCTCAAGGCCTGCACGCCAGCAGCAGCGCATTGCTAGCTGCAGCGTACTCCAAGGGCAGAACGCTTCTAGCTTCTGTGCGAGCTAAAGATCGCCATCTAGCAGCGAAGTTATGTCCTCGTCGAACTTCTTTGCAGTGGCGAGAGTCCTGAAGCACACTCAAATCGCACAGACTTCCATCAGTTGCCGCACTACGGAGGTTCCTTTCATGGACATACTCGGAGGTGAAGAACTTTGGGAAACGTTTACTGTTTTCCACATCAAACTGCTCGACTGAGTCTCCTCCGTCGGCTTGGTGCCCGTCAATGTCATCTCCGTCAGCTCCGACACCACCGAGTTGCTCGGGTGAAACAGCTTTGAGAAGTCGACGGTCGCTGGTTGTGATAGCGTCGCGTGTTCGTCAACTGAGTACAAGTACGACAGACACACCAGCAGACACTGTTTGGACAGCTCTTCCATGGTCGTCAAGCCAACATTAGATGGGAACTCATTCACTGTCAGCCATGGGCTGCTGGTTACCCCACCGACCTCCCGTCATCGTCCAGTGCACCATCACTTTTAACTGTCCGTCCTTCAAACTCGCAGCACCTTGCGCTCTGTCCGTCACTACATTGAGTTGGTGTTTAGCGTCCTTGGTGTAGGCGCCAGTCGTGATGGGGAAGTAGTTCGCTGAGACCAATTCTTGGTCGTCATGCAGCGTCAAGTTCCACGTCTCGCGGTGGCTGCGAACTCGCTCGATGAATTCGAGTCCGTTCGAATCCGTGAACAGCGTGCTAGCCGACTAGATGCTGCTTCCCGCATCAAACCGGACAATCACCGGCCCCACCGTCCAGAGAGAGAGAGAGGAACTCGTGGTCACTGTTTACGCGGTTCTCGAGCATCGTCACCCAGCGGCCAATCTCCAAAGAGACATCGACCAGAGTCACATCTCCGGATTCCGTGCCTGTCACTGGATCTTGTTCGAGTCGGGTCGGAAGACGTACGCACCAGAACGAGCGCCGTGGCCTCCTTGGAATGGTTGATAGTAACGTCTAGAGATAAGGGAACCTCAATACCTTTCTTCTTGTTCACCAACTTGGAGAGAAATCCCATCGCCTTGTCGATCTCCGCTAGAACCAGCCCGTTTTCCAGCACTACCACATCGTCTTCACCCCACACTCAGCTGTCGGATCTGCTGCATCGAAATGTTGGCCACTCGAGCGAACCTCTTCAGCGTCGGTCGACTCGTGAAGAAGCCCGACAATACGCGTCCTTGGTGGTTCCGTCCCGAACGGGAAGAAATCGTCGGTCTTGACGCTTCACGTAAGTCCTTCCTTCTTCTTTACATCCGTGTAGTAGTGAATGAGCTTATCATGTTCTTGAACCAGCGCAGCGAGTGGTCACAGCCCATCGAGATGAAGACATGGCTCCTTTTGTCGCTGCTCCTCGCAGCTGCGCATTCGTGACAAACTGCCTTGCTTCGTCACACTCATTAAAGTCGTGCAATTCTGGGTCGTTCTGGATCTCGTAGCCCTGTGTCGCCGAGTGTCCAAACCGATCGATCTGCCACCCGATTCTAGAAGTGATACCGAACTCGTCCAACAGCAGTTGGTGGCCGTACACGGTCTGGTCGACCATGTTGATGTAGTGCGCTGTGGCTTCGTCGGGCATGCACCAGTCTTCCTTCCTTCACAAGCTGCTTGACGACTCGTCGAGTCTCGGAGCCTTGTTGGTGCCACCACCGCTGGAAGAAGAAAGACTGCTCTACGAACATGAACTGGCGGTCCGGAATTGTGCAAGCTCCTCGACGGCGGATGTACTGCACTTGTTGGACGTAGTACTGGTCGATACCCAGCAACCAGTCTGTATCGTCGTGGGAGTGCGCGATGTGATGGACATTGAGCTTGGAAGGGTCGACTCGACTCGAGGTGTTGTAGAGGCCGTCGACTGGAGGGACCCACTTGTTGATCGCAGACAGCGTGAGCAGCGAGGAACGTCGTCCAGATCAACAGCAGAGCGAGCAGAGATCGCATGGCCATCCAGGAAGGTCGAGGAATGACAACAACAGTAACGTTTTAGCCACATCTTGAAGCTGGTCGATCACTTCGCCACGTCAGGGTGCGAGCATCTTCCAAGCAGAAAGGTAAGGAGGTGATCATGATGCAAAACTTAAGTATCTGCAAGAACTTGTAGATGATCTCCACGTGGTAACTGCAGTTGCGCTGAGGACGACAGCTGCCAGCAACGCTGTGATACAATCGTACACGCAACCTTGTCGACCACCAGAGGGGTGAGCATGTGATCATCGAGGACGGTAGGCAACACTCCGACACCAGCAGGGGAAGCCACGACGAACGCAATTGTGGCCTTGAAACTTTGCTAAGTTGTGACCAAACGTTGGCAACGGATCACGGGGACACGGCCTATCCACTGCGACGTTGGCCCCATGGAAGCAGGCATGACTCCAGCAGCGACGACTGCTACTGTACATGTACAGACATGTCCTGCAGGCAAAAGTCCTCGAGATATGCTGCAACTTACCAACAACTAGAGTACAGTGTATGTATTTCGTCGACGAGAGTTGAATGCTGGGATTACGGGGTAGTGGTGGTGTGTGACTTTGGTCTGGGCTTTGAGGCTGCGACGCCACTGTGGGAAGGGTGTGCGCTGTGTGTTGTGCAGCCGAAAACCGGACGAGAACAGTGATCACCAGATTTGATGGTGCCTGGACTCACAGTTGGCGGCGCCATACTGGTCTGCAGAGACCCACAGGCTTGCAAATCCAACTCACCCTCCAACAATCACTTGCAGCCCTCGATCGCGTGCAAGACATTGATCATAGAGGCGGCGGCAGACGTCGTCAGAGTGAGAGATAAGTGTGCCCACTGGCCATTCGCAAAAAAAAGGGAGTCTCACACTGCAGACTGGATTTCTGCTCGACCACCACCGCCGTCGAGATGCCGTCGTCCAGGCTGAGCGCCATCCACCCCGTCCAGACCCAGTCGTCGCTCAGGCTGCCGTCGCTGTCGTCCATGCAGGCAGGTCTCAAGCTGGTGGACGACGACGCCCAGAGACTGTGGCTGCTGTCGGCCATGGCGGAGCGGTCGACTGGTGGTGGTGGATACGTGTCACCACCGGCCTACATGGCCACCACCTCCCCGAACAAGAGAATGCGGTTCTCACCCCGTCCAAAGAGACCGAGGAGGTGACCGAGGAGATGAAGAAGGCGCGCCGCCGAGAGCAGTGCCGCATTAACCAGGCCAACTACCGCAAGCGCCAGCGCGAGTACGCATCGGCCGGCACTTTGAAGCTCTCGCCGAGCTTGAATGCCGACCAGGCAGCGGCGCTCAAGATGGCGCTAGACGCCTGCAACTACGCGGCGTCTCGGTCTCGTAGCCACAAGGCCAAACAGCTCGCCAGGGTGGAGGAAGAGCCTCAAGAAACCCACAAGATGACGACAGAAGAGCTCAAGAAGGAGCGACGACGACAGCAGTGCCGTGTCAATCAGGCCAACTACCGCAAGCGCCAACGAGAGCGCGAGCAGCAGCCAGAGACGGCGAGTGCAGTTAACACGCTGAAGATGCAGATCGATCAGCTGCAGCAGTACAAGCAGCAACTGATGACACGGCCCCTACAGAAAGACCCTCTACAGACCATCGGAGACTTTTACTATGGTCTGGGAGTTGATGCCAGACAGCAGTTGCCAGAAATTGAGAGCTACCAGCGATCTCACGGCTACTCGCCGGCGCTGGAAATGCTTCTAGATCTGCAGAGAGAGGAGTTCGATTCGATCGAATCCCTCAAGTTCCACTGGCTCTGGTACCGCTCGCAGTTCCGAGTGTTTGACTTGGCCATCACTTCGTTCCAACGCGTGGATGTTGGCGAGCACGTGGTCATTAAAGTCTGTGGCGAGCTACAGCTCGACGTGTACGCGGACGTGAAGAAGCGCGGAGGCAAGAAAGCTGGCTACGGCACCATCGCGTGTCCGGTGATGCAGCAGTTCGAGGTCGAAGCTGGCGGCCAAACGATCCGACGGATCACTTCCGAAGTGGACTTTGTGAGCGGCGTCGTTGCTATCCGCGACCAACGCGACCCGGAGCAGGTTCTGAGCACGCTGCAGTGCCTCTCGGAAGGCTTTCGCATCTCGAACCGCAGTTAAGACGTAGTGCGCCGAAAACAAAATTCTTTTATTGCAAGAGCTTTTGCGTTGTTGTTTTCTCCATGCTTACTCTAACGGCTTGGATCACGCCATTTGGAATTTGAATGGGTCATTCTACTGTTGAGGCCTTGGCTGCTACAGGCACCCAAACCAAACGGAAAAAGTGCTGTAGGCAATAGCCAGGAACAGCGCGTCCGGAGCTGCAGACAGTGACGGAAAGAATCCCTCAGACACACTGTTTGGGACTGCTGCTAAACACCAGTTCTGGCAAAGATGTCTAGACCGCTGGTACGACCAGAAGACGAGCTACATGTACTGAAGCTAAGAGAGCTCCACCACGAGAGAACGAAACAGGGCACGTGGAGAAAAAAAAGAGTATGAATGATCGGCATTGGTAAGAAAGGAACGGCCAGAGTTGATGTGAGAGATGAATCCCTTATTCCATCCGTTTATGATCTACCGTCGGGACGACAAGCTGAAAGAGAGTAAACTTGTCAAACGAGAGAGACTTCAACAATAGACTGCCTTCTCCCTACAACAGTCGGTTAGCTGGAGAAGAATACGCTATGGCCTCCGTAATCGTACGTTAAACTCTCTGCTTCTCCAGGAACTGTCTGTTTTGTGAAAAATGGACCGATGTTTTGAGGAATTCAGCTGTTTGATCTCTGTGGGGATTTCAACAAGACAATGGAAAGTACCTGTACGTCATGTAACACACTTCCGCAGAAGACAATGCCTTCTCTGTCGTGCAGAAGGCGACAGATAATACCGGTATTAAAGTTTAGTCCCTGAAATACGAACACCTTCTTCGACTGAGGTGGGGGGCTTCGGTTAGTTGGAGGCATGGACGCTCTTTGCGTTTTCCGCCGCCTTCTAGCTTCCTTGCTGCGGGTCTCACTGTACAATAACGAGTGACTAAGTATTCTAGGCGTGCATAAGTAGCGTAGCTGACGTTGCTTTTGAAGACGAAAGCAGGAGTTCGTGCCAAATCCGGTCGGCCAAAGCTATTCGGATACTAGTGCAGAACTGTACCGGAACAACGTGTTAGATACGGGCAGGTTGCTTCGTTCTGCTTTCGCTCGGAATACGGCTTCCTGCCTCCATCGATGTTTATTCTATCATAGACGGTGATGATGGCTTGGGATTTGAGGCTGGCTCCCGCAATCAAGCGCAGAAGACAACTCAACCAGCTGCTTTCCCAGTGAAGCACGAGATCGGCAGTGCTTGGGGCAGCGATCGTCGCCTCGACTTGGCTGTTTGAAAGGAGAGCGTTGCATGCACAACGCTCTCGCATTCCTCATGGCGTGCACATGATCAGAAAGCAGAAGCAAAATGAGGAAAACCGGCTCAGTCGCGCACACTGGTCCTGCAGGAAGCGTTTGTATCCTCGAAAGTTTCCTATCAAGACTGTATAGTGCGTTCGTTCACTGTCCAGGCGCCACACTGGTTCTATCGTTCAAACAAAACCCTACGTACCAGCTTGAACGGCGATGACAGACTTTGATTCATGCAGCGACACGTGATGTAGAGGCTTGAAGAGTCTTCAGGAGCATTCGGAGAGCACAAATCGAGTTGAGTTACCGATCCGAAGATATGGCAGGAAAAACAGGCTCCAACAAACCTCTGATTCAGCGCATTCTTTCATGAGGATGAACTTGTTTGCAACGGAGGGTCTTCTCGACAGGACTTCTTGCTAAGATGGACAGCTCTATCTGTTCATTCGAAGGCAGCCAGCCAACCTGTAGGAAAAACATACTTCTAGCCGTCAAAACGAGTCTTTCTCAGCCGTGGGAATGCAGTTTCTCCCTACAGATCGCAGGCTAACGGGATACCAGTTCAGATCGGGCTACTTTACTAACCGTACTTTCTCGTAGAAAAGTGGTGCTCGACTTCAGCTTGTTGATGAAGAACAGGTCGCCCCATGATCAGGCTATCGCTGTTGGTGTGCCTTGCCCATTGCAAGCACGATCATGGGATCGGCATGGACTCAAGCTTCCAACATACAGTATGTATATGAGTACCCAGCAACAATGGGACGCCACGCAGTCAAGTCTTTTTGTGTTCGACCACACCCGCTGCACGTTCATTCGTCAAACCGCAGAGTCACTACCAAGTGGCTTTAGTCGAAAAAGTAATGGCCATAGTATCGCCGTCACTCCAAGAACCGACGGCACCGAGTAATGACAAGCTCCTGCTCTTGTCTCTAACTGCCGAACAAGCGTCGACATCAACCAAAGACTACGGCGGATACACGTCCCCCTTACCAACATGCAGGCCAAGGAAGCGTGCCATTCACCACCACCCAAGATGGCAACCGACACCCAGCTCAACAACCGGAAGCGTCAACGGGATTTCATGTCGGCCGGACCTCTTCGGATCTCGTCGTCGTTGAATCCTCAGCAAGCTGAAGCCCTGGCCATGGCCTTGAACGCGTGTCGGATCAAGCTCAAGAAGCCGACGAGACAGACGAGCAACGGCAAACAACCTCAGCCCACCACCGCTACCACCACCAAAATGGTCATCCCGGAGGCAGCCAAAATGCAGATTCGTAAGCACTTCCCCACCACCAGCCAGCAGCCCACTCAACCGGTTCGACCGCCGGTCGTAGACGAGATCTACAAGTTGAGACACCAAATTGGCCAACTCAAGGCTTACAAGGCCAAGCGCATCCAGCAACACCAGCAGATCGACCCCATTGAGGCGATCGGAGACTTCTACTACGCACTTGGGATCCAAGTGGAGCACCAGCAGCTTCCGGACGCCACGTTCTACCAGCGCAAGTACGGATGCTTGCCGGGTCTGCAGCTGCTGCTCGACCTGCAGCGCGAAGAGTTCGACTCGATGGCGTCGATCAAGTTCCATTGGCTCTGGTATCGCCAACAGTTCCGAGTCTTTGAGTTTGCCATGAAGTCTTACGAACGGATGGAAGCCGGTGGCCACAGCATCATCAACGTCTCCGGCGACCTCCGCCTAGAATTCGTCCCCAAGGAAGGAGATAGCGCATCGAGCTGTTCGATTGTTTGCCCAGTGCTGCAACAATTCGAGTTCGAGGCTGCCAGTCCGTCGTCAATCCGCATCACTTCTGAAGTGGATTTAGTCCGCGGCGTTGCGTCGATCGAAGGGCAAAGCTCGCCGGAGAGTGTTTTGAACACGTTGCAACGACTCTCGGAAACGTTTTGCACTGTCAACCGGTCGCAATAGAGTCGTAGGAGCCGTGAACATTATAATCCGCCACAATCGAACCGATATTAGCTCTCCATACAGCACAACACCACACTATTTGTTTGATATTTCGACACCACCACCACCACAACACCAAGACCCCTTGTCCTGAGCTCCGTAGAGGCCGAAGCAACCGCTTCTACCGTGAAATAAATCGGCACAATAACCTTTCTTGCATTTCTGGACGACAACAACGTCGACACCACCATCACCAACACCAACACCAGTGCCACTGCCACTGGCACTGGTGGTGGTGGTGTCGAGAGCTTTGATCCCTCCGTGGCAGCATCAACAGCTTACAAGCGTAAACCGAAGCAACATGTACATGCAAACCCCTCTATAAGAATATCATCGATCAGGCCCTGACCGACGGCATTCTGACTCAGGGGGCATTCCAATAAGAGGGGTACCAAATGGCTGGTACTACCATGGAATGTACTGAATGACTGGTACACTCGGAGAATGGCATGCGAGTGAGTAGTGCCCGACGAGCTTACAGAAGACGAAAGCGTGGGGGCTGGCGCTCGCTGTTTGGACAGCTCACAACGGCAGATATCAAGAAGGATCTCCAGTATATTAGCACGTTTATCCCGTTCTCCGATGAAGAGCTGAATCGAAAACAAGCGAATGTCTCCTGGCGGATAACCTAACTTTTCAACACTGTAAATCTCCCATAGTTAAGCACCCTCTGTGAGGAATTTTATGCCTATAGAGGGGAGATGGGGAATAATGTATAGGGTTTGTATGGAATGGTCACCACCAATTATTCTTATAAAGCATATATTCGTATGGAGGGGGAATATAGAGGGGCAGCTTGCGGCGAGCCGTATGACGGGACGAACGGTGTCTACTTGAATGAGTGGTAATCCTGATACACGAACGCTAATGATCGAGTCCGCTGCACGGCTCCGATCTCGAGATAGAGAGGCAGGAAAACAGGCTGCGATGGCACTCGGGATTTGATGCCCGAAAAACTCTCGGCTCGCTCTCTGAAGGGGTTAGTATACTGCCCAGCTCGAACGCTATCCCGCTCCGGAACGATGGCGTGAATCCAGACGATCGTACACAGCTGGCCTTTTGAGCAAACCATGCGGAGTTTCTAGCGCCCAGGCCCAGCCCAGACCCCATCATGAGGCTACCGATAGTCACCGACGATAAAATAAAATATAGTAGACTCACGAAGGCCGCGCCAGTCTGTTGACGGCCGCTGAATGGCCTGCGAAAGCCGTAAACCCCATGGACTTTTTCGTCGACCAGCACGCATTTCCAGGCATGCTCAAACAGGGCATTTTGAAAGTCGATGGGATTTGATGTAAAATGGGCAGAGTTGGGAAAGTTCAAAGGGGCATTGCACAGGAAATGTATTGAATTGCCAGAAAACCCTAAAGGGCACTAGCTTACGCATGGAAATGTACGTGAGGTTAGCCTACGCACGCTCTGTTGGATCAGAAACTCACTGTTGTGCTATAACCTTCTTGCTTGACTCCAATCTGTCTGCCAGCTCCATGACTTCGAAGTATTGACGCGCTTGCAGTTCTCCGGTGGACCAGCTACACCGTTTAGCGTACTGAAATCCCCTTCCACAGTATGGGTTCCTGGAGCAATACTTGCGAGACCAACAGTAAATTCGATGAGCGCTCCAAATTCACCACAAGGTTCGACTTTAGCCCACGCGTCTTCAAGCGACAGATCACCTTGATCCTTCACCTTTCTGCAAACATCACGCTTTAGCTTGTATTCGTGGATCAGGTTCTTGCGCTGGCTCCAGATCTCCTCGGTTGCCGATTCACCTAGGTGTTCTTGCAATTTTGCTGAATAAGCGATCAGCAGACGACGTAACGCTCCATCCGTACACTTCACGATGTCAATCGACCTCGTTGGAGGCGCATCGCGGGCTTCTGCTGCAATATCGAGCTTGATATCGGTAATTCCGTCGATCATCACGGTCCGAGCTGTAGTAACAGCTTCCACCAAGCCTTGCTGACTCGTTGATTGCTGGGATTCAGTCGGTTCATTTACTTCATTGAGTTGTGGCATGTCTTCATCCTACTCGGGGTATCTTCGTCTACCATGTCCGCCAGATGCGCTGAAACTTCCAAAGTCTCTTCGCCGTCTTGATGCTCGTGGATGTTTGGTTGGTCCAGAGCCATGCCAGCGAAACCCACTTCAGCTCCTTGACGGCATGTATGAACATTGTGGTGTCCCGTGGCAATCTTGTCGAAAAGGTCTCTTGAGTGAAGGCAGCATCACGGTTAATGCTCAGAGACCTTTGGTGAATCGACAGTTGGCTCACCTTCGTCATTTCGCTTTCAAATTTCAACGCCAGTGATAAGTGGAGTTCATTCAGAGCAGCGTATTGTTCGCGCATAGTAACCGTTTTATACTGCAGCTTGCGAAAGCAGGCGCGGATCTTCTCGGTCAACTTGCAGACCACAAATAGGCACAACCACCATGCGTCACTCGATTTCGTGTTAGCCTTTTCGTCTTGGAGAATCCCAAGACGAACGTAGTTCTTCAACAGAAAGTGGCATGCATCGTGTATCAACTCCCAACGTGTCGGTATGTAGGTAACAGCAAATGTTGGCTGGAGAACTCCTTCAACAGCCTAGAATCCGAGCGGCAAAATGGGCACTCCTGGAGAGTTTCAAAAGGGTTTTTGGCTTTTTATGTGCATAATGCCCCGATAGAGCATGCCTGCGCATTTCACATCACTTTAGAAATCAGCAGAGACGACAAACAACGACATGCTGTCGACGTTGCCACGTGAGACCCCCAAGCAAGACGCCAAACTGTTGCTGTCGATGACAGCGCAGCACCCACAAGGAGTGACGACTCCGCAAGGCAGCAGTGTGCCAGCCAACAAGCTGCAGCACTCGCCACCACCAAAAGCCGCGTTCCTGACGATCAAGAAGTACCAACGAACAGCGTCTCACTACCCCTCGCCACTCGGCGCCGGAGAGCAGAAATGCCAAGCTGCGGCTCGTACGCTTCGGATCTCCTCAACGCTTAACCCCGAGCAGGCGAGAGCACTCAAGATGGCTATCGAAGCATGTGGAATCGCTCTACCCGAGAAACTGAAGGAGGAGCGACGATCGAAGCTGCCCAAAGGCCCCACCGCCGCCCCGATTCCACCACCGCACACCAACTACCGGAAGCGCCAACGGGACGAAGACAACTTGATGCAGGTGAATGCGCTGCGACAGCAGATCCACCAGCTTCAGAGCTATAAGGCCAGGCTCGGTCGACGGCAGGACCCCATCCGAGCCATCGGGGACTTTTACTACACACTTGGTCTCGACCTCGACAAGTTGGTGCTGCCTGACGCTTCACGCTACCAGCAAATGTACGGATGCACCCCGGGGCTACAGCATCTTCTCGACCTGCAAAGAGAAGAGTTCGACTCGGTCGAGTCGTTGAAATTCCACTGGGTCTGGTACCGTCGGCAGTTCCGCGTCTTCGAGTTCGCTCTCAAGTCCTACGAGCGCATCGAAGTGGACGGGCTGGTGACGATCAAAGTCCTTGGAGAGCTACGACTGGACGTGTACTCGGACACGAACCACCGCGGGAAACGATCAGGATACGGTACCATTGCTTGTCCGGTGCAGCAGCACTTTGAGCTCGACGCTGGCAGCCAAGCCGTGACGCGAATCACGTCGGAAGTGAATCTTGTAGGAGGCGTCGCTGCTATCCCGACGCAAAGTAGTCCTGAAGGAGCTCTAACTGCTCTGCATTGCCTCTCAGAAGGCTTCTGCATCTCCAACAACAGCGGAGTTTAACTTTAACGACTAGTGGATGATTTCTTTCTTCACGATGAAGTTTCGTTCCTCATGCTCACGGGGCAGAGTGTGTTTATGTCCTCAGATCTTCATTACATGCAGTAGGTTTGCTACATGCGATGCACCGCGTGAGCCGCTTCGGATCGGAACAAACCGTATTTGACACGCAATCAACTACTTCTAGTGGCTGTGGTATCCTGCTCACACGCTGTTTCCATTCTGACAAGCAGAATAAGTTGTTGCTGACATTTTCATCGTCTCAAGTACGAGCTGATTGTGGTTTCATGACGGCGTAGGGCTTGCCAGTTTCCTTCCGACCTCTTCATCTTGAAGAGACGAACTCCTATGGCAATATTGATGTTTGTCAATTGGGAACTTTGATCCGTCGCTCTTTGTCACTGTAAATGTCGTAGCTCAGGAAGATCAGGTTCGCACAGACCACGAATCGACCCATACCATTGCAACATGCCATTTTGATTCGTTTGAAGTAATTCTTCTCAATTGCTGCTCCCGCCGCTTCTAACGACGGTTGTATTCCGCGATTCGAATGCAGTACGCTCTACTGCGCGAATTTACTTCCGAAAACCCGTCCTGAAATTCCACTGCTGTCGATATTTCTGCGTCTTCGAGAACTCCGACAGGCTTCGGATACACAGCCCATTAACAATATTTCAAACAAAAAGGAAAACTATCAGGCAAGTTTTGAGTGACACCTCAACTCATTCTTCACTTTATCGCTTCCAGCCAAGACTTGCACGCTAAGTCTCTGCTGAAAAGTGCTATCAGATATCGGCCTTTGCCGCCTTCGCTGCCAACACTTCCCCGTAACCTCTCCAGAGTTTGTACAATGCGTCGCGGCTACTACGCCGCCAGGGTTTTTCAATTGTACTTGACCACGTAAGCGACTTTGGGTGGTTAATGAATGGCCTTCTATTTCGTTTTATGTGTTTTGCTATTGAAGCCTTGTATCTCTTTAGACTTGACCATATAGTTTCCGTCGATGTGGGGCGAATGACCAAGAAGGCATCGCTTTTGGTGCTGAAGCCTTGGTATAATTTCTCTCGATGTGTCTTGTGCGAAACTCGTACCTCGTGTTTTCCTCTTTGCTGGCCAGAAAATTTTCTGCTTGTGAATCAGCCTTGGGTGGTGTGCTCCTGGACCACGTAAGCGACTAGTCATCCATAGTTTTCTCTTGGGTCTCCAACTTTTGAAGCACGAAAAGAGCAATCTCCAGTACGTGAGCCACTCAGCTGCACAGGTGATTCGTTGGTATGCCTGAGAGTCCACCTCGTCCTTCTTCGTCATTGATATTTCGCAGGAGGCAGCAATCATTTTAGAAGTAATTCCTGGTCGTCCGAATCGAAGCAGCGTTGGCAGTTGCGAGCAGGATTACCACTGCCAGCGAAACGTATCGGCTCGTGTCGTGTTTGGGTGTCAGAGTGAACAGCGACGTACATTTCGTTCAGATCCGAGTGCTTAGCATTTCAAAGAAATCAAACAGGAAGCAGACACTCACATGGGAAACTTGAGCAACTATCTACCATAGCGATAATGCAAGTGTCAAATCCAGCTAAGGCTTTAGTTGCCTTCCCAAATCAAATTTGCCGCCAACGCGTCGCCGTAGCCTGTTCATACTTTGAAGAGCGGATTACTCTCAAGTTCACCTGCTGACTTGCCTTCGACGACCAACCCCATTTTCAATCGAGCCTGGTAGGACACACCGTGGAATATCCATAGATTGTACTACGAGTTCTGTAGCTCCTTTGCGAGGTCGACAATCGAGGATTCTTCTCCAACTCAATGAAAGTCCTGGCGAGTTGAGAGTTGCTCATTTTCGTCGCCATCATGGTGGAAATCATGGGATTCGACACAT
Organism: Phytophthora quininea; assembly: GCA_011947345.1. Classification (NCBI taxonomy): domain Eukaryota; phylum Oomycota; class Peronosporomycetes; order Peronosporales; family Peronosporaceae; genus Phytophthora; species Phytophthora quininea. The sequence goes on along the minus strand of JAAVTG010000275.1, from coordinate 140,044 downwards.
AGAGTTGGCTGTGAGCATGTACTTGAGGAACGCGAGTAGAGTCGGGTAGTCATGTCTTGTTCGATTCTTTCGTAGCGGAAGTAGTTAACAGCAGAAATGCTAGGATGCGTATCACCAAAAGCTCCGACTCACGTCTTCTTTTATGAAGACATTTAAGAAATGAGAAGCGAGAGAAAACCGAATAAATGCGTTTACGCTGCACCGCAAATTATGTTTTTAAAGTCACCTGTCCTGAAGCAATGGCAGTAGTCATTGGGGTTCCTCGCTCTGTATGGCAAGGTGAGTTGTAGTTTAAATGATACAGCTATGTAGTACGAAAAGAGCGTACTTGGCAATAATTACGTCGGTGAGGCGACGGAAGGCGATTAGCTATCTAGACCAACCGCCAAACTTTTATCAACGAGAAAAAGGTTTCAAAATGAACGGCACCAGTGCGAGGCCGTACGGCAAAATTTTGTAGCGTTTTGTGATAGCATAAGAAAGTTCGCATGAACGTAGCTCAAAGAAGACCGCCAGGTTGAGAATAGTTTTAGGCGCTGCTACGGCCTGTCACTGATCTACCTCAGATATCGGCCTTTGCCGCCTTCTCTGCCAGCACTCCCCGTAACCTCTCCAGACTTTATACAATGCATCGCTTTCGAGATCAGCTTGGGATCGACCTTGCGTGATCAGCCTCAATTTCTCTTTAGCATGCTCCAGAGTCACCTCGTTGAGGATCCAGTGGTCGTACTGAAATTTTTGCAGCTCCTTGGACAGCGTCTTGAATCGCGGGTATTTCTCCATCGAAATAAACGCCTTGGCCAACTTCGCGTCATTCATCTTCTGGATCATCGTACCGAAGATGTAGGAGTTAGTTCCGTAGTAGTCACCCGGGTTTTTGCCCGGTACTTGAGCGTATACTTGAGCCAGGCGAACAGAGTCGGATTGTCGTTCAGAGTTTTTCCACTGGTCTCCAATTTCTGCAACACGAGGAAAGGTATTTGTTTTTGGCCAGAAACACTTTGTACTTGAGTTTGTTGACTCCGCTGGTAAACACTTTGGCCAGATTTGTAACGTCAGCTCTCTCTTCATCGTTGCTTCTCAGCGATCGTTGGGTGATGCCACCATTGTCGACGGACTTGAGCGAGCGTTGCGTGTTTGACGCAAGAGTTAACACCGTGTTGGTTGTCGGCGTTGGAACAACGGAGGCAGCTGACAGCAAAAATACCATCGTGAATACCACGAAGCATCGACTCATAGCTCTTCTTAGCAAGTCTTCTTCTTTTCTTTGTGGGCAGGGTGTGTAGCTGTCGTGAGTTAAAATGCGGAATGAGGAGAAGCGTTGGGGCTATTGATGGCGTAAACGCCATTTCACAATTCCCGACGGGAAGCCGACAAAATCAAAACCCATAATACATTTATTTCCTTGCTGAAGAAAACAAAGTGTTAGCTGGTGCGCCATCAGAGTTTGGCAGTTATAATGTTGAAGCGAGCCGCACAATCACTGATGACTGAAGAGCTGCTGGTCCTGCTGAAGAGCTCTCCCCATCGCAGCGATCGAAATGGTGTTGGAACGTGTTGCATTTGCTGCCACTTTCATCGCCCAAACTTCTCAATTTACCATTCGAGTCAGCACTTCACCACCAACCCTGGAAACGATGACGCAGAAACATTTTCTTTTGCTGCTCTTGCTGGTCTCCGTTCTCACGGTCTGCCACTCTCACGACATCTCCACGGCTTCGACTGACCAATATCGACAGCTACGTGGAAATGATCAAGACGACGAGGAAAGGGGTGCGCTTTCGAAGTTGTCGCCGAAACTGACCGCAGCCAAACAGAAACTCAAGTACAAGCTGTGGCTGACGACCAGAACCAAACCCGAAAATGTCCTCATCGAACTCGAAAATGCGGGAGTCAAGATGACCGAGACGACATTGATGGCTTGGGTCAAGTACGTGGTGAAGTGCCGGGACAAGGTTGGCGCCAGTGGCGATATGGCCGCGAACGGAAACTTGTTCCATACGTTGGCCGAGAAGTTGCCAGGGGACAAACTAGCCACGTTCTTGGTGTCGATGCGGAAGGACCCGAAACTCGAGAGCCTGTCGAAAGAGCTGCAGACGCTTCAAAACGCGCTGGATCGAAGAGGACGTCAGCCCCGACCGTGTCAAGGTGATGCTGAAAGTGAACATCCAGGGCAAATCTGAAGCCCAACTTCGATTGGACCCGGCCTACAATGTGTGGAGAGAGTACGATAGCGCTACTATCGCGCGCGAAGTGGCTATATCCGTAGGCAATGAATCGTAAAAGCCACCGTGTTTCAGTCGATCGACATTCCGAAACCATAATATCATGGTGCATTTGGCTTTCTCGCCGCGTCCCAATACTTCTTTTAAATTCTTTCATCGAGACTATTGTGTCAACGCACCGAATCAATGCCGCGATGGGACGCAGTTCAGACTGCGCTAACCAACGACGTCCCCCTCGCTCTTTGCCGTGCGTCTCAAGATGACTGGAACCTCTTTGCGGACTTGGGACATCCAAGTTTGCGTCCGGCTCAGACCACCTGGAGCAACGACACGATTTATATCGTCGACATGCACGAGTGCCTTCACGGTACAGTGATTGGTGTCATTGATTGTGCTATCGGGAATGCAACAGGTCACGAAGCTCTTGGAACAGCTGCAGCTGCGTTTGGAAAGCTGAAGCCCGATTCAATTTTGGTCCTCGCAATCGTGTGCCAATGCAAGAACACCATTAGGGATGGTAATTCTTGAGTTTCATACCTTGAAAGTTGAGGTTGGCATCTACCAGAGCTGGGGCGACCGGAATGACGGACGGGGTTTGAAGTTCAAGACGAACGTTTGGCGTCAGTATCCCGGTGTGTAGTACGTTCTCTGCGTCTGACTGTGCCTGGACCTTGACACTTTGAATATCGATTTGATTCCATCAGAAATGGTGTGTTTGAGAACTCGAACAGGAACCCGATCGCCATTACTGACCCCACTGCGATGACATTTGACGCCCGTCGTCTGCTGGGGCTCCCTCCGAAGGGAGATCTGCCAGAAGGATTTATCGACCCGATGGTGGTCGACCTTTTTGCGATTGTGGAGAGCATTCGGGAAGAATTCGAAAGTATTCGAGCAGACCGCGAGGCGGTGGAAGCAGCGACTCAACTGCGACACGAGGATCCGCGATAATACTAACTTCGCCGCACACAGTCGTCAACAAGAGCACTCCTGCTTTTCTTCTGCATGGGAAGCTAAAAAAATATTCAACTTTCACTTTCCTTGAAATGTTTCGGAGAAATTGCTAGCCACGGGATCCGAAGTTGGTGGTCGGTAACGATGACAATTGGGCATACAGACCAATTTGACTTGCAGCTTCAGAACGAGTTTCTTGCGTCATGCTTACGGAGTACAGCTCATTTTCCCACTCATTTGCCGCTGTTCACTTTGATTTTTGACGCCCAAGCACTACACGAACTATGAGTCGATTCTTTTCGCCGGTGGTGGCCACGATGGTTCTGCTCGCAACTACCAACGCTGCTTCGATTTTGACTGACAATAACCATCTACGACTTCTGCGAGATTTCAACTACGAAGAAGAACGAGAAGAAGGCGAAATGACCGTCAGAGGTTCCGATATGAAGCGCAGTGTTTCTTCTGGAAGGAACCACTCGATAATCGTCCGGCCTTGGTCCTCGATCCGTCGATAGGTGATCATGGTTTCAGTGTGATATGCCTTTCGTCTTCAGCCTCCGGAATTGCCGCGGACACGACCCATTTCCTCGTGTCGTGGGTCTCGCGTTGAAGATGGTAATTCACTCCAGTCTATGCAATAGTACAAACAAATAACCATCAAACAAACGCACTTTGACAAGTCCTGAAAACCGATTCACTTCGTCCAGTAGTTACCATGCTTGTCTTGGAATCCCCACAGCATTTCCGCGGCTTGTTGCGTTGAACAGGTCAAAGAAGTCGTCTCAACTGTTTCGAATGTCTCCTCTTGGTACTTGTAGCTGTGCAACTCGACGTTGAATTCCGTCTCAAGAGTGGGGAAAGCTATCCTCAGTTCCGATGCCCCGTAAACAATCCCACAACTGCCCGCTACAATACAATTCCGTAAGTGCATATCAACCGATGCAGAAATATCTGTTTGCCAACAAAACAACTTGTACTGCGAGAGCCACGCAAAGGCTTCGTCAATTTCGAGGATGCGATGGCTCCAGAGTCTCATTCTCCGTCCAAGTGTCCAAGTCATTCGTCCCAATTCTTAAATTCCTTCATCATACGAGACGAGGCTCAAGAAGACACGATGGCGGTTAACCGAATCATTGCCGCAATCCGACGTCTCGACCGGGGCGCAGTCCGGATCGCGCTGGATCACAATGCCCCCTTCGTTCTCTGCCATGCGTCTCGAGATGACTGGAACACCTACGCCGACTCGGAATATCAAGACTTGTCGCCGTCCCAAACGATTCGGAGCAACGACACCATTTTCATCGTCGAGGTGCTGACCAGCCTTCACGGTACAGCGCTTGGCGAGATTGTGACTGCGATCACAACCGCAACAGGCACTGGTACCTGCCACCTTCGCGCTCGAGGATATTCCCACATAGAGCACCCCGAAGCTCTGGGTGCTGCTGCGCGTTTCGGAAGCATCGTCCCCGATGCCAGTTTTGGTCCAAGTGGAGAAGTGGCAGGAGCGAGAATACCTTATCTGATGGATCTTTATGAGCTCCAAACGTTGAAAGTGGAGATTGGCGTGCACCAGACTTGGGGGGAGAATGACGGACGGAGCTTGAATTTTAAGACGAATGTTTGGCGCCAGTACCCCGGTGTGGAGTATATTCTCTGCATCCACCAGAGCCCGGAACTCGATGTCTTTGAGTATCGCTTGGACTCCATCGTGAACGCCACGTTTCGAAACCTAAACAGAGACCCGATCACCATCAGTGAGTCCACCGTGCTGACATTTAACGTCTGTCGTCTGCTGGGGCTTCCATGGACTGCCAATCCTCCCCAGGGTTTGCCGCTCCTTTCGTGGCGATTAATCTCTTCCCTATTGTGGAGCAGATTCCGGGTGATTTCCCAAGGCCTCAAGTAATCGCGCCCATGCCACCGCGACAACACCAACTTCGTCCCGATGGTAGGGTTCTACCACGCCAACCGCAGGCATCGCCAATTTGCTCTTTTTTCCTGCTTGTGATCGTAGTTAAATATTCTCGGGTTTCGCTCTTTGAATGGGGGATTGTCAATGCGGCCAAGGCTTCGGAGAAGTTGCTAGACAGCACCGATCGACCACAAAAGTGGCATCGAAGTCGGAAAACCATTCGCGGGATAATAAACCATCCACCCGCCCCTAGCGGTAGTAGTTGAGAGGATACATGTGCATGATCTCCATTCAGCACTGATTCTTGTGAAAATGGTTTCTCGAGAGATAATTCCATGGCACTTCTCCCTTTCGTGCTGCCTCTGCGACCCCCTCCGTCTCAAGATGACTGGGGACGATTCGTGGAGTCGGAAAGCGAAGCTGTGTCGACAACGTACATGGTGTGGAGCAACGACACGATTTTCATCGTCGAGCCCCTAGTCACCGTTCACAGCACTGTGGGTCGTCACATTAAAAATGCTATCACGGACGCAACCGGCACTGGCATCAGGCACCTTCAGCCTCATGGAGACTGCGAGGTATATAATCCTGCGGCTCTGGGTGCCGCTGTTACTGCGCTAGGAGCACTGAAACCCGATGCAAGCTTCGGCCCGCATCCCAACGTGGGTAGCGCGAGTCCTCATCGAATGGGGCTACGTCCTCTGCATCTACTTGAGCCCGAACTTTGAGGTTCCCCAGTACCGTTTGGACTCGATCGTGAACGTCGCGTTTGAAGATCCGAACAGGGACCCCGTCAATATCGAGGGCCTCACCATTGTGGCTTTTGACGCCCATTGCTTGCTGGGGCTGCCGGACGATGCAGCGCTCCCCAGAGATGAAAACGATGTCGAATTCAATGACCCAGTGCAGTTTGACCTCTTTCTCCATTGTGGATGGCCTTCGGACTATTTGCAATATCGAGCACACAGGCTGGGCCAATACTGACTCAACCAACCTCCGTTCGTGCGTCGACCGAGGCGCCTCATGTAGTTGTTGCAGGACCACTTCGCTCGCAGAATGAAAGCCCACCTAGCGTCGTCGAGATAGTGGAGGTGCTGCACTACAGTCAAGCTCGCACAAAAACATAACTATTCCCAGCAGCGGTGATGACAACGGGAGTAGTCATAGTCGATGACGGAGCCGTCGCCGTAGGCACCGCGATCCCGGTGCCTAGCGAGACTGAAGTGACCGTTGTAGAGACCGGGGCGATTATCGCGGAGGCTGAGCCAACGGGGAAGCGGAGGTTCCACCAGCAGCACCAGCTACTTGGTCTGGAGCAAGTGCCGTTAGTCCTCCAACTACTTGCCCCGATATCACTGCTCCAGGCCTCGCTACCTGTATCACCGCTCCGGGCCCCCGATCACTACTACAGGTACCGCTTGTCCAGCTTGCCCGACAAATGCCGTCGTTGCAGCTTGGCCTACAGCATCCACAGCCGAAACTTGTGCTAATCCAACTGCAGTTTGTCCAGCTTGCCCTTCTCGATTTCCATCTTGAACTGCAGCATCCTCAGATCGCCTTGCTGCAGCCGATGCGTCCCCAGCATCGTCAGCGGCATGACTCACTTGGCCAGCTATTCGGGCAGCCCGAATCCGATCCACCCTGGGGAAAAGGTCGAACTCGACTGGATCGTTAAACCTTGGTGGCAAATCTGCCTTTGGAGGAAGCCCCAGCAATCGGCGAGCTTCAAATGTCAACACGGTGGAGTCAGCGATGGCGATCGGGTTCCTGCTCGGGTTCTCAAACACACCGTTCCTGATGGAGTCAAGCGATACTCAAACGCGTCGAGATCCGAGCTTAGATGCACGCAGAAGACATACTCCACACCGCGATACTGGCGCCACACGTCTGTCTTGAAATTCAAGCCCCGTCCATCGTTCTCGTCGCCCCAATTCTGGTAGACACCCGGGTCGCATCGCGTCACAAGGCGAACCATAGCTGGCGCCGGGCGTCAGGTTTCCGAACGTGGCTGCAGCAGCGCCAACAGCGTCAAGGTGCTCGACGTGGCTAGCTCCATAGCCAAGAAGGTGATCGCTCTTGGTGCCCGTTGCGTCCCATATAGCACCTGAAATCAGTGCAACAGCAGTGCAGTGAACGGGGCTCAGTATCTCGACGATGTAAATCGCGCCGTTGCTCCAAGTTGTCTGCGAAGGACGCACAAGTAGATCTTCCTCTTCCGTGAACAGGTTCCAGCCATCTCGAGACGCATGGCAAAGCACGAAGGGGACGTCGTTGACCAGCGCAGTCTGGACGGCGTCCCCGTCAAGACGCTCGATCGCTTCGTTGATTCGAAGCATCGTCGGACAATGAAAGCAAACACGGCTCGTCCCAGTCTCGGAAGACACAATCGATACGATGGAAGCCACGTATATAACCACTGCATACGCGATAAGCACTACATTGCTGCGCGCTTTCCTGGCGCCTACTGCTTAGTGCTCTGCTTCATCGCTTGCTGTTCGTCTACGCAGTTGTGTCGACCGTCAGCTTAGAAGTTGATGGGCTTGTCGAAGGCGCCCAGACAGGCCTCCTTGAACGCCTCGCTCAGCGTCGGGTGGGCGTGGCACGTGCGCGCCAGGTCCTCGCTGGCAGCACCGTACTCGATGCCGATCACGCCCTCGGCGATCATCTCGCCGGCGTTGCTGGCGATGATGTGCACGCCCAGCAGCTTGTCCGTCTTCTTGTCGGCCAGCACCTTGACCAGGCCGTCGGCCTCGGCCACTGTGCGCGCGCGGCTGTTGGCCATCATAGGGAACTTGCCGACGTTGTATTCAACTCCCTCAGCCTTAAGCTCCTCCTCGGTCTTGCCCACCGAGGCGAACTCGGGGAACGTGTAGATGACACCGGGGATGGCGCCGTAGTTGACGTGGCCGTGCTTGCCGGCGATGTTCTCAACGCAAGCAATGCCTTCCTCCTCGGCCTTGTGGGCGAGCATGGCGCCCTTAATGACGTCGCCAATGGCGAAGATGCCAGGCACCTGCGTGCGGAAGGCGTCGTCCACCTCAATGCGGCCGAGCTTGTCGGTCTGGATGCCCATCTGCTCCAGACCGAGGCCGGCAGTGTAGGCGCGACGGCCCGTGGCCACTAGCACCGTGTCGCACTCGAGGGTCTCGGCGTTGCCGCCCTTGGAGGGCTCCGTGGTAAGCTTAACGACGTCGCCGTTGACCTCCGAGGCCGTGACCTTAGTGCCAAACTTAAATTCCAGGCCCTGCTTCTTCAGCAGCTTAGTGAACTCCTTGACGCTCTCCTTGTCCATGCCAGGGCAAGCAGCGTCCTGGAACTCGACGACCGTCACCTTGGCGCCAAGACGCTTGTAGACGGAGCCGAGCTCCAGGCCGATGACGCCGGCACCGACCACCACCAAGTGCTCGGGGATGCGCTTAAGCGACAAAGCGCCGGTCGAGTCAATGATCTTACCGGCCTCGTTGTCCACGGGCACGGGAGGCAGCGGAGTCACCTCGGAGCCCGTGGCGATGATGATGTTCTTGGCCTTGACCGTCTCGTTGCCCTTGTTGTCGTTGAGCGCGACCGAGACCTCGCCCTGGGCCGAGACCTTGCCGAAGCCCTTGATGTACGTGACCTTGTTCTTCTTAAAGAGCGACTCGATGCCGCCAGTCAGCGTCTTGACGGCCTTCTCCTTGGCCTTCATCATCTGCGGGAAGTTGGGCGTGACGCTGGGGGCGTCGATGCCGTAGCTCTTGAAGTCGTGCTGGGCCGTGTGCAGTAGGTGGGTCGAGTGCAGCAGCGCCTTGGACGGGATGCAGCCCACGTTCAGGCACGTGCCGCCCAGCGAGCCGCGCGACTCGACGCAGGCCGTCTTCATGCCGAGCTGGGCCGCCTTGATGGCCGCCACGTAGCCGCCGGGGCCGCCGCCAATCACCACCACGTCATAGTCCGAGGACGAGGAGAAGGCGCGCGCGGACACGGGGGCCACCGCCGAGCGCATGGCCACGGTGCGGCGCGACAGCGACGTCAAGTTACGCAGCATTCCGGTCTGATCTAGTGAGCTTCTTACTGGGTGGAGGGCCGAAGCGGAAATGAGCCGCACGATCTGCTTGGTGCTTGGGGGCGCTGGCCGGGTTAATAATACCAAATGTTGTATTATAAAGAAAATAATTTACAAAAGTGGGTGGGGTGATGTGTGCGTTGAAGTAAATAGTGACAAATTCAGGTATGTATGCTTGTTGGATAAAATGCCAACTTTTGTCCTCGTGGAGTCATGTTGCTGATAGGATGCAGTTGAGTACGCAGCGGATGTGTGCAAGGCCCGACAATGCGTCTCTTTTCCGAGTGCACAGGCGATGGGGAAGCCCGCCTCCTCGCATTGATTGGGCGGGTCGGCGTGCGCACTCATTGCGGTGATAGCACACACACAAATTCTGTACACCACACCAAATGACCCCATCAATACTGCAGTTCAGTGTCATTATAGAAGAAGGTCGTCATGCCGGCGGATGCCATGCGCGCTGACGACGTGCAGCTGGACGAGCAGGAGCTCTCGGGCAAGTACAGCCCCGCCGCGAGCAGCAGAGCGCTCTGCTGCGCGCGCTACGGCCGCACGCGCGTGCTGTGCTCGCTGACGCCTCGCTACGGCTACTTCCCCGCCACGTGCCACGTCGGACCGCACTGGGCGTGCATGCTGGTCACCTACTGCTTGGCCATCGGGCCGGCGTTCCTGTTCTTTGCGTACGAATACGCAATCTGTGTGTCTGTGTTTATTTATTTTGGTCTCTTGTTGACGTTCGTGTTGATGGAATCAGGAAGAAGGACATGGTGCTGGGGTTACAAGTGGCGCTGATTGCGTCCATCGTGCTGACCACCGTGTCCTTCACCATGGTGGCCTGCAGCGACCCTGGCGTCGTGTTTGAAGACTTGGACGTGGCAAACTTGCCGGTGCAAGGGGATATTGAGACGGGCATCATCTGCGGTGCGTTCTGGATTGATGAAATGATGATTTACTTATTCCATTTTAATGTTATTATTGTTTGGTGCAGCACAATGCGAAGTGAGAAGGCCGTTGAATGCGTCGCATTGCACGGACTGCGGAGTGTGCGTCAGAGAGGTACGTGCTAGAGCGTTTGGAAATTGGTGGCGAGACTGCTGAGTGTTTATTTATTGCAGTTGGACCACCACTGTCCCTGGACGGGCAAGTGCGTTGGCGAGCGCACGATCAAGTGGTTTTACGTGTTCTTGACGCTGATCTCGCTGCACTGCATGCTCATCGCTGCTGTGTGTCTTGTTTCCTTTGTTGCAAGATAATGTTTTGCTGCCATAATTTACGAATTGTTTCCTTCGGATATTTGTCGAGAGAAAATAAATGATAGACACCGACCAAAAAGCAAAGCTGTCGTCGCAGGAATGAACATGGCGGTTGCTAGAATCAACAGGGCGGTACGACAACTCAACTGGAATGAAGTTAGGACTGCGTTGGAGAACGACGCACCTTACGAGTTGCCTCTGTGGACCCCTGTATCACGAAATGACTGGGGACAATACGCGGAATCTGAAGACCAAGATTTGTCGACGATGCACATGATGTGGAGTAACGACACGATTTTCATCGTCGAGGTTCCAGGCACTCTCCACGGCGACGTTGCTGGTGCCATTCAGGCTGCTATCAGGGTCGCAACAGGCACTGGGAGAACTCACCTTGCTTCCTACACAGGCTGCTCGGTGTCGAATCTCGCTGCCCTGGGTGCTGCGGCTCAATTTGGAAAACTGGAACCCGATGCAGCCTTTGGCCCACGACAGGGTGTTCTTGGCGCGATGCTTCCTCCTGGGATGAATGTCCGGGACTTTCACACCTTGAAAATCGAGATTGGTATCTCGCAGACGTGGGGCCGAGTGGATGGCAGACGGGGTTTGAATAACAAGGCAGACGTGTGGCGCCAGTATCCCGGTGTGGAGTACGTCCTCTGCGTTCATGTGACTCCTGATTTCCGGAGCCGCCAATATCGCTTGGACTCCGTTGTGGATGGCGAGTTTGAAGACCCGGATAGAACCACCGTCGACATCGCTCAATATACAAACACGGTGTTGAGGTTTGACGCCCACCGTCTGCTGGGGCTTCCCGGAATCAAAATCTTCCCTCTGGTTTCAACGACCCAGTCGAAGTTGATCTCTTCCCCCTTGTGGATCGTCTTCGGCCTGCTTTCCTGAATCACCGCCAAGCAAGGATTGCCGAAGCTGGGGCAGGGCATGTTCAAGCTGCGGTTAGAACAGGGCAAACTGTAGTTGACGCAATGCAGGCAGCGGTTGATGGGGGACAAATGGCTGATGAAGTGCACGCTGCAGCTGTGGTTGCTGCGGAGCAAGGTGTAGCTGCTGCAGTAGCTGCGATTGGAGCCGGGGCAGGAGGAGGACTGCTGCAGGAGTCAGGCAGGCTGTGGCCGATGCAGTGCAAGCTGCGGCTACTGCAGCAGTAGGACAAGCCGTTGCTGATGCAGTGCATGCTGCTGTGCAAGCTGGGGCAGCGGGGAGATCGAGTACTGCCCCAACGTCGACGTCGTGATCCTGACGACCCGTTCGTACCACGAACGAGGCAGCGGAGTCGTTGACGACTTTATTTGCAGCCGGTGCGGGAAGAGCCGGAGCTTTAATGCTCCAACTCGTTTCATGATGAAACTTTCGTCAAAGCCTTCGATTCAAAAGTCGTGGGCTAATTGCTTGTTATGGGCCGGTGTTCTTCAGCATATATTGTTTTTCTTTATACACATCATCTTTGAGAACTTGACGCCGCTGTCGGAAAGCAAAAGACCAAGCTGGAGATCACGCACGATCGAGAGGCCTTGGACCATATTGAAATGCTTCGCTTCCTGTCCGAATTATCGTTGATTCCGCAGGTAGTTTGCGCCGACGCTGCAGCAACCACTAAGACCACATCGGTTGGATCATCTTCGGGACTTGCTTGCAGGAATACGACGTCTGTTTGGTCTGCTTGAGGCGTCTGAGCCGCGCCAGTCTCCGCTTCTTCCGGTTTTTATTGACAGCATGCGGCGACGGCGCAGAGGAGAAGTCCTCCAGCGATGAGAACAGTAAACACCAGCGGGATATCCTGCCTTTCCTCTCTAGAGTCGTCATAGCTGTCGACGCTATCGACGCTGTCGTCTAAGTAGTATTCCGATATGGAGTCGACAACTTGGAAGGTTTTGCTTGCGCTGTGGTGGACGACGAAGTGGCCCCAGTAGTCAATCTCGGTCGCATACAGAATCACACGGTGCTTTGTCGTCTCGGCCAGCGGATCTTGGCGGTAACTTTTGTTGGCTCTACCGTCTACATGAAGCCAACTAATGCTAGTTGACTAGAAGATACCCAATAAATCAAGGTGCTAGCTACAGCATGCGTGGTCGTGGCCAGTAGGTGTCACGACTTTCAGTATTGCGTCGATTATCTCTGCAAAGCGATGCTATGAGTGCCGGCGGAAGAAATCAAGCTGAATGTCACGATGGTTACAGTTGTATTTCGGAATCAAAACAACAGTTTGCAGCGATGCGGTCACAAGGGAAGCTTTTTATCGGGTCACACATCAGAAACGGCAATAAACTAAGCAGAACGCCGCGATTTTGGCCGTGCAAGTGCAGCATCTGACGAGAAATGCATCACACCTCGCATGGGAGGACGACGGAATCGCCCCATCGGTTCAAATCTAGGGCATGGTGATCTCCAGAAACGCACCAGCCACATATTTTGGCTCATGCGTATCTTAGGACACGTTTGGTTCTCTATCCAGCATATTTTTCAAAGGAAATTCATCGGGATGCAAGTATTGCATTGAGGACGTGCCGCAAACTTGATCGGAATGCTCAGAGCAAACAAACTCGTGGGCTGGCCTTAGTTTTACGGATGCAAGACAGCATGATCCGATCCGAGACCAGACCCCTCGGTGACCCGATAAAAAGTCTACCGCCACAAGTTCAACGTGTTCACCTCTAAGCGCAAGTCCTGCAAGTGGATGGTCTGCAAGCAGTGTGATGGATAGCATCCCTCAAAAGGCAACAACTCCCAACTCCAGCAGTTTTAGGTTTCATTCCCATAGGTTTCACTGCTTTAGGTTTCATAGGTTTCACTTCCTTCGCACAGACGCTGCAGCGTCTCGTGCCTACTTGCCGTCAGGGCACTTTCATATAGCTCAGTCTTCCTTTTTCCTGCTACAACGCAAGCTTATCAAGACTCATTCGTCTTCCAGTAAAACCACAACAAGCAGTGTCTGGATAGTCATTTTCGGTTGAAACATTTGGGTCTGGACGGCGGGGGAGAAGAAGAGTCTATTTAGGTTATGCTTTTAGCTCTAACGATAGTCTTCTTGAGTATTTCCAGTAGCACAGCTTTCGTCCACTGGAAATCAGCAATTTCACAGACCCACCGTCCGACGTTCGCCACTCTTGAAATACTGGCACGACCGCAGGCAGACAAAACACCGTGGCTCTATACAGCTCGTGCAGAATCTGGTTTTGTTGACCAGCAGGAGTGTTCATTACTGTGGCGAAGGTTTGTACCCGCTGGAAATTCATCCGTCTCACGCAACAGTCCACAAAGTCTTGATCGGAAATGTCGGAAGCTCCCAAGACTGGACCCGTGCGGTTCGTAAACAACCAGACGCTCATGTGCATGCTTGATACGAATCGAAGCTGCGCAGCGCGCTCTGCGCACAGGAAGCCGCGTTGCATCAATAACAACAGGGCACGACCTCGAGGTGTTTGTCCTCCATCGTCGAATTGGCTCACAAACTTGCCCGAAGCAACCTCATCCAAAATTCCACTAGCGTGTTCCGCCATCTCATCCGACAGGCTATCGGACACCGGATCCGAAAGATGTTCCATCGTTGGGATGTATGAGTTCGTACGTAAGTACTGCAACAGCAACATAGAACGAAGTTCCGAATCGCGCTGCCGCACGATAGTTAATGAGAAATAAGAGAGCACCTGGTGCATTGCAGGTGAGCAATTGCAGTGATCTACAAACAAGATGGGAACTGCTCGTAAATGACGAAGACACTGCCGACCAACCAGCACCTTTTCAGCCTAGCGGAGCATATGAAAGCCTCGGAGAGAGTCTCCAATACGTTCTTTTCGACTTCCGCACGAAAAACAATTCTCGGATGCCTGGTGTTATGACTGTGTCGCTGGAAGACGATTTCCAAAGAGCGAGGATTGCTGAACCAGGCGGAGACGATCGCCTGGTTTATCTGGAGGGCTAAGTTGCGGGCTGCGCCAACTTGCTGCGACCACCATAGGAATCCTGGCATATTTACGGACGTTTGCGGTCAATATTGAAGGATGCCGATTCTGAAAGCGGGTGCGCGGATGCGATGACGTGCAACTAGTAAAGTGTTTTGCGTGTTTGGATTGCTGTTGTTGTACTATGCAAAACATGGCCAAAGGCAGTTAGTTGACAGCAATTCCCTATTCCTGAGCTTGCAGAAAGATACTCAAAGCACTCCACAAGGTGCAACGATTAAAATACTTGGGGCCAGGTGGACGACGGCACCAGTTTGAATTACAAAACAGACGTGTGACGCCAATATCCCTTTGTGGAGTATGTCCTCTGCGTTCATGTGAGTCCAGGCTTTCAGGTCCGCCAGTACCGTTTGGACTCCATCGTCAACGGCGATTATGAAGATCCGAACAGGGACCCGCTCAACGTCGATAACCCCACCATTGTGGCATTTGACCCCCATCGCTTGCTGGGGCTGGCCCAGAACGCAGCGCCTCCCAGAGATGTTGGGACGAGTTGTGACAGAAGCCAAAGCAAACAGACCGTGTTGGTGAAGTTATGGTATCAACGTGAAAATGTCGATCCAACGGAGACGGAAAGATGGGGGTTTCCGCGTGTTGCCTACTGATTCATCCACTTCGCGTATTCGACAGCCGTGTGCATGCCATAGTACTCTTTCCACACGTTGTAGGCCGGGTCCAGGCGAAGTTCGGCTGCTGATTTGCCCTGGGTGGTCACTCCCAGCATCGCCTTGACACGGTCGGGCTTGACGTTATTTTCCAGCCAGCGCTC
Source organism: Phytophthora quininea (assembly GCA_011947345.1). Taxonomy (NCBI): domain Eukaryota; phylum Oomycota; class Peronosporomycetes; order Peronosporales; family Peronosporaceae; genus Phytophthora; species Phytophthora quininea. The sequence goes on along the minus strand of JAAVTG010000275.1, from coordinate 124,912 downwards.
GTTTTGAATCTTTTGCAGCTCTTTCGACAGACTCTCGAGTTTCGGGTCCGTCCGCATCGACACCAAGAACGTGGCCAACTTCTCCTCCGGCAGCTTCTCGGCCAACGTGTTGAACAGGTTCTTGTTTGCAACCAAGTCGTCGCTGGCGCCTGTCTTGGCCCGGTACTTCACCACGTACTTGACCCAAGTCATCAACGTCGTCTCGGTCATCTCGACTCCGGTATTTTCGAGTTGGGTGAGGACTTTTCCGGGATTGGTTCTGGTCGTCAGCCACGTCTTGTACTTGAGTTTCTGGATGGTTGCGGTAACTTTCGACGACAGCGTCGAAGCACCTCGTTCCTCGTCATCTTGAGCGTTTCCACGTAGCTGTCGATGTTGGTCAGTAGAAGCCGTGGAGATGTCGTGAGAGTGGCAGACAGTGAGAACGGAGACCAGCGAGAGCAGTAAAGGACGTGTTTCTGCGTCATCGTTCCTAGGGTGGTGGAGTGTCGACGTGGCAAATTGGAAAGTGAAAGCGCAAGCAAACGAATGCAGTACGTAGGAAAGCACTTTGATCGCTGTGATGGGGAGAACGCTTCGGCAGGACCAGCAGCTCTTCAGTCATCAGTGATTGTGCGGCTCTCTTCGTCATCATGACGACCAATCTCTGATGGCGCACCTGGAACTCTTTTATTTTCTTGAACAAGGGACTAAATGTCGTCTGAGTCGTATCATACGCTAGTACAGCGCAATAATGACTCTTTTTACTGCTCGCCGTGCTGTCAGCTCCATTTGATAAAGAATGCCTCGTAGCCTTTCAGCACGCCGTAAATCGGGTCTCTTTCAAGCTCAGCTGGCAATCGACCCTGGATAACCAACTTCGATTTCTCCTTAGCCTCTTCCGGGGTCACCTTCTTGACGAACCATCGGCTGTACTGGACCTCAAGCAACTTCTTTGCGAAATCGCCGAGTTGGCTCCTTGTCCAAGCGAAGCAAAACATTGGCTAGCTGAACATCGTTCATGGCTTTCTCCATCGTGAAGAAGATGCAATAGGTGTTTGTAAAGAGTTTGCCTTTCTGTACGCGATCGTGTACTCACCACCTTCATGTCTTCCTCGTAACTTCCAATTTCAAACATCGCTTGGAGGATTAGATTGAGGAGGAGGAGGCTAAGGAAGACGCAAAGGTAAACATGCTTGAATTCCCTGCACGTCGTGAAGTGTTTTTGAGTGTCTTACGCATGGATTAGGAATTGCTGTCAAATAACTACCTGCAGTGAAGCTTGGCATACTATTTCGAAGCAATAACAGCTGCCCAAACACGCAAAACACTTTACTAGTTGCACGTCATCGCATCCGCGCACCCGCTTTCAGAATCGGCATCCTTCAATATTGACCGCAAACGTCCGTAAATATGCCAGGATTCCTATGGTGGTCGCAGCAAGTTGGCGCAGCCCGCAACTTAGCCCTCCAGATAAACCAGGCGATCGTCTCCGCCTGGTCCAGCAATCCTCGCTCTTTGGAAATCGTCTTCCAGCGACACAGTCATAACACCAGGCATCCGAGAATTGTTTTTGTACGGAAGTCGAAAGAACGTATTGGAGACTCTCTCCGAGGCTTTCATATGCTCCGCCAGGCTGAAAAGGTGCTGGTTGGTCGGCAGTGTCTTCGTCATTTACGAGCAGTTCCCAGAAGCACAGCTTTTTCACTTGAAATCAGCAATTTCACAGACTCACCGTCCGACGTTCGCCACTCTTGAAATATTGGCACGACCGCAGGCAGACAAAACACCGTGGCTCTATACAGCTCGTGCAGAATCTGGTTTTGTTGACCAGCAGGGGTGTTCATTATTACTGTGGCGAAGGTTTGTACCCGCTGGAAATTCATCCGTCTCACGCAACAGCCCACAAAGTCTTGGTCGGAAATGTCGGATGCTCCCAAGACTGGACCCGTGCGGTTCGTAAACAACCAGACGTTCATGTGCATGCTTGATACGAATCGAAGCTGCGCAGCGCGCTCTGCACACAGTAAGCCGCGTTGCATCAGTAATAACAGGGCACGACCTCGAGGTGTTTGTCCTCCATCGTCGAATTGGCTCACAAACTTGCCCGAAGCAACCTCATCCAAAATTCCACTAGCGTGTTCCGCTATCTCATCCGACAGGCTATCGGACACCGGATCCGAAAGATGTTCCATCGTTGGGATGTATGAGTTCGTACGCAAGTACTGCAACAGCAGCACAGAACGAAGTTCCAGAATCACATCAGCAGGTTTACGTGGCTTCCGACCAAGAATAAAGTGCAAACACTGGAGAATCTGTCGAGCAACCCCGACATGCCCCGAAGACATTGAGAAAACAAGGTCGCACGCCGGTTTTCCAAAGGTGTTGCCGATCGTCTCTGCCAATTTCTTTCGTGAAAGTTGTAATCCAGGCCACGAAGCACACCAAGTTAAGCCAAAAGTAATTCCTTCCGAGAGATTGAGCTCGTCAAACACGGAGAAGAAAACAAACTGGAGGCCAGATCGACGTCCCTCACATGTTGCTTTCACGTAACTATACTCCCAGAGAACTTCATCCGCGTACGCAAGCTCAGCGTCGTCGATCAATACCACGCGGTCGCACTTCAAGTTTAAAAATGATCTAAAGGAGCAGCCATACTGATCTCCGAAAGCCACTTCAAAGTCGCGACCTGCTTCCATGCGCACGAGAGCAACCAATACACCCGGCTGGTAGCGAATGATGTGGTTGTAGAGCAAAGCACACATGCCCGTTTTCCCGGAGCCTGGTGGTGACTGGACGAACAGCACTCGTGCGGCCTCGGGAAACAAATGGCTGAAGAAAGCTTTGACCGTGTCTTCTCGGTAGGTCACGCAAGTTCTTGGTAGTTCACTTTCGAGGTCGACGGGGATGCTGAATTTGCGAATAAACCCCAGAGGAAGACCGCTACGCCAGCTCATCCATAGAATACTCCGCATCCGTGGCTGCAACAGAACATAATATTTTTTCAAGGTGAGAACTCGTGCTCAACCAATTGTCATAACATTTTGCAACGTACCACCAAAAGCAGATAGCTGACACCAGCCGCAGATATGAAATACACCGCATAGGCTGCAGCGGTGTTCGTCTCCAGCCTTGAAACTCCAAACAAAACCACTACCAATACCATCGCGAAGTGGGGCCACTGGACTTTATCAAAGAACGGGACGCTGTAATGGAAATTCCACGGGTTCTCACGCACTTCCACGACCAGTACTTCGTCCAAATCAAAATCCACCAGTGACGACCACTGCGATAAAGGTGCTTCCCTTGAGACATAAGCATTTTCGTTCGCGTAGATAGCTAGTCGGTAGTGGCGGATAGCACATTTGCCACTAATTCGTCTCCTCAGGTCACCGACTTTGAGGTGCTGGATATGGGGATCCGAGTACTGCTGGCAATGGTCTGCTGGCCCTACCGGAAGGCGAGTGCGTGCATCCACCAATTGGAACTTTATCTTCTCACTCATCCTATTTGTCACTCACAAACTAGTAACAAACTTTTTTCAGTATTTGAGACCAGTTCGATGTGTTTCGGCAATACCAAGAAATGGACTTGTTCAAAATCTCATGGCTTTAATGCTTGTACTCGTGCTCCAGCGCTATCGAGCGTGGCAGTGGACAGTCAATTCTCCAAGCGAGGAAGTTCAGTACTTCGGTTTCGCCTTGTAGGCATAGTCTCTTGGCGACTTCAGTTGCAACAAACCTTGACGCAAACTTGAAAGCGAAGTCCAGAACTTCATCACAACTCCATGCAAGCAAATGAAGGACGGTCGCTTGGGCTTGCTGAAGATTTCCCAAACTTCTCGTCGGGCAGTGGTGGTCAGAATCGTCTCGGCAGGAACAGTCTCGGGCTCGATGCCGTCTACAACGTAGTAAGTTGCGTCTTGGCACAGGAGAAGTCGGAAGGTTGGAAATGAGCCATAGGTGTGAAGAGAACATATTCCGACAATTTTCTGCGCGGTACACCGCCGTCTCGCCTTGTTGGATCGTGGTCCTACAGCAACAAATAGCCGAAAAAGGTTTCCCAACGCCAGGGTCACTACGCTCGACATAGCTGGGTCCTTGGTCAGCCACGGTACGAGCTCCAGCAGAGTTTGATAGCGCGGGCGGATGTAAATTGAAGAAACCTTCAATGGTTGATCCAGAAGATGAACAGTACGCGGCACGAACAGCACAGAACCTGCCTCAATGGTGACTTGGCTAGCACGAACAGCTTTCCAGAACGACGTGTGTCGTGGATCATTTACCGTCACTTTCTCTGCTAGAATTTCGACGCCGTTAATGCTAATCGGAACCCTCGAACACGTTATAGTCTTGGTAGCTTGGCGCAGCGTGCCCCAATGTGGGCGTCTGAGTTATGTTGGTCGCCTTCCCGTGCAACAATGCTTCTTTCCATGAGCCAGAACGTCCTTGGTCGACAACCATCATTGGTTGAGGGGGGTAAAAATAAAATTTGCGAGAAGTTGTTATAGTTTCACTCCACTTGGTCGCGGAGGCGGCACTTCGGGGATTCCGCAAAATGCTGCTGCCGAACCAAGAAGCCCTGCAAGACATGGGACGGAGAGTTGACGAAGCAAAGCGACGAAGAAGATGACGAATGGCAGGCCAGTTGATGTAGCGAATGCTCAATAAACGACCCTAAAAACTTGGCAACAAAAATCGTATACACAAGGCAGAGGAGTCGTGCCGATTTCATTGCGCGAACAACTTGCGGGAATCAAACCCGCGCCCTCTGTCTTCGAACACAAGGTATTGACCACTGAGCCAGATGATCTTCGTCTTATGCCGCTCACACAATGTTGTATCCAACATGCAACCATATGCTGTCTTAGCGCGAGACATTTGAGGATGCAAGCTCGTGGCACCGTATTTGCCAACACTCCCTACCACAGTCTCAGCCCCATTTCCGAAGATGACACGTCGTTATCGACCGAAACACGCACAGAGGGCAAGAGGCGGCAACGGGCGATTCGTCCAGACAACGCCGCTTCAGGCATTCAGCAGACAACACAGCAGACAACATGGCCAACACGTTCTGATCTCGACAAAAAAAAAAACGCAACAATCCATGGCCCACGCCAAGGGATCGGCATCATCGATTCGACCACCTGCGTTCTCCTTTCGTCATCGAAGGTCAGCTCCGAAATGCGGTTGGCGTTATGACGACTGACACGAGTTCAAGGGGTGGGGTGACGACTGACGCGAGTGCAAGTGAGCCTGCGACGGTGACCTATGATGAGGGCGCTGTAACAGGCAGCGGGACGGTGTCGACTGGTTTGGTGTCAAGTTGATTGCGAGATGAATGGCTTGGTGACATAGGTGTTGTGGAGGCATGATTTGACAGCGTCAGACATTGCGATGAGGTCCCGTACTTGAAGATAGTCATCACCAAGACTTCAACAATTCAACGTGTTGCGTATGCCGCAGCAAGAACTACGTTGAATGTGCATACTCAGGATGCAGAAGTACTTCTACAGTGTACGTTCGCAATGACAGAGGATGCCATTCATGAAAACAAGTTTATTATGGAGTATATTGGAATTCTCGTCAAGTGCAAACTGCCGAAGACCAAGGTGCAACGAGAGTACGTCATGCGGGAGAACTGTCCCGTGGGGGTCGGGTAATTCCCTTAGATGCGGAAAACTGCGGAAACCTTGCTCAGTTCGCGAGCCATATATACAATACAATTGTCGCGTGTGGTGAAGCGCTCGATCTATTTTGGAAAGATCGCGACTTGATGGGACAGGAGATGGGCTGTGACCAAATGGGTTCAAAATGACCATCACTCACGAAGTGCGATCCAGTTTGGAGAAGGTGCAATCATTCGGACACGCGATCTAGTTGACCACCGCGATCTAGAGGGACGCGATCTGATACAACCTCAAGTGACTTGTCGAGAGGAGGGATTTGAACGTGAAAGATTCTACGTGTAGTCAGGAAGATGGACAGGTCGAAGGGCCTGCATGCATTCAATGAGTGGTGACATCTTTGGTGCAGTCTTTAGGAGGCGGGACACGAAAGGGCGTGTATCCGGTGATACGCTAGGTTTGTGTAGGGGATTAGCGTAAGTGATTAGTGTTAACAACCCAAACAGAGTCGATTTTGCTTCTAAGTACACAAGTGGCTATCCGCGGGTACGGGAACTATATTGGCCTACCCCACAGACCTTCGACACGAGCCATGGTCAAAACCTACATTGGTCCACCCGACGCGAGTGCGCGGATCGTTCCTCAACTCAAGACCCCGCTATTGGCAGTGGCAGCCGTAAGGCGAGGAGGAAAGGAACAAGGGCTGCAAAGCAAAACCCGGGCTCAGTGCATATCCTGGCCCGCCTCCCCGATCTCGAAGTATCGATCAAGGACAGCGCCTCATTCGACAGCAGAGTGAAGCATATCCGCGCTGCTGTCACCCAAAGATTCCACGTCCAAGTCAGGACAGCTCTGCATTCGCCAGCATTACCTTCCAGAGTCAACGGAAGAGCGCTACCTGTCCGCCGACGGGTACACAAGATGAGACAAACGTTCAGCAACCACACGGCACATCGGAGCACCCCCTGCGTAGTCGGCAGTCTGGGCATCGTTGGTGCGAGTAGGATTTCGAAAGATCCCGCTTCGCCGTACGCGTACAAGTAAGCTGAAGGACCACACGTCATTTTCGTCGCAGACAAGTTCATTAAAGCTGGAACTGAAATTACTGTACGGTATGTACCTCCCAGCGGGCTATGATTCGGATGCAGATGTGGTCACCAGCAATGCCACGATAAAGACAAATTGGGTATACCTGTTCCAGAAGCGGAATCAAGCAACGCGGAGGATGGCAAAGAATCAAAAGAGACACAGGATGGACTGCGCTAGTACCCAGCCTTGGCATTGATCGAGCTGGAATGGCTTCGGCCACAATAGCGTCAGTGCGATAGAGTTGACCTAAGAAACCAGCTGACGCAACTAAAAAGAAGCTCTGCAAATGTTGGAAAGATGAATTTGTGACGCCGAAGCGTAGGACCCACAACTTCAGACCTGCATTCGAATCGGAATTCTGGTTGGATCATCAACTTGCGACTTTTCATCAACAGTAATACGGCGATACTTCGTCCGATTATATATAAACAGAGCTGCAGTTGCCCCCACGTCGCTGAAAATCTTGATGCAGCGAGTGCTCGAATGGATTGATCTCAACTAACTCAAATAAATCTATATCTAATCAAATTTTACATCTATCTGTTCCTAATCTGTCGATTTAAATCTGCAATACGTTTTATTCCCGAAAGATCCTAATCCCAAGCAACATGGAGGAGATCGGCCTTCCCCGTGGCTGACGACGAGCCGCTGGTGCCCGTGGCCATCGAGACCAAGACGGACCTATACGCCAAGTTCAAGTCTCTGCAGCGCCATCTGGAGTTCCTGGACATCCAGGAGGGCTACATCAAGGACGAGATGAAGAACCTCAAGCGCGAGCTGATCCGAGCCAAGGAGGAAGTCAAACGCATCCAGTCAGTGCCGCTGGTCATCGGCCAGTTCCTGGAGATGGTGGACGCCAACTACGGCATCGTGGGCTCCACCGCCGGCTCCAACTACTACGTGCGCATCCTCAGCACGTTGGACCGAGAGAGACTCAAACCCAACTCGAGCGTAGCACTGCACCGCCACTCCCACGCCGTCGTGGACGTGCTTCCCCGAGTCGGACTCGAGTATCCAAATGATGCAAATGTCGGAAAGACCTGACGTGTCCTACTCGGATATCGGAGGCATGGACATTCAAAAGCAAGAAGTGAGGGAGGCTGTAGAGCTGCCATTGACCCACTTTGATCTGTACAAGCAGATCGGAGTGGACCCGCCACGCGGTGTACTGATGTACGGCCCACCGGGCACTGGCAAGACGATGCTGGCTAAAGCAGTGGCTAATGCTACTACAGCAGCATTCATCAGTGTTGTGGGCTCGGAATTCGTGCAGAAATACTTGGGAGAAGGCCCGCGCATGGTGCGCGACGTCTTCCGGTTGGCCAAAGAAAACTCCCCGCTATTGTGTTCATCGATGAGGTGGACGCCATTGCCACCAAGAGATTCGACGCTCAGACCGGAGCGGATCGCGAAGTGCAGCGAATCCTGCTCGAACTGCTGAACCAAATGGACGGCTTTGACCAGGCCACCAATGTCAAGGTCATTATGGCGACTAACCGAGCGGATACGTTGGACCCGGCGCTACTGCGTCCGGGTCGATTGGATCGTAAGATCGAGTTCCCACTGCCCGACCGACGACAGAAGCGACTGATCTACCAAGCCTGCACGTCCAAGATGAACCTTGGCGACGAGGTGGATCTGGAGGACTACGTGAACCGTCCTGAGAAGATCAGCTCGGCGGACATTGCCTCCATCTGCCAGGAGGCAGGTCTGCAGGCTGTGCGTAAGAACCGCTACGTGGTGCTGCCCAAGGACTTCGACAAGGGCTACAAGAACGCCATCAAGCGCGCCGACACGACGTTCGAGTTCTATCACTAGCTAGTGGGAATGATACATAGCAACAACAACAAAAAGGTTGGAAATTGCATGGCGAGAAGGAAGTTAGGCAATTGGGTTGGCTGCGTTGTGCAGTTGCCCCGAATCGACCTGACCTCGATGGCCCGCGTGGTTGTATTTGTCGTTCGTTCTTCTAGATACCTATCACCAATTGCTGGGCATGCTAAACGAACTAAGTGCCTGCAATCACAAGACCGTTTGGACGTCTCAACGACCAAGCAACCACCGTGCCTTACCCACTTTCCCAGTCGGGGAAAGCGAGCACACAAATGACTACCCGGTCGCCAATCACTCCAAACTGCTTGCAATCACGACACCGAGATCACCAGCCGCCCAGCAAGACCCACACACTCGCAATCTCGCACGCAGAGCACTCGTCAACATGCAGAAAAGCTCATACAGACACGCACACTCCACCCTGGAAGTCGTCCGTGCCACTCTCGGACGACTTCTTCACTCGATTCTCTTGCGCGTCTTGATAAATTACACTTGGGCAGGGAAAGGAAGCGACGAGAGCCTCATGCTCTCGTGCTTCTTCCTACCAAACTGCCTAATTCGCCTGCAGTTCCATCATCACCTTCTGCGTCCAAGCAGCGAGCTGCTGCGCCTGCGGGTTCTGCGCGTTGTTGGCACATTCGCTGACCAGTTGCACCACAAACTGCTGGTGGAAAAGGTTCTCCACGGCCTTGCCCATGGCCTGACCCATATCGCTAATTTACAAACACGCACAATCAGCACAAATAAGATAGAGAGGGATGACAAACCACTTACCCGATGAGGCCAACTGCGCCAGTCGTCACAGCGTCCGAGCGGGTAGTCAAATCGTTCGCCAACGTGGCGAGGAAGGCGCCGATCTGCGGTGCGCACTCCATGAGCAAACCGGCCTTGCTAGCAGCGCCCAGGCCTTGGACAATGCCCGTGAGGGCCTCCAGCACGCTCTCGCGCAGCTGGTTCATGTACTCCACGACCTCTTCGTCGTCCGTAGCGATCGAGCCGCAAGCTCCGGCAGCCTGCAGAATCATCTGCAGCGAAGACACGGCGTAGCGCTCGTACTCGCCCTCGATAGCCAGCGCAATGTCGCCAAAGCACGACAGGACAGGGGCTTCACGGAACGGTTCAGCATGGGGTTCTTCAGGATCTCAATCAACGCGGCCACAACCTCGTCACACAGCGGCAGGATCTTGCTCTCCAATGCACGGCACAAATCGCCCACGACACCGACCGCTACGCTACAGACCATATACTCTTCGCTGTTCTTCAAGCCCATCAGCACGACAGGGCCAAAGTACTGCATGTACACCTCAAACTTCGGTCCCACAGCGTTCGCCATTGCACCTGCAGCCATAAAGGCCTCCTCTGCGGCCGCAGCATTGCGGGTCGAGAAGACCTGCAGCAGCGCCTGCATGATGCGGTCAGCCAGCGGATCGATCTCGCTGTTGAGCTTCTGGATGGCGGCAATGAGCACGCCGCACAGCAGGGCCTGAAGGCCAGCCTGGTCGTCGTGCAGACTGTCTGGGTTCTCAATCAGAGCCTTAATACTCAACTCGAGACGCTCCAGAATCACAGGCAGACGCAGCATGATGTGCTCGTTGACCTCGTCGGCACCAGCCTGAACCAAAACGTTCAGAGCTTCGTACGCAGAGCCGCGCAGATTGCTCTCCAAGGCGTTCGGTCGGCTGCTCGTCTCGAGGAGCTTGTCGAATAGTGTGTTAAAGTACGGCGTGAGCATGTGCGAGGCCGCTTCAGACTCCTCAAAGGCCTTGACAATGTTGTGGATGGCGTAGCAAACGTTGTGGGACACACGCGGCTCCTGGTCGAGCCCCTCCAGCAGCAGCTGCATCAGGCTGGGCAGCATCTCGCCACTGATGCAGCCGTAGTGCAGCTCGCAAATGCGGCCGAGCGTCCACGCAGTCGTGTCACGTACCAGAATGTTGTCGAACTTCATGCAGCCCATGAGGAAGCCAAGAGCCTGACGCACCAACGGCGCAATCTTAGTCGAGTCAGGGCCGTCCAGAATCGAGCCGAATGCCATGATGGCGGCCTCCTTGGGGCGCCACTCGTTGCTCTCAATGTTCTGCGTGATGAAGGCCATCGTCAGGTCCACACAGGCGTCCCCCACGACCTGCGCCACCAGCGCCAGACACGTGGCTGCAGCCATCGACAAGTTCCACGAGTCTTCGTCCTGGTCCTCGTCCTGCTTCTTCAGCGTCTCAGTCAGCAGCGGGATCAGCGTGTTCAGCACAGTCTGCACGTAGTAGTTGCACGGGATGACGTCGGTACGGCCCTCGAGCTCAGCGTAGCTCATCTCTTCAATCAGATCCAGCTCCACGTCGCACATGGACGACCAGAACTCGAGCGACTGCAGACCAACTTCGTCCTGGTCGCTGGTGATGGCGTTGAACGTCAGTTTGCACAGCGTCTCCATGTATTCCGCCAAGTACTCGTAGTACATCGTGGCAATGGCAGCAATGCACTCGTATGCCACCACGCGGGTGCGCAGGTCTGGGCTCTGGGTGGCTTCGCAGATCTTCTGCATCAGGTGATCTCTCTCCTGCTTCCTCTTGAAGTTTTCGCTAACAAACTCTAGACTGTTGCGCAGAGCTGTGACTGCAGCAAGGCGGATGGCTGGGGTCGGTCCGCTCGGATACCGTCCACAATGGCCGTCAGAATGCGGTTTGTGTCCTGTTCGTCGATGGTGTTCTCTTCTAGCTCATCGCAGAGGTAGCCCAGACACTCGAGCGTGGCGTGGATGCAGCCTTCGCTGCCGCCCGTGACGTTCTTCAGCAGCGACTCGAGCAGCGAGGGCCACTCCTTCTTGGGCAGCTCGATGCTGCCGATCTTGGCCACCAGTTGGGCGCTGGTGTGGCGCGCCACGGGGTCGTTGGACTGCAGCACGCTCAGCGATCCGTCCTTGATCTGGGTACGCAGAGCCGCGTCCATGGCCATCCAGGCGTTGATCTTCTGCAGTTGAAGGACGTCGTCCTTGGCGTCCAGCACGTTCTTCAGGTACAGACCGGCGGCTTGGCGGCCCACGACAGCGAACTCCTCGGAGGCCAGCGCCTGCACCAGCGTGACCATAAACTGCCCCATCTGCTGCTGCAGGGCATTGTTTAGGAACTCTTCGGCTTGCTTACGGAGTGCCACATCTAGAGAGAGAGAGAGAGAGAGAGAGTTAATTCGGAGAAGCGTTATATATCTGCACAAGGGGAGACTCGTACCGGGGCTCTGCGTGTTGAGGAGGGCGGCCGAGATGTCCATGACGTGGGAGAAGATCGAGTGCTGCTTGGAGGGTGGAGGAAATGAGTGGAAATGGGCGTCGGTTTCTTTCAACCCGAAATTTTCAGCCAATGAGAGTATGATCGGTTTTGACAGGGAAAAGGGTCCTGTCATTTCTGATAAGATTTTTCCTTCTCCCTAAACGAAAATGGCAGCGGGCGAGTGCCAGACGAGCAACAAGAAGGACTATGACGGCGAGGAGGACGACCTGCTGGCCGGACCGGAGACCGTGCTGGACGAAGGGGACATCGCGCTGCTCAAGACCTACGGGCTGGGCCCGTACTCGCGCGTGATCAAGACGGTGGAGGACGACATCAAGAAGGCCCAGAAGGCCGTGAACGACCTCATCGGCATCAAGGAGAGCGACACAGGGCTCAGTCTGCCCAGTCTATGGGACCTCGTGAGCGACAAGCAGATGATGCAGGAGGAGCAGCCGCTGCAGGTGGCTCGCTGTACCAAAATCATCAGCGCCGGCGAGGAGGACGCCAAGTACATGATCAATGTCAAGCAGATCGCCAAGTTCGTGGTGGGTCTGGGGGAGAAAGTGGCCCCCACGGACATTGAGGAAGGCATGCGAGTGGGTGTAGACCGCACCAAGTACGCCATCCAGATCCCTCTACCACCAAAGATCGACCCCACAGTGTCGCTCATGACGGTCGAGGACAAACCCGACGTCACGTACGACGACGTCGGCGGCGCCAAAGACGCGCTAGAGAAGCTCCGAGAGGTGGTGGAGCTGCCACTACTGCACCCGGAGCGCTTCGTTAATTTGGGTATCGATCCTCCAAAGGGAGTGCTGCTCTACGGTCCTCCGGGAACGGGCAAGACCTTGTCAGCTCGAGCCGTGGCCAACCGTACGGATGCTTGTTTCATTCGAGTCATTGGTAGTGAACTAGTACAGAAGTACGTGGGTGAAGGCGCCCGTATGGTGCGCGAACTGTTCACCATGGCGAGATCTAAGAAGGCCTGCATCGTCTTCTTTGACGAGGTGGACGCCATCGGCGGCGCGCGAAGCAGCTCTGAGGAAGGCGGCACGGACAACGAAGTGCAGCGCACCATGCTGCAGATCGTCACGGAGCTCGACGGCTTCGACCCGAGAGGCAACATCAAGGTGTTGATGGCCACGAACCGACCGGACACGTTAGACCCGGCGCTCATGCGGCCCGGGCGACTGGACCGCAAGGTCGAGTTCAACCTGCCGGAGCTCGAGGGCCGCACGCAGATCCTCAAGATCCACGCCAAGAGCATGAACTGCGACCGTGGCATCCGCTTCGAGCTGGTCAGTCGGCTGTGCCCCAACACGACGGGAGCTGAGCTGCGCAGCGTGTGCACGGAAGCAGGCATGTTTGCCATCCGCGCGCGCCGCAAATCGGTGAGCGAGAAGGACTTCCTCGAGTCCGTCAACAAGGTCATCAAGGGCTACAAAAAGTTCTCGTCCACACCCAAGTACATGGTCTACAACTAGGAGAGATCTGGCCGACTGGATTGCATTTAACGTGCTTGCAACTACAATAAACCGACAAAACCACGGACTGCTCGTCTCTAATGATTCACGCTTCTTACGAACGCGACTATGTAGTTGATCGAGTACTGGCTCCAGATGTTGTACGCCGGGTCTTGGCGAAGTTCTGCTTTGGATCTGCCCTGGGTGACCACCCCCAGCATCAATTTGACTTGGTCGGGGTTGACGTCGTTGTCTAGCCAGCGCATGTTCTGCATCTGCTGCAGCTCTTTCGCGAGATTTTCGAGTTCCGGATTCTTCCTCATCGACACCAACAGCTTCACTAATTTTTCCTCCGGTAGTTTTTCCGCTAGCGTGTAGAAAATATAGTAGCTCGACCCAAAGTAGGCGTCGGGACTGTGCTTGGCCTGGTACTTTACAACATATATCAGCCACGGAATCAATTTCGACTCGGTCACTTGCTTCCCGGAAGTTTCGAGTTTGCTGAGGACCGCTTTGGGCGTGGTGTCGGTCGACAGCCACGACTTGTACTTGAGTTTCTCTACAACCGCAGCGAGTTTCGCCGACAAAGTTCGTTCTTCGTCGGAAGAAGTAGCATCTTGATCATTCCCTTCGAGCTGTCGAAGTTCGCTGCACGTGGAGTCAGCGAGAAAGGATATCAACAGGAGCAGCACCAGGAAATGCTTTTGCGGCATCGTTTTCAATGGCCAGCGAATTGAAAGTGAGAATGATAAAACGCAGCAACGAGTGCAGTACCTTCTGCACCAATGCCTTCACGTACAAACTAGAACCAATACCTTGACATCCAGACCGAGTCATCAGTGATTGCCATCATAGTCACGGCGGCCAACTTTGATAGCGCACCTAGAGATATTTATTTTCTCAAAGGTGTTCATAAAGAACGAGGCCATTTCCCATTTCGCCTTCCCAAGCCACAACCCACCGCAGCAGCTACAGAGCGCCAAAGATGAAATCAGCGTCGCGATCGTCACCATTGCCTTGTGCATGGCCCAGTTGTGCCTGGTCCAGGCCCTTCCACCACGAAATCCCGACTTCCAACGCCCCGAAAACCCCGGCGTGTACAACCGTGCCAACCCCCGCATGTAAACTCGTGACGACTAGACCAAGTTCTTTCGTCCACACAGATCGAGCACAACAATTCATTTCGCCTCGTCAAGGTAAATAGCACTGCGCGTTTACTGTAGAGTACGAGGCCAGGCAACGACTTTGAAATAATAGCAACACTTTCGAGTGAAACCAAAATTCCAATTTCCGCTCGAATGGTTTCTAGATCAACTCGACGAAGTATGTTTTGTCCTCTTGCAAGAGGGAAAGTTGTACTTGGGATTTCGTTCGCAAGCATAGGTTAGAAGTAGCATTGCATTAAATTCACCTCGAGCTTTTTCTTGGCTCCATTTTGCCGTAGGATACAGTTTGAAAGCCTCGCTAGTCGTCAAAGGTATTCGATGAACACCAAATAGCACTCGTGGACACGACCACGAATATTGTGGCTGTCAGCTTCGATTCGGGTGTCTCCTATCTGGATATGCACACAGTATAAACCAAGCAACTGGGACTGAAGCCACTACATCTCCCCGTGGAGATTCACTATTCGAGACGGACACAATGCCCAAACACCACGTGATGAAACACTGAGGCCACTTTGATACTCGTCCTCGACAACATAAGCGAAACAAACCGATGTCGGACAACTACAACTCGGCCGATGAAGGATGGAATGGCTGGCTGACCTTCTGCGTTGCCTCTGCTGGGGTTATTCTCGTCTGTGCTATCGTCGCATGCTGCAGATCGAGAGCGAAATATGCGGAGACTGCTGTGATTCAGACGCCTCGGTCGAGCCAAACTGAGGTGGTGTTCCTGCAATCAAGCAGCGAAGATGATCCAATCGACGTGGTGGTCATGGCGTGGCCAGTAGCTGACACCGTCACAGCCGGTGCCAGCAACCTTGGAAGTTATGCTGCACGACGATAATCGGATAGGAAATCCAACCTCTTGATACTTTCAATTGACGTTCTTCGTCGTAGTACTTGATCTACTGTCATGGCGCTACGCCCACGACCATGTACAAAGTTCCGCCGATATTGAAGGTTGTCTGTGGAAAATCCTCGCTGTCTGGGACGAGCCATGAGAGCTCGAGCAGTTGAGTGCCAACAAAGAACATGGCGGTCGCAACAGACACTGGGAGCACTTACCTTGCTTGCTATACACACGGCTCGGTGTCAGGTTGCAGCGGTGGTACCCGGCCTAGCCGACAAGGCGTGGCTGGCGCGATGCCTCCTCCTGGGATGGACTTTAGAGGCTTTCACACCCTGAAAATTGAAGTTGGTATCTCGCAGACCTGGGACCGCGTGGATGACGGACGAGGCTTGAGTTGCAAGGCGGACTTGTTGCGTCAGTATCCTGGTGTGGAGTATGTTCTCTGCATTCACATGACTCCTGGCTTCCGAAGCCTCCAATATCGCTTGGACTCCGTTGCCAATGGCGCGGTCGAGAACCGGAACAGGGACCCATCGACATCGCTCAACACACAAATACGATTTTGAGCTTGGACACCCATCGACTGCTGGCACTTCCCCAGAAGCAAAATCTCCCCCTGGTTTCGACGACCCAGTCGAAGTAGATCTCTTCCCCACAGTGGGGCTTATTCGGACTGGTAGTACCTCCTGTGAATGGAGCAGTGCAAGCCGTGGGTGTAGCAGGGCAAGCTGCGGGTGGAACTGGACAAGCTGAAGTTGAAGTGGTGCAGGATGCGGGTGAAGCTGGACAAGCTGCGGCTGGCGTCATTGAAGCCGGGGTGGAGCAGGACAAGCCGCTGGGTTCAGGCAAGCTGTGACTGACGCAGTGCAAGCTGCGTTTGCTGCCGGGCGAGCGGGGACAGGGTGAGTGCTGCCCCAACGTCGTCGTCGCGATCCTGATGACCCGTTTGTATCTCGAACGAGGCCCCACACATAGGTTTTAGTTGCAGCACCAGTCGATTTGGTTTTCATTTTCCTATACGTATTTGGAGTCACGAGTTGCCGAGTTCGCGTGAACATTACGAAAAAAAAGCTGAACATGCTCCGTGTCCAAAGGAAACGTGGATGCCACTTGGTTCACGATGAGCCATTGTTTATATGACATTTACTCGACGATTACTATCTAGTTGATCGATCCCAACTTCTTCGGGCGTAAATCCAGCGGTTGTACTGCGAGTTCTGCCGATTCTTCGACAGCTGCAGGGTTCTAATGTATTGGTCAGGTTAACGTAAAGGGTCCATGTCAATGGCACGGCACGTGAAGGCGTTCAGGATTCTTTGCTCACGAATGTGAGCTGTTGGTCGATATTCACCGTTGAAAACTTTGCGATTTCGCTTGAGGTGGAGTCTGCGAAAAAGAATTTGGGGGGATTCTGCGGTACCGTTTCCAATGATAATGATGGAGCGGAATAGTAAAAGTGAGACCGATTAAAAGAAACAACGGTGTGTGATGGGAAAAGTTAGTGCCAACAACTTGGCATCCAGACCGAGTCATCTGTGGTTTTGCTGCTCGCTTCATCAAACCTTGCTGGCAAACCTACCGGTAGCAGTTTTTATTTTCTTGAGTGAGGTGTTCATTTACTACGAGGCTAAGCAACTTCGAAGTATGGCAAGCTTGTTGGACGAATGCAACATTCCGATTCACCCGTGGTCAAAGTTCCGCCGATATTGATGGTATCTGCCTCACGACCAAATTCATAGATGGAAGTCCAAATATCCCCACCCTTACCCTCCCAGCAGTACGTTGAGAAGCGACCACGAGAGAAGCTCGAAGTTGAGATGGCTGTGGTCAGCGTGTGGCCCGTGTTATATCATTGTGAAAACTGTAGGTTCCATCGTTATGGTAATGAAGTGAGCAGCACAATCATTAATGGCTCTCCATCCACGCCAACATGATGTTCTAACGTGCTGAGAATACTGTCAGCACCATTTTTTAGGATCCAAAGTGGATCTTCGCTTTTGCTTTCATCTTCTTTACACGATTGATACGATGTCCGCCGTGCAGATAGAGCTCGAATAGCAAGGCAATCAACCACTTCCAGATCAATTTAACACAACCTTGCAGCGACACCTCCAATAATTAACTACCGAAACAAAGCCACTGCAAATAATCATAGCATCTGGCAAAGGTACCAGGACTCTATTAATTCAGTAAGTTTTTCACTAGACTTTCGAGTTTCGGGTTCATCTCATCGGGATTTTCCTCCGACAGCTTATCCTCCAGCGTGTAAAAAATGTTGTAGCTCGGACCAAAGCAGTCGTCGGTACTGTGTTTGGCCCCGTATTTCAGAACATATTTCAGCCACGGCGTAAAGTTCATGTCGGTCACTTTCGTATAAATTATTTGGAACTAACGCGAGAAAGGGCTTACGACACGGGAACAAAAGGATTAAAAGCCTCGGTTCTTCAGTAGATACTTGTGCTAGTGAGCTAATTGTCAGACGTTTGCCGTGACCAGTTCTTGCTTCGACAAGATTCGCTTTGCGGATGTCGGAACAGCGGAGATTATTGCGAGCATGACGCCAGGACCACTACATGTAGCAATAAGGATCACCGACCCACGGCTTGTCTTCAGGTTGAGATGGAGATTTGGAATTTAGGTAGCAGAATGTGAAGTGAGGTGTGTGTGGTTAGCCGTTCGAAAAAACCTCTATTTGTGTTAACAACTAACCATAAAGAGTTTTTATCTACTGAACCACGTTGGAGTTTCCTAGAGCACAAGAGCTCCTACGTCTATCGCGACTTCCTTGGGGTGGCATTGTGCGCTGGGTGTTCTTCAAGTCCTGACTACTTGAAACATGCCTCTTAGCCATGGATACGCCTGAATGCTGCGTACTTCTCGTGGAGACTCGCCGGTACGTCCGCGAAGACGTCATCCGCGGAATACCCATGTCTTTTCCAACGGTTGAACATGTCGAAACGGTACAGTGCATCCGTCTGCATCCTCTGCAGCTTCAATGCGGCGAACAAGTCATAATTTCTCTTCCTCGTCGTATTCGGCGAGTTTATCGTCGTCATCCGCGTATTGGTGGCTTCGAAGAAATCTTTTGTCCCCGCCAGCGAGAACGCGCGAGGAGTGAACAACGTCCTCGTTGGCCACACTGGTCGGATCGGCTTTTGACACTGCTGCACCACTTGCAAGGAGGACGGCCTCAAGAACCACAAGGGCTGTGTTAGAGAGACGCATGGCTGGATGTTAGTTGTTGGACTTGAGGACTGGAGGAGAAATTGCAGAATGAGGACTGTGGTGTGTGGCTTTCACTTCTTTCACTTCTTGGATCGGTGCATCTTGGAACCCCGCATAATCTTTTGCAGCATTGATCAGAATCACTAAAAGTAGTATTCCTCGAGCGCCTGCCAGAAGCTACAGGCTTTGCACAACACTTGCTGGGCAAATGAAGGTGCGATGAAGAAAGCTAAAGAGCTGTTGGCTTGAAACCGAGAGTCGGACGACTAACCGGAAGAATATTTCGACAAACAGACAAACAGGGTTTTAGCTACAACAGAAAACATTGGTCAACAAGAAGCTAAAACTTTACAGTCGACAGGACCAGCACTCGCGCTCTGTGATCTCGCCCCACTTGTTGTCCTGCATGGAAATCTTCAACAAAACGTTAAGTAAAACATAAAACATAAAAAAGAGCAATACGTATCATCTCGGCAAACTCACCATGCGTTTTTCAGTCGATTTGAGCTGCCCGAACCAGGCCATGGCATCTTTCTTCCGTCGCGGGCCGAACCGCACTCGTTGGTTCTCCTCCTTCGAGCAGCCGTTGAAGCGGTACAGCACGTTCTTCAAATGACACGTCTTGAAGTGCGTCACGAAATACCTGTGAGAAATCAATAAAATAAAGGTTTTGTTTGCTACAAACGTTCGGCAAAGCAGTCGTCACCTCGGATGCCGTAGAAAGTCAAAGAAAACGTTTTCGTTGCACTGCTCGCAGCGGATGAGGTTGGCTCGGATGCGGTCGAAGTGCGCGTCGATGGGCAGCGCCGCAGCGGTCGCAGGCGTCTGCATGGCTGCGGGGTCTCTCCAAGTGGGGAGCGGGGCCCGAAGCCCAGCGAGTTCCGCCTGAAGCCCACTGAGTTCCGCATGAAGCCCACCGAGTTCCGCTAGTTGGTCAAGTTTTCCACTTCACGAGTGGCACAATCATTATGGGCAGCATAACAATACAATACTCAGAGTGTTGTGCTGCATTTCTTTACCAACATAAACTAGAGTGAGGCTTTCACAATAATGGTCCGCTGCTTGATGTATGTTGCAGTGGCCATCAAAGCCCTTGCTTGCTCGAATATCCATATCGACGTATACCTTATCCAGTAGTTTCTTCTCGCGACAGGCACAAGAAGTTCACGAGCTTGCGCGTCCTCAAAGAGATTCCGTACAGCACTTCCCTCCGCTGAAAATAATGCCAAATACGTTGAAGACTTAGCCTTTCAGCCAGGAAAACTTGAAGCTGAAATCGGCACCTGAAAGCAAACGTTGGTAGGTGTCAGCTACCACAAACAAAGCACACTCCTCTGAGCTTGCTACAACTCACCGTTGTGCTCCAACGAATTCTGGATCGTGTAGCATATACAGAGGAACAGGTTCGACTGCACCATTCTCCAACTCTTATCCAACACGAAGGAAAGCAGGTGCAGCATCGAAATGCCGAGCATCCGCTGGATCGAGTACCCGAAGATGAACATCAAAAGCAGCTCGAGAAATCCATACATGATCACACTGCCGAGTTTGTCTCCTGGACCCGAGTCGACGAACGACTGGATTTCAGGGTAGTAGTCGCGATTCGGCAAGTAAAACATTCCCAGCGTGTACATAACTGCACAATACACACGAAATTGTCAGCAGCTGAATCGATAAGCTCAAGAAATGCGCTACTTACTGTAGATAAAGGGGACGATGACTTTGGTGTACACGACAAGGATGACGAACTCTGTCGTAAAGAGCACTCGCGCGCTCTTCTGGACAAATTGCTTCCGCTCTTTCGGCGAAAAATATTGTCGATGGCCTTGGTTGCTTGAAGCAACTGTGAAGAAGACTTGGCAGACACAGGTGGTGTAGGAAGCGACACGTTGGTCGACTCGACGGGAATTATTCGCCTCCCAACTGGAAAGGAATGTCGATGTGAGCGGATATCTGCTACTGTAATACCACCCAAGCGCTTTAGAGCCGCAAAGGAGCTGTAGCGACGTTGAGCTAGACTTTCGAGAGCTTCGGGGTCCTTTTCAATGATGTGCAACGCAATGGCGACAAAATCTGCAGCTTTCAACGGATGCCCTGGCGGTATTTTCCGCCGTAAAGTATTGACTCCTCGCATGAGATCGGTGATGTCCGACACGGATACCCCGCCGAGGACGACATCCAGCGCAACCATTTGCAAGGTGGTGATAACGGACCGAGAGTTTTGCATCGTGCTAGACACGTACAGCGCGTTGAAAACGTCCACGTTGAAGATCATAATCTGCGGCATCAAGTCATATTTTCTCTCTAGGCTGGAGCTGATCCAGTTCTTGGCAATAATTTTGATGACAGGAAGCAACATCACATAAAACTTTTGCTCTAGTGTTCCCACTCGATTGAAGCCGTAGAGATAAGCAGGATAGACAAATATCAGCAATGCTGGTGGTAAAACAAGTACCTCAATGGCCTGCAACAACTCCCTCAGCAGCGCTGGATCTCGTCGCAGTACGCGACCGAAAAATACCACGAAGCAAATCACCAAACAGACAAACCACATCGGACCCCCACGGCCATAGCGAACGGAAGGGGGAACCCAATAAGACTGGACATAGCCGCCATAAATCCAATTGCGCCGGCACCCGAGAGTATGGGCATTGCAACCACTTGAAAGGAGTTAATGTGCAGACCAGGCACGCTGATTCGAAATTGCTCCAGGGCCACACGCGTCATGAGCGCGCACGTTAAGAAATCTCGACCCCAAAACAAGAAATTCGCAGCTGAACCAGCTGTAGGTGATGCCAATGGGACTGCGTCCATCAATATGAGGATAAGCAAACATGGGAATGGCGACACAATACTGACGAGAATCGCCCGTCCACGAGAAGTTGTGCAACTGTAGCTGAGTAGATGGCGCATCCGTTCGGCTGAGTAGTGACCGCGAAGTTCTACCTGGAAAGTCGACATGAATTTGTGTGCTCGGTGCACGACATACCGAACGTCTTCCTGCATTGGATTCTCCAGTAAGCTCGCGATGCGTCAATAATGCGTTTGACTCCGGAGGTGGCTTACAGCTGATGTAACGCAAAGTTGAGCAGATACCTCGCCTCAAACTGAGCACGTTTTTTTGATGTTCGACCCCCGATTCGGACATCGAATCATCGCGCCGCTGCACTGGCCTTTGTTGGTTCTTGGTGGGTTTCATTTTTGTGAAACCAGAAATACACACACGCCCTGGGCGAGTCTATGCTATTTTGACACCTATATTCAATCACCTGTTCGATCCTGCTCAACTTTACGTTACTTCAGCTTATTTCGCTGAAAGCCACCTCCGGAGGTGGTTTATGGCGAAATAAGCTGAAGTAACGCAAAGTTGGTAGCCTCATGATGGGGTCTGGGCTGGGCCTGAGCGCTAGATAACAGCTTCAGCGCTCCGGCGACCCGATGAAATGGACTAAAGTGCTTGTGTGAGACTTGAGGTCAAGAGAGGTGATTCGTAAGTGAGTGTATTTCGATTCCTACACATGCAACGCACTGCCAGCCACACAGTGCGAGGAAGGGAAAGCCCCAGGCATAAACCCACCTTTGCCTCGCCGCCATCAATCAATCTTGGCTTTTTCACGGCATCGACGACGAGACTTCCCGATCAATCCATGAGACTGACGGGCTCAGACAAAGGGCGTAGTTCCCAAGCTTCGACAGAAGTCTCATACTAGAAACTCCTATGGTTTGCATCGATGGGAACCACTAAACCGGTAGTAATCCTCGAGCGCCTGCCAGAAGCTACAGGCTTTGCACAACACTTGCTGGGCAAATGAAGGTGCGATGAAGAAAGCTAAAGAGCTGTTGGCTTGAAACCGAGAGTCGGACGACTAACCGGAAGAATATTTCGACAAACAGACAAACAGGGGTTTTAGCTACAACAGAAAACATTGGTCAACAAGAAGCTAAAACTTTACAGTCGACAGGACCAGCACTCGCGCTCTGTGATCTCGCCCCACTTGTTGTCCTGCATGGAAATCTTCAACAAAACGTTAAGTGAAACATAAAACATAAAAACAATCCGTATCATCTCGGCAAACTCACCATGCGTTTTTCAGTCGATTTGAGCTGCTCGAACCAGGCCATGGCATCTTTCTTCCGTCGCGGGCCGAACCGCACTCGTTGGTTCTCCTCCTCCGAGCAGCCGTTGAAGCGGTACAGTAGGTTCTTCAAATGACACGTCTTGAAGTGCGTCACGAAATACCTGTGAGAAATCAATAAAATAAAGGTTTTGTTTGCTACAAACGTTTGGCAAAGCAGTCGTCACCTCGGATGCCGTAGAAAGTCAAAGAAAACGTTTTCGTTGCACTGCTCGCAGCGGATGAGGTTGGCTCGGATGCGGTCGAAGTGCGCGTCGATGGGCAGCGCCGCAGCGGTCGCAGGCGTCTGCATGGCTGCGGGGGTCTCTCCAAGTGGGGAGCGGGAGCCCGAAGCCCAGCGAGTTCCGCATGAAGCCCACTGAGTTCTGCCTGAAGCCCACCGAGTTCCGCTAGTTGGTCAAGTTTTCCACTTCACGAGTGGCACAATCATTATGGGCAGCATAACAATACAATCCTCAGAGTGTTGTGCTGCATTTCTTTACCAACATAAACTAGAGTGAGGCTTTCACAATGGTCGCTGCTTGATAAACTGGCAGCAGCACGTCGAAAGTCGACGAACGTTGGTCGTCTTTACTGAAGAAGCGCCTCATTTCAACGTGGCTCTAGAGTTTGGCATCGCTGGTATGTTGCAGTGGCCATCAAAGCCCTTGCTTGCTCGAATATCCGAATCAACGTATACCTTATCCAGTAGTTTCTTCCCGCGACAGGCACAAGAAGTTCACGAGCTTGCGCGTCCTCAAAGAGATTCCGTACAGCACTTCCCCTCCGCTGAAAATAATGCCACATACGTTGAAGACTTAGCCTTTCAGCCAGGAAAACTTGAAGCTGAAATCGGCACCTGAAAGCAAACGTTGGTAGGTGTCAGCTACCACAAACAAAGCACACTCCTCTGAGCTTGCTACAACTCACCGTTGTGCTCCAATGAATTCTGGATCGTGTAGCCTACACAGAGGAACAGGTTCGACTGCACCATTCTCCAACTCTTATCCAACACGAAGGAAAGCAGGTGCAGCATCGAAATGCCGAGCATCCGCTGGAGCAAGTACCCAAAGATGAACATCAAAAGCAGCTCGAGAAATCCATACATGATCACACTGCCGAGTTTGTCTCCTGGACCCGAGTCGACGAACGACTGGATTTCAGGGTAGTAGTCGCGATTCGGCAAGTAAAACATTCCCAGCGTGTACATAACTGCACAATACACACGAAATTGTCAGCAGCTGAATCGATAAGCTCAAGAAATGCGCTACTTACTGTAGATAAAGGGGACGATGACTTTGGTGTACACGCCAAGGATGACGAACTCTGTCGTAAAAGCACTCGCGCGCTCCTGGACAAATTGCTTCCGCTCTTTCGGCGAAAAATATTGTCGATGGCCTTGGTTGCTTGAAGCAACTGTGAAGAAGACTTGGCAGACGCAGGTGGTGTAGGAAGCGACACGTTGGTCGACTCGACGGGAATTATTCGCCTCCCAACTGGAAAGGAATGTCGATGTGAGCGGATATCTGCTACTGTAATACCACCCAAGCGCTTTAGAGCCGCAAAGGAGCTGTAGCGACGTTGAGCTAGACTTTCGAGAGCTTCGGGGTCCTTTTCAATGATGTGCAACGCAATGGCGACAAAATCTGCAGCTTTCAACGGATGCCCTGGCGGTATTTTCCGCCGTAAAGTATTGACTCCTCGCATGAGATCGGTGATGTCCGACACGGATACCCCGCCGAGGACGACATCCAGCGCAACCATTTGCAAGGTGGTGATAACGGACCGAGAGTTTTGCATCGTGCTGGACACGTACAGCGCGTTGAAAACGTCCACGTTGAAGATCATAATCTGCGGCATCAAGTCATATTTTCTCTCTAGGCTGGAGCTGATCCAGTTCTTGGCAATAATTTTGATGACAGGAAGCAACAGCACATAAAACTTTTGCTCTAGTGTTCCCACTTGATTGAAGCCGTAGAGATAAGCAGGATAGACAAATGTCAGCAATACTTGTGGTAAAACAAGTACCTCAATGGCCTGTAACAATTCCCTCAGCAGCGCTGGATCTCGTCGCAGTACGCGACCAAAAATACCTCGAAGCAAATCACCAAAAAGACAAACCACACCGGACCCCCACGGCCATAGCGAACGGAAGGGGAACCCAATAAGACTGGACATAGCCGCCATAAATCCAATTGTACTGGCACCCGAGAGTATGGGCATTGCAACCACTTCGAAGGAGTTAATGTGCAGACCAGGCACGCTGATCCGAAATTGCTCCAGGGCCGCACGCGTCATGAGCGCGATCGTTAAGAAATCTCGACCCCAAAACAAGAAATTCGCAGCTGAACCAGCTGTAGGTGATGCCAATGGGACTGCGTCCATCAATATGAGGATAAGCAAACATGGGAATGGCGACACAATACTGACGAGAATCGCCCGTCCACGAGAAGTTGTGCAACTGTAGCTGAGTAGATGGCGCATCCGTTCGGCTGAGTAGTGACCGCGAAGTTCTACCTGTAAAGTCGACATGAATTTGTGCGCTCGGTGCACGACATACCGAACGTCTTCCTGCATTGGATTCTCCAGTAACCTCGCGATGCGTCAATAATGCGTTAGACTGCGGATAGACGATCGACCAGGTGAATGAATATATAGGTGTCAAAATAGCATGGACTCGCCCAGGGCGTGTGTGTATTTCTGGTTTCACAAATGTGAAACACACCTAGAACCAACAACGGCCAGTGCAGCGGCGCGATGACTCGATGCCCGAATCGAGCCATTCGTTCGTAAACACGCAGTCTTACACAATGATGAAGTTCATGGAACGTCGAGCTAGTCGAGCTGCAATTGACACTCGAACACCATCAACGGGATGTTTGCGGCTAAGGAGAAGACTTGACGCACACGAAGATGTTGGTAGTGATTCTTGGATCCACACGCCGTTGAACATGCCTTGCAGCGTCCACGACTTCGTCTGCTTGGCCTCTCGGTATTGTCGAAGAGGTTTGACGCTTCATCATCTCATGAAGCTGACGCAGGGCGTCAGCTTCGCATTGCTACAGAACGCGTGTATCTTGCATCCGGCTCCAGGCACCATCAACTAACGATTGACTACCCATGCTGCTTTACTTTAGACTTCACTTCGCAAAAGATATTCTAATTGTCTCGTTCTTTCAACCAACGATTGACTACTTCCGCCCTCCTAACCAACAGCTCACAACGCAAAAGACAATGACCACACGTGAGCCTTCTCCTTAGGTATTGCGAGCTCTGGAAGCAAGCGGCGTCTCCGTCCACATATGGCCGGAAGAAGACGCACAAGAAGAAGTGAACACGGCCGACCTGCCTGGTGTGGGCACACCTTCGTGGGAGGTATACCAAGACTGGGCCTGCAAGCAGAAGGACTGCCAGCCAGGGGCCATGCTCCAGTTCGCGCCCACGTCGACGGTCGAGGCGGCGGGGAGGGTCCCACCACGAAGCCTCGTCATGAAGATTTACAAGGAAGCAGAGAGCATCGTGGCCCACTTGGCACCTCTCTGCGCTGACGATTTCATCAACGGAGTGCCGCCGCCGATCCCTGGCCCGTTGAAGCACACGGAGCTGATGCAATACATGGCGGATGCTCGCGTGGCCGTGACAACGATGATCACCACCATCTCGGACCCGGGGAGCTGTACCCGACCATCGACACGCTGCCTGAGGGCAACTACATTTGCCATGTCGTTTGCCACTGGAGAGCGGCGGTGGTCTGTGTGCCAATCTGAGCTCCGCAAGCGTCGAACGTCCACTCACCTTCAACATTGCACCTAACTACAAAAGAATATACAAACTTGTTTCCATCTACAGAGTTTACATAGTTTATGTCATACATTCCTCTGATAATCGGAAGCTATGGTACCTCTTGCTGCTCTTCCGACAGCGTCTCAAATTGTGGATTCGTTTCCAACGAAAGGAACGTCATCCATTTTCACGATCATCGTGCCAAAAATGTAGGCGTTCGATCAGTAGAAGTAATCTGAATTTTTTCGCTCCAAAGATTGCTTAAAAGTCTGTTGGCAAAGGTGACGATCGCTGAGAAGCAGTAACAATGAAGAGAGAGGTAAGGTCCCAAATCTGGCCAAATCGTTGAGTAGTGGAGTCAAGAAGCTCAAGTGTAGAGGGTTGCTGGAGAACCTGGAGGCCACTGGGAAAATTCTGGACGACAACCTTTCTAGTTGCTTGGTTCAAATACACGATCCACTGCACCTGAAACTTCAACTGTTCGACACCGCGTTGCAGCAGCGTGGGCGGATGACAACAGAAATGCAATCATGACCACCGTCAGCGGGAGGCATCGACTCCTAGCTCTGCTTTCTTTCTTTGGTGGTTATCTCTCAACAGTGATGAAGAGAAACACTGATCCAAAACCGAAGGTAGTTGCGTGCGTTTACGCTGTATCGCGAATTCATTATATTCCCGACGGAAAACTGCATATTTGAGACTCATAATCATACGAATATCGTAGATGCATGGCCCATTGTAGTGGCTGGTTCTACCAAGCCTTGACCACTGCATCAGGCCGCACAGAACGTGAGGCCAAGCTGGCATAGAAGTCAGAGGATAAGTGACCTGGAGTAGTGAGCTTAGCATATCTACAACATTGTCAGCACTTTTAGAAGTTACCTCAAGACAAGCAAGCAATACTACTTAGGTTACAGGAAGCGCCAGTTTCCTTCTTGTGTGTCCCGAGTTATCGAGGCCCACTGCACCCAGGTAGCTTGTCGGTTCGTCTATTGAGCTTAGCATATCTACAACGCTGTCAGCACTTTTAGAAGTTACCTCAAGACAAGCAAGCAATACTACTTAGGTTACAGGAAGCGCCAGTTTCCTTCTTGTGTGTCCCGAGTTATCGAGGCCCACTACACCCACGTAGCTTGTTGGGGGTTGTTTGAATGACTACCCGACTCTACTCGTGTTCCTCAAGTACACGCTCAAGTTCCGAGCGGAGAATCAGAACGACCAACTCTATGCGTCGAGTCTCTTCATTTTCATCATGATGGCGACGAAAATGAGCGACGCTCAATTGGCCAGGGCTTTCACTGAGTTGGAGAAGAATCCTCGACTCTCGATCATCGCGAAGGAGCTACAGAGCTCGCGGTACAATTTGTGGATACTCCATCGTGTGTCCTACCAGGACGCTCGATTGAAATTGGGATTGGTCGTCGAAGGCAAGTCAGCAGGTGAGGCTGAGAGCAATCCGCTCTTCAAAGTTTGGAGAGGCTACGGTGGCACGTTGACGGCGAAATCGATCAGAGAAGGCAACTGAAGGCTTAGCTGGATGTGATACTTGCGTCATCGCCACAGTAGACAGTTGTCCGGGTTTTCAATGAGAGTGTTGATTTCTTTGAAATGTTAAGCACTCGGATCTGAACGAAATGTACGTCGCTGTTCACTCTGACACCCAAACACGACACGAACCACGAGCCGATACGTTTCGCTGGCAGTGATCACGATAATCCTGCTTGCAACTACCAACGCTGCTTTCATTCGGACGACCAGGAATTACTTCTAAAATGACTGCTGCCTCCTGCGGAATATCAATGACGAAGAAGGACGAGGTGGGCTCTTGGGCATACCAACGAATCACCTGTGCAGCTGAGTGGCTCACGTACTGGAGATTGCTCTTTTCGTGCTTCAAAAGTTGGAGACCCAAGAGAAAACTATGGATGACTAGTCGCTTACGTGGTCCAGGAGCACACCACCCAAGGCTGATTCACAAGCAGAAAATTTTCTGGCCAGCAAAGAGGAAAACACGAGGTACGAGTTTCGCACAAGACACATCGAGAGAAATTATACCAAGGCTTCAGCACCAAAAGCGATGCCTTCTTGGTCATTCGCCCCCACATCGACGGAAACTATATGGTCAAGTCTAAAGAGATACAAGGCTTCAATAGCAAAACACATAAAACGAAATAGAAGGCCATTCATTAACCACCCAAAGTCGCTTACGTGGTCAAGTACAAATTGAAAAACCCTGGCGGCGTAGTAGCCGCGACGCATTGTACAAACTCTGGAGAGGTTACGGGGAAGTGTTGGCAGCGAAGGCGGCAAAGGCCGATATCTGATAGCACTTTTCAGCAGAGACGTAGCGTGCGAGTTTTGGCTGGAAGCGATAAAGTGAAGAACGAGTTGAGGTGTCACTCAAAACTTGCCTGATAGTTTTCCTTTTGTTTGAAATATTGTTAATGGGCTGTGTATCCGAAGCCTGTCGGAGTTCTCGAAGACGCAGAAATATCGACAGCAGTGGAATTTCAGGACGGGTTTTCGGAAGTAAATTCGCGCAGTAGAGCGTACTGCATTCGAATCGCGGAATACAACCGTCGTTAGAAGCGGCGGGAGCAGCAATTGAGAAGAATTACTTCAAGCGAATCAAAATGGCATGTTGCAATGGTATGGGTCGATTCATGGTCTGTGCGAACCTGATCTTCCTGAGCTACGACATTTACAGTGACAAAGAGCGACGGATCAAAGTTCCCAATTGACAAACATCAATATTGCCATAGGAGTCCGTCTCTTCAAGATGAAGAGGTCGAAAGGACACTAGCAAGCCCTACGTCGTCATAAAACCACAATCAGCTCCTTTGAGGCAATGAAGCGGCTTACGCGGTGCATCGCATGTAGCAAACCTACTACATGTAATGAAGATCTGAGGACATAAACGCACTCTGCCCCGTGAGCATGAGGAACGAAACTTCATCGTGAAGAAAGAAATCATCCACTAGTCGTTAAAGTTAAAGTTCGCTGTTGTTGGAGATACAGAAGCCTTCTGAGAGGCAATGCAGAGCAGTTAGAGCTCCTTCAGGACTACTTTGCGTCGGGATAGCAGCGACGCCTCGTACAAGATTCGCTTCCGACGTGATTCGCGTCACGGCTTGGCTGCCAGCGTCGAGCTCAAAGTGCTGCTGCGCCGGACAAGCAATGGTACCGTATCCTGATCGTTTCCCGTGGTGGTTCGTGTCCGAGTACACATCCAGTCGTAGTTCTCCGAGGACTTTGATCGTCACCAGCCTGTCCACTTTGATGCGCTCGTAGGACTTGAGAGCGAACTCGAAGACGCGGAACTGCCGACGGTACCAGACCCAGTGGAATTTCAACGACTCGACCGAGTCGAACTCTTCTCTTTGCAGGTCGAGAAGATGCTGTAGCCCCGGGGTGCATCCGTACATTTGCTGGTAGCGTGAGGCGTCAGGCAGCACCAATTTGTCGAGGTCGAGACCAAGTGTGTAGTAAAGTCCCCGATGGCTCGGATGGGGTCCTGCCGTCGACCGAGCCTGGCCTTATAGCTCTGAAGCTTGTGGGTCTGCTGTCGTAGCGCATTCACCTGCATCAAGTTGTCTTCGTCCCATTGGCGCCTCCGGTAGTTGGTGTGCGGTGGTGGAATCGGGGCAGCGGTGGGGCCTTTGGGCAGCTTCGGTCGTCGCTCTTCCTTCAGTTTCTCGGGTAGAGCGATTCCACATGCTTCGATAGCCATCTTGAGTGCTCTCGCCTGCTCGGGGTTAAGCGTTGAGGAGATCCGAAGCGTACGAGCCGCAGCTTGGCATTTCTGCTCTCCGGCGCCGAGTGGCGAGGGGTAGTGAGACGCTGTTCGTTGGTACTTCTTGATCGTCAGGAACGCGTCTTTTGGTGGTGGCGAGTGCTGCAGCTTGTCGGCTGGCACACTGCTGCCTTGCGGAGTCGTCACTCCTTGTGGGTGCTGCGCTGTCATCGACAGCAACAGTTTGGCGTCTTGCTTGGGGGTCTCACGTGGCAACATCGACAGCATGTCGTTGTTTGTCGTCTCGGCTGATTTCTAAAGTGATGTGAAATGCGTGCTGGTCGACGAAAAAGGTTGACGAAAAGTCCATGGGGTTTACGGCTTTCGCAGGCCATCCAGCGGCCGTCAACAGACTGGCGCGGCCTTCGTGAGTCTACTATATTTCATTTTATCGTCGGTGACTACCAGTAGCCTCATGATGGGGTCTGGGCTGGGCCTGGGCGCTAGAAACTCCTATGGTTTGCATCGATGGGAACCACTAAACCGGTAGTATTCCCCGAGCGCCTACCAGAAGCTGCAGGCTTTGTACAACACTTGCTGAGCAAATGAAGGTGCGATGAAGAAAGCTAAAGAGCTGTTGGCTTGAAACCGAGAGTCTGACGAGTGACCGGAAGAATATTTCGACAAGCAGGGGTTTTAGCTACAACAGAAAATATTGGTCAACAAGAAGCTAAAACTTTACAGTCGACAGGACCAGCACTCGCGCTCTGCGATCTCGCCCCACTTGTTGTCCTGCATGGAAATCTTCAACAAAACGTTAAGTAAAACATAAAACATAAAAAAGAGCAATACGTATCATCTCGGCAAACTCATCATGCGTTTTTCAGTCGATTTGAGCTGCCCGAACCAGGCCATGGCATCTTTCTTCCGTCGCGGGCCGAACCGCACTCGTTGGTTCTCCTCCTCCGAGCAGCCGTTGAAGCGGTACAGTAGGTTCTTCAAATGACACGTCTTGAAGTGCGTCGCGAAATACCTGTGAGAAATCAATAAAATAAAGGTTTTGTTTGCTACAAACGTTTGGCAAAGCAGTCGTCACCTCGGATGCCGTAGAAAGTCAAAGAAAACGTTTTCGTTGCACTGCTCGCAGCGGATGAGGTTGGCTCGGATGCGGTCGAAGTGCGCGTCGATGGGCAGCGCCGCAGCGGTCGCAGGCGTCTGCATGGCTGCGGGGGTCTCTCCAAGTGGGGAGCGGGAGCCCGAAGCCCAGCGAGTTCCGCATGAAGCCCACTGAGTTCTGCCTGAAGCCCACCGAGTTCCGCTAGTTGGTCAAGTTTTCCACTTCACGAGTGGCACAATCATTATGGGCAGCATAACAATACAATCCTCAGAGTGTTGTGCTGCATTTCTTTACCAACATAAACTAGAGTGAGGCTATCACAATGGTCCGCTGCTTGATAAACTGGCAGCAGCACGTCGAAAGTCGACGAACGTTGGTCGTCTTTCCTGAAGAAGTGCCTCATTTCAACGTGGCTCTAGAGTTTGGCATCGCTGGCATGTTGCAGTGGCCATCAAAGCCCTTGCTTGCTCGAATACCCGTATCGACGTATACCTTATCCAGTAGTTTCTTCCCGCGACAGGCACAAGAAGTTCACGAGCTTGCGCGTCCTCAAAGAGATTCCGTACAGCACTTCCCCTCCGCTGAAAATAATGCCACATACGTTGAAGACTTAGCCTTTCAGCCAGGAAAACTTGAAGCTGAAATCGGCACCTGAAAGCAAACGTTGGTAGGTGTCAGCTACCACAAACAAAGCACACTCCTCTGAGCTTGCTACAACTCACCGTTGTGCTCCAATGAATTCTGGGTCGTGTAGCCTACACAGAGGAACAGGTTCGACTGCACCATTCTCCAACTCTTATCCAACACGAAGGAAAGCAGGTGCAGCATCGAAATGCCGAGCATCCGCTGGATCAAGCACCCGAAGATGAACATCAAAAGCAGCTCGAGAAATCCATACATGATCACACTGCCGAGTTTGTCTCCTGGACCCGAGTCGACGAACGACTGGATTTCAGGGTAGTAGTCGCGATTCGGCAAGTAAAACATTCCCAGCGTGTACATGGCTGCACAATACACACGAAATTGTCAGCAGCTGAATCGATAAGCTCAAGAAAGGTGCTACTTACTGTAGATAAAGGGGACGATGACTTTGGTGTACACGCCAAGGATGATGAACTCTGTCGTAAAGAGCACTCGCGCGCTCTCCTGGACAAATTGCTTCCGCTCTTTCGGCGAAAAATATTGTCGATGGCCTTGGTTGCTTGAAGCAACTGTGAAGAAGACTTGGCAGACGCAGGTGGTGTAGGAAGCGACACGTTGGTCGACTCGACGGGAATTATTCGCCTCCCAACTGGAAAGGAATGTCGATGTGAGCGGATATCTGCTACTGTAATACCACCCAAGCGCTTTAGAGCCGCAAAGGAGCTGTAGCGACGTTGAGCTAGACTTTCGAGAGCTTCGGGGTCCTTTTCAATGATGTGCAACGCAATGGCGACAAAATCTGCAGCTTTCAACGGATGCCCTGGCGGTATTTTCCGTCGTAAAGTATTGACTCGCATGAGATCGGTGATGTCCGACACGGACACCCCGCCGAGGACGACATCCAGCGCAACCATTTGCAAGGTGGTGATAACGGACTGAGAGTTTTGCATCGTGCTGGACACGTACAGCGCGTTGAAAACGTCCACGTTGAAGATCATAATCTGCGGCATCAAGTCATATTTTCTCTCTAGGCTGGAGCTGATCCAGTTCTTGGCAATAATTTTGATGACAGGAAGCAACAGCACATAAAACTTTTGCTCTAGTGTTCCCACTTGATTGAAGCCGTAGAGATAAGCAGGATAGACAAATGTCAGCAATACTTGTGGTAAAATAAATACCTCAATGGCTTGTAACAATTCCCTCAGCAGCGCTGGATCTCGTCGCAGTACGCGACCAAAAATACCTCGAAGCAAATCACCAAAAGACAAACCACACCGGACCCCCACGGCCATAGCGAACGGAAGGGGAACCCAATAAGACTGGACATAGCCGCCATAAATCCAATTGTACTGGCACCCGAGAGTATGGGCATTGCAACCACTTCGAAGGAGTTAATGTGCAGACCAGGCACGCTGATCCGAAATTGCTCCAGGGCCGCACGCGTCATGAGCGCGATCGTTAAGAAATCTCGACCCCAAAACAAGAAATTCGCAGCTGAACCAGCTGTAGGTGATGCCAATGGGACTGCGTCCATCAATATGAGGATAAGCAAACATGGGAATGGCGACACAATACTGACGAGAATCGCCCGTCCACGAGAAGTTGTGCAACTGTAGCTGAGTAGATGGCGCATCCGTTCGGCTGAGTAGTGACCGCGAAGTTCTACCTGGAAAGTCGACATGAATTTGTGTGCTCGGTGCACGACATACCGAACGTCTTCCTGCATTGGATTCTCCAGTAAGCTCGCGATGCGTCAATAATGCGTTTGACTCCGGAGGTGGCTTACAGCTGATGTAACGCAAAGTTGAGCAGACACCTCGCCTCGAACTGAGCACGTTTTTTTGGATGTTCGACTCCCCGATTCGGACATCGAATCATCGCGCCGCTGCACTGGCCTTTGTTGGTTCTTGGTGGGTTTCATTTTTGTGAAACCAGAAATACACACACGCCCTGGGCGAGTCTATGCTATTTTGACACCTGTATATTCAATCACCTGTTCGATCATGCTCAACTTCGCGTTACTTCAGCTTATTTCGCTGTATTATTTTCGCTGAAAGCCACCTCCGGCGGTGGTTTATGGCGAAATAAGCTGAAGTAACGCAAAATTGGTAGCCTAATGACGGGGTCTGGGCTGGACCTGAGCGCTAGAAACTCCTATGGTTTGCATCGATGGGAACCACTAAACCGGTAGTAATCCTCGAGCGCCTGCCAGAAGCTGCAGGCTTTGTACAACACTTGCTGAGCAAATGAAGGTGCGATGAAGAAAGCTAAAGAGCTGTTGGTTTGAAACCGAGAGTCGGACGACTAACCGGAAGAATATTTCGACAAACAGACAAACAGGGGTTTTAGCTACAACAGAAAATATTGGTCAACAAGAAGCTAAAACTTTACAGTCGACAGGACCAGCACTCGCGCTCTGCGATCTCGCCCCACTTGTTGTCCTGCATGGAAATCTTCAACAAACCGTTTAGTAAAACATTAATAAAATGTATACTTTTGTTGAGCTTGCTCGATGAAAGTAACTTTTACGGGGTTGGTGAGGATTCGGACTCATCGCATACTGCTCTGCCTTCGTCGAAGTCGTCTCCAGCTCCAGTCATTCAGATGGTTGGCTAGAAGGCAAAGAGGACCAAGTCCGCGGAACTGCAGGCAAACAAGTTCATTCTGCAATTTACCTCCACCTCACCAAGTCTAGAACTAGTTACGGCTAGTTCTTCCTGCTTTCTACCCCTTCAGTCATGGTTCGCCGCGCTACGCTTCGAGTCGACGGTTACGTATTCGTGCTGCCTGAGAAGTTCACCGAATACCCGTTATACGCGAAGGTCACGACTCTATCATCCTCCAACGCCACTATTCGCTCGCTTGACCCGGATGACCCAGTCACGTGTGACATCAGTATTGATACTGCTCGGAACCTGACGGTCTCAAAAGCAGGGGCAACACGCACACGTCCGCGCCAGCTGGACGGAATCCGCCGCCCGGTTCTGACACGGCCAAGCCGTTGGAACTGAAGGTCGACTCGCTCGTCTCCAACTCGAAGACCGTATCGCACTGGTGAAGCCGTCTCGCCTCACGCCAGTAGCCCCAGTCGTGGCGTTGCTGTTGTTTTGTGTCCCTCTCCACGCCTCCATGACGCGCGACAGCCTACACGACATGAAAACTACGATCCTCGCTCGTATTTTGGATGGAAGCGCCGGAGCTCCAGTGTCAAACGCCATTCAAGCCATTCTAGATGGCCTTGTGGAGACTTCGGATATGCCCGACGGAAATTCGACCCGCCGATGGATCGACCCACGGACAGGGGAGCCGTGTATATTCCGGGTTCAACACGCTGTCGATGTCGACAAGCGTACGGCACTGTTTCAAGCTTTGGTCGCGTCAGCACACGGTGAGTCCAAGCCCTCCGCCAATGCAGGCACTGGGGATGGCGAGGCACGCGCCTCCATCCCTACCAGCGAAGGAGAGGTTTACGCCGTAGCGCTGGATTGGATCAGGGGCACACTGCACGGGCTCCTAATGGGCGTTGGCACACGCCCACGACTGCATGACTGCTGAGCCTGGATGAAGACACAAGAGAGGTTAGCTCGGCTCAGTTTGCCTGTTTGCATTTCTTTCATTAATAAACTTTCCTCTTTGGAATCAAGCCCCGGGTAAACGCGACAGTCGACTACGCCTTCGTTGTCGACGGGAACCGACCCGCTCCTAGAGCGCTAAGACTGGCCGTTGGCGCGTCGTTTTGCCGCTACCCGCAGATCAGCAATAGCACCGAACTCAACCCAGCACTGCACTGCCAAGAACCGTCAACCCCGCGCAGCACTACCTCTCACGAACAAGCCAGCAGTATCGTGTCTTTGTTTGCCCCAGAGGAGGCCCCCGCCTTGGCTAAACCAGTGCTGATGAATTGCCTGCTAGACCTTTCACAATACAGGCGTGCCCGACACCAACGGAATTCGGCTTGCGTGGTGAACCCGATTTAAACAACTCTGCTACCCGTGGGTCAGGCTACCCCAAGCTCGACTCTGGGCATGCCATCGCTGGATGCTCGCATCATGGAAGCACTTTTGCATCAGCCAGATCTCTTGACCAGGTTTCTCCAGGTTATTTCTACCACCAACACTACACAGTCTAGTGTAACCACCCCTAGTGTTGACCTAGCTTGGCGAGCATCCGAGTGCGCCTTAGCTCCGACTGCGGTACAAGCCTCAGTTCACAACAGTATCACTGCTCCAGAGCACAGAGGTAAGGCCTCCTCCATTTTCGTTGAAACTGTGATTTATGCTGTCGCTGTGCGGTTCCAGCCTCACCCGGGGATTGTTATTTGGCTTTAGGACTTTCAGTTCGGCCTGCTGGGCCTTTCAATCCTCCATTTCGTCCCATTTGGAGTTCATCAACGCATGTCGTGGCTCAACGCGGGCGGTGTAAACATGCAAAACTTCTCCGCAGGTGTGGCGGCTCCAAGGCCTCCGGCTGCGACATCAATGGGTGATCTAGTCGATGCGGCACGAATGCTATGCCGTTATGGCCAGGTATTCTTCGCACAGCCAGTCCGAAATGTTCTCGAAGCACTCCTCGATTTTCTTCAGCAACTCGACGGATGGTACTCATGGATCGTTACCGACCTGCCCCACTTGGTATACTGGGTCAACTCTGTTCTCGAGCAATTCGTTCACTAGTCCATGCAAGCGCGGGTAAAATTCACGCGTCAAGTTTGCAGACTATCGCCCGTCTTTCGCTCAATGACGGCGAGCGCCCTGTCGCGCCGTTCAACCCAAGGCTACCAACACCAGAGGAATCAATCGCAGCAACAGCCGCAGCAGCGACTATCAGGACCTGCAGCATCGCGCAATCGCAGCGGACAGCGCCAAGCTCGAATTCCACCGGCCATTTTTGATTTAATTCCGACCTCCCGGTGTGTCTTCGCTATTCGTCAGCGATGGGGTGTCCTTCTGGATCATCACGTCGATGTGTTTTCGGCTCGCGAGTGCACGTTGCACCGGAAACGTTGGATGAAACGTTGGATGCACGTGTAAAAGGACATTATCCAGCGCATGGGAGGCCTCAGCGAACGTTTTTCGCATCTCTGAAGGGGCCCAAGTAGTCCACGGCTCCGACTGCATGGGCCGAGTTCACGGCCAGACCGAAAAACCAATCTCATCGGCAGCCCACGAGAGTACAACAGTCACGTCCCTAGTCTACACGTTCCACGCGGCATCGCCCCGGTCGGCATCTCTCTCGAACTCGTGGCACGCGTCTGGGTATGTTAATCGGAACGAGTTCGACGAGATACAATACCAGCCAAAACCAAGTGGCACAGACTGCTCAACCTTCCCGATATTATCTCCGAAGCCTCCAGTCTCAGCGCAGGGAAATTGGAGCAAGAAGCTATCACCAACTACGCCACTCGGCTGGGTTTGTCACTCGCTGACATCGTTCGGTTAAAGAGAGGTGAAAGTAGCAACGATTCCCGACCTAACAAAGGCCTTGATCCAGCGAGATTACAGGACCTTCTGAGAGGATACCCACACGTCGACTTGCTCGTCAATATTGCACAAAACGGGATCCAGCCGTCCTGGAATTTGGAACAGCCTTCATGCCGACGACCGCCGAAAAACCACAACTCTGCCAGACAATTCCAGCGTTCGTTACTCAAGAGTATCCGAGAAGGTCAAGCTCGAGGAACATATCTCGTAGTCAATTTAGCAATGCTTAACCTTATCGTTACCTCCATACATTGCTGTTTGAAGGGTCTCCATACAAACTTCAAGTCAAACACTGGAAAAAGGTACTTAAAGTAGCTTTTTCTGCCGACGATTTATCACAGGTTTTTAGCGAACATCGCATCATCGATGATAGGTTTTCGATCCGTTATTGCAATAATGGTACGTTAGGTACCTTTTTCTGACTGTAATGTGATTGGATGGCCAAACGCGCAAATTTAAAAATGACACTAGGAGCAGCACCGTGGAGAACACTTTGCCTCGCACCTAGTAGAGCACTCTCTTTGCTCCAGGACGCAGCAAGCAAATTCAGATTTCCGCTGGTTTCTACTCGTTAGAGGACGGCGCCGCAGAGTTGATGCAGGCGATGTACAAGTCCCTTCGCCTCAGCCAAATGCCCCGATACGCCCGTGTACTCACGCACGTGGACGCGCTGGTGCACTCCGTCGAGATCGAGGGCGTCTTCCTGCACGGTTGGGTCATCGGCGCCAACAAGACGTTCATCACGCCTATCGACGGCGTTAACAATTGGGTCGCATTGGAAACAGGTAATGTCTGCTTACCGGGAGAACCATGGACTGCCGCGGGATCGGAGAGGCGCCAACATGAGGCCGCCCAAGATGGTCTTCGGTAAGAACCAGCAGCTTTTGCTCGACTAGCAGCCAGGGGTGTTCTACGGCTTCCTGCGACTTGGATCGATGGCGTTTCGTTTATCGCAAGTTCTGGTGCAGCGCTGAGGACATGATGTCTTCAGCTGCTGGACTTCAGTGGCGATCTTAGTGATGACAATCTACACAATGTGCTCGTGTCGAGTGAAGACGACTGCAACTTGGATCTTGGCGACATCTTCCCGTACAGTCTTGTGGTTGGAACAGGTGGAGTTCACTAGCATAGCCTGGATAGTATCAAGTAAGAAACAAGTGGAAGACCGCCACGAATAGTTGTTTTTGATTGGATAAGGCCTTTGGATTCTGGACGTCGTTGTGAGGACATCGTGGACGTTGCTTTGTGGTATGTTGCATGTGGTGTCATGGTGGATCGGTGCCTATGTCTGGAGCAGCTCGTTAGGAATGTGATTGATCGACTTCAGTTCAATGCTAAGTCTGGATTGACGTTGACGACGAGGGAGCGCTGCTGCTGATCGACATGCAACATGGAGATACACTTATTCAGACTTGGAACACGAAGTGGCTGGTAGCAGTTCTCGCTCTCTTATGCTTCATCGACAGAGAACCCGCGAGCGTGTGGATCTTGCAAGTGGCGAGGTCTAGCACAGCGCCTATGGCTCTCGGCCTTGAGGGTTGATGTTGCATCCGTTCTTGGGATCT
Source organism: Phytophthora quininea (assembly GCA_011947345.1). Classification (NCBI taxonomy): domain Eukaryota; phylum Oomycota; class Peronosporomycetes; order Peronosporales; family Peronosporaceae; genus Phytophthora; species Phytophthora quininea. The sequence goes on along the minus strand of JAAVTG010000275.1, from coordinate 85,986 downwards.
TACAGTGGAAGATCACGAACGCCAGGGATCAGCCACCGCAGAGCATCCATTCGGCTATGTTTGCTGCTAGCTTGGCGGGCAAGGTACTTGGGGTCTCGACAAGGCTGGAGTTGACAAGTTCTTGTTCGAAGGGACATTTATCAAGCTGAATGCCAGCGCCAACGTGTTCACCACGATGAACCCGGGTACGGCGGACGAGCCGAGCTACCTGATAAGTTAAAGGCGTTGTTTAGACCGTGTGCCATGATGGTGTCGACACGCCTTGATTTCCGAAATTGGACTCTACTCATTTGGTTTTGCGCAGGCTCGAAGCAACGCCAGGAAACTCACTCAAGTGCGGCAGTTATCTTCTGAACAACTTTCGTCGCAGAAGCACTACGATTACAGTATGCGTGCGGTCAATTCCATCCTTGTCGCCACTGGTGCGCTGCGTCAGCAACTCAGCAATGATCCTTTTGGACGGAAGATAAAATTGTGTTGCGGTCTGTTCAAGATCTGAATCTCCCTAAATTTACGTCTGACGATCTGCCACTGTTCCGAGGAATTACTTCGGATTTATTCCCCGATGTGCTCCTGCCACTTCCGGATCATGGCGCTCTACTTCGCCATATTGATGAGACCTGTGAACGCGGCATTAGCATTGTCCCGGACGAGAATATCCCGCTTGAGTGCAAGCCGGAGTTTAAGATGAAAGTTGTTCAGTTCTACGAGACGTCCAAGAGTGCACCATTGCTACGACGCAGCAACAAACAGGTGGATGCCATTGGCAACTCGTCGGCTGGAGAGCTGGCGGGCGTGGTCGTGTCCTATTTGAACGTAGCTGTGGCCGGGAAGCAGCAAGTGGTGGAGGCGGTGCCTGTGGCCCTCCGTTGTGAGCGCGCAATGGCGCTGCTAGAACAGGAGACGGAGAAGTCCAAACCGCAACGCAAGATCCAAAGCGAGGTGCAAGACAAGCTGGAAGGCACGAGGAAGGAGTTCTTGCCGCGACAGCAACTAGAAGCCATTAAGAAGGAGCTGGGCGAGGTTGAAGATGGCGCTGGAGGAGAAATGCCAGCGAGATCAGTCTGCTGGAAGAGCGACTGAATGCGCTGAAACTGGAACCCAAAGCTGCCAAGGTCGCGCAGCGCGAGCTGCGGCGTCTGAACGGCATAACGGCTATGCAACCAGAGTACGGCATTCTCCACAACTACCTCGAGTTCTTCTCAGAGCTGCCATGGAACAAGTCCACGGCCGACTCGCTTTTGGTGGAACGCGTGCGCAAACAGCTCGACGCGGACAACTACGGCCTAGACAAGGTCAATAAGCGCATCCCAGAGTACATTGCCGTCCGCAGTCTTAAACGAGACATGCGTGGGCCTATTCCGTGTCTTGTAGGACCTCCTGGTGTCGGTAAAACGTCGTTAGGGAGATCCATTGCTGCGGCCACCAACCGCAATTTAGAGCGGGTTGCACTTGGCGGAGTCCACGACGAGTCGGAGATCCGAGGCCACCGCAAGACTTACGTTGGTGAATGCAACTTATTGGAGACGCCACGGGCACAAAGTGTCTGTTCCTCGGTGTTAGCGGCCGCTCGAGGAGCGACATCCATGATACGAAGGCGTGGTAGATGCGAACGCCTCGGCGCAGACAGCTCGATGGCCTACTGCTGCGGGTCCAATTTGTCAATGGCAACGACGCGAAAAGTGTCGGCTGCGACGTGATCGCTTATACTGGTATCTTCGGCTTGGGGTAATGGCAGCACTTGCGGTGGTGGTGAGGGCCAGAACACTCCGGGCGTTACTAGTTTAAGTCGCCTGCTGGTCATCGTGCAAGTAAAGAAGAACGAGCACTTCCGCTCCAGCCCGTGCATTGATCCGGCGCCAACGCCGCCACGTAAACAGCACTTCCGGTGGAGATTGTCAGGCTGTCAATGCAATGCGACGACGTGCTGAACGACTGCCGCGACCATGGTGCAAGAAAACATACCCAGATGCCGATAGACAGCGAGTGCAGCATTCGGTGTTGCAAGGTGGCACCTCTCACTGCCAGCCATCGTCTTCTTCGCAGCGTACTTGGACCAAACTGGTAGATCGCTGGAGCAAATGCGTCGGATAGAATAAAAAGATTGCCGCCTTGTTGCACAAGAAGCATCGTGTCGTCTGATGAAGCGTTAGCATTCTATGCCGATGCTTTGGTGTCACAAAATTGTTGAGTTCGCCTGCGAACGAGTACCTTCGCGTGAACTGAGAATATCACGCAGTAGCTTTTAGACAGAACAACCCGGTCGCATCAAGGCAGCGATGGCATAGCAAATTCCTTTCTGGTGTTGCAACTGGGCGGCGCAGTTGTGGCAGTCGGGGTTGCAGTCGTAGCAACTGAAGCCTTGGTCTCAAGTGTGGCACTGAGTAAACATTCTCGGCATGGACTTCACACGTTTGTCACGTCATACACGTACAGCGGCACTTTGGCACCGAGTGCGACGGTGGCAACACGATCGCGGACACGTTCGAGCAAGCTTAGAAGGGGACGCAATTGCTAATGAAGTTTCGACATCGCAGGAAACTCCGTCTATCACCGCTCCATCCACGACCGCCCCATCGGCAACGGAGACCACTGCACCAACGTCTGTCCCAACGGCATATGACTCGCCAAAGCCAAAGGCATGTCGCTGGTGCCTCACTTGGACTGATTGAGCGCGTGATGATCGTCACACGGGTGGACTCGGTGTCATCGCGCGAGGTGTAGTGGAGATGTGATGTTAAGACCTCAGCACTCAACGCGATAATATGAACGAGTGTGGAGAACGAGGCGACGGCGGTGTCGTTTTTGTGATTGAGGCCTGTTTAGGAAATAGGTGGATAGTTCAAGTGTGTGGACGGGGTACCGCTCCGTGGGCGTTAAAATTCGTTGCCGCGTGGTGGTGGCGGCCGTGCGCGGCGCTGAGATCCGCGTGAACAATGCGTCCGTGAAGGAGTTAGATCGGTCGGGTCCGGCATCAGCTCCGGATTCACAGGCAGGGATTATGGGGCTGTGTCTGGTCAGCGCGGACTGTGTCAGCTGAGCACTAGAGCGATGTGAAGATGGCGATGTATAAGGTGCTAGGAGCTGCGCTGATTCGCTCTGAAGTGAGGCATAATCACGAGCGTTCGCCAACACCGAGCATCGACAGAACCAAAACGCCACCGAGATTGTGTCTAAACAGCGGGGTGGTCACACTAGAGCAACAAAGCATGCAGATCGTATTCAGTGATCGGTTGAAACAAATACAGAGAGCAAAACATCACACTCCACCGCAAGTACTTAGTATTTGTAAAGGCAAACTTCGAGCAAGTAGAATAGGGTAAAAGCGTAACCACAGTGTGGACCAAATATATACACATTTGTATAGAAGAGTAACGTATAGGTTACACTGTAATTGAATTCAAATATCGCAAAGTGGTCGCATGGAATTCCGACAAGAACGGGATATGGTCGTGGTATTCCGACCAAAACGGGATACGGTCGCATGGCATTCAGACCTAAACAGGCGATGCTGTCGGCACTTGCTTTAGGAATATTCAAACCAGTAAAGTAAACGCGAAACTCATTACAGATATTATCACGTGTCGAGGTCATTAACGGCATTTACGCCCACCGAAGCTCGATGTCTTGGCACTTCCTACAGTCAAAGAGCTGTTCACCCGTCCTCGAGCAACGTAGACGCTGTAGACATTCTTGAGGCTTTGCACCGGAAGTTGTGCCACCGATCTAATTCCCCAATCCACTCCTTCGACAAGTAGAGTCCTCAATTGCGTTCCGCTCAGCAAATCCAGCAGCCTTCGATCTCAATAGGCGGGTAGCAGCGACTAGAAACACTGTCGGTGACTGTTCGCATGAGTCGGTGAGCCATGCCGGGAAGACGGCACCCCATCAACAGGCCGCGCGTCGAGGTAATCGAGACGCATGCTTCACGTCCTTGGGGCGTAGCACCACGGGCAGAATGTGCGCCACCACACATCCACTGATACAGCAAATGTAGCGCAGCGTCACGGCTGCGGAACGGCCAACGCCAACAATCTTGGACCCGGATTTGGAGCAGAGAGATGCCCAATATATTGGGTCTTGTGTAGCGTAGCGACGTGCAGCACGGGCATTGGTTGTCTGCTGGACGGCATCACGAGCGTCGAGCAGCCTGCCGGACAGCATCGTGGAGCGTTCGGCACTGGCGAACAGCAGCACAGTCATTGGTCAGCCTGCCGAACCGCATTACGAATCGTTGGGCAGCGTGGTGGACTGGTGGGATCGTGCCGGGCAGCATCGCAGAGCATGGGGCGACATGGGGCGTCGGTCAGCGTGCCGGGCGGTACGATCTGCGTGCGAGTGGCATTGGGCCGCGTTGAGGCCGGCATCATGGATTTAGGGCAGCATTGAGGCCATCGTGGCAGCTTCGCACAGGTGTCGAGTTGTCGCAGCCGGCGTGACGGGTGCTGGAATGGGGCGTGGCGGACTCCGCAAATTGGAAAATGAGATCCGATCCGCCCGCAACTTTGTCATGGGGCCACCTTGAGAGCAGTTATGACATGGCCAATCAGAGACGGAGTTTTTAAATTCCGCCAATCATGATCGCGAATCGTCGGAGCGAGCCCAGCCGAGAAAAGTACTTGCCGAACCGTCGCGGCGGAGCTTGGCGCGCATTTCAAGCTTTGAAAATTGCTTGTTGCACGAGCTCCTCCCGATGCTTCGTGCGACACGACTCCTTGCAGCTTCAACAAAGAATTAGCTGCCAGTTTTAGCAATTCATCGGCTTTTAACAAGTGGACGAACTATTTTGTGTTCTCTGTACTCTCATTTTTGCTTGGACAGAAGGATGGGAGACTTCTCGGATGGCGAAGATCTTTTACTTTTTCGACTCGCAAAGGAGCAGGTGGAGCAGGGACGTACGATTAACTGGAGAGAGGTTTGGCGGGGCATGGCATCGACTGGGAAAACTCAACGGCAACTGCAAAGTCGGCTGAAGACTTTGAAGAGGACATATGGCACAAATCTGGATCAGTTCCCGAGGAGATTTCACGCTAATGGTATGGATGGGGTTTCAAAAGAACGAAAATATTACCAATGAACGCCGTAGATGCTCATAGCGCCGTAGCTGAAATTTTCCAGTTTGTTTCACGGCAAGAAATTTATTCAAGCTGCAGTTCACCTGATCTCCATCCTGGTGAGGTTTCTGCAGATGGAGTGACGACAATTCTCTCGGTGTTACCCACGCTTAAATCCACCGATATACTTTTGGACATCGGATCGGGGATTGGGAATATCGTTGTACAAGTGGCGTTAGAGACACAAGTGGGGATGGCAATTGGTGTTGAAACTCAGGCTTCACTAGCCTCCCTGTCGAAGTCCGTTATTTGCGGTGCGGCGAACAAGTTCTCTAGACTTCAGAAGATTTCAATCTACGAAGATGACGTTCGGAGAGCACGCGCCACCACGAAGACCGCCATGTTTTCGAGCACGGTCGTTTTTGTCAACAACCTCGTCTTTGACCCATCCACTAATGCTGCAGTTGTAGATTTTGTGACGACCGCACCAAGATTATTGAACATTTTCACCACTCTCAAGCTATGTTGGCGCCATCGTGACAGCTGTAAACGCAAGTTTTGTTCGGTTTGGCAGCTCAACCGAGAAATTCGTGTCCGTGTTTCATGGTCTAGCAAGTATCACAACATGTACTGGTACAGAAAGAAATGAATATTTAGGACGATATGTTTTATTGTCCATGTCGGGGCCATGCAGGTCCATGTCTCTCCCATGTTTGAGAAATATGTCCGATGAATGCTGTAATTTATTTTTGCGCCAGCCCGACGAACACACGCCCTAATTGCGAATGTGTTTTGTGCGTTGCGGTCGACACTGCTGCGATGTAAATGATGGGCGCTTTTGGCTAGAACGTATTGCTGGCTATCAACACATTGTTGGTTTCTGGGGGCGTTCGTGGAGGCAATAACACTGCACTAGCTTATTGCTGGTACACTTGTTAATGGAATGGTTTCATGAAGCGGCAAAGGATAGAACAAACTACAATGTTTTTGGCGCTTCGATATTTGTGCTAAATGCTGCACAAGCGATGCGACTCGACCTACTACACAAAAACAAAATAGTTGCTGACTCGAAAGGAACGTGCTCTTTTTCGAAGCTCCATGCTCTTCATTTGAAGTGTTCCTGCCCTTCAATTTTGACGTTGCGTCCCTAAGACGAAAAGCGCCACGATCACCACGGCCACGTTGGATGTGGTCGTGCCGTCATGCGCAGCAGCGGCGTCGACGATGGCGGGCGCTGCGGCTTGGTCCCGTGGAGCGTTGAAGCCACGTTGCGGGGGTGACTGTGGCCGTGGCGATCGAGTGGTCGCTGGTAGTGACCGCGGCGGATTGGCGCGAGCCGAATGCCGTGGCGCTCAATGAAGTTGAGGCATCGTCAATCATTAGGAGCTGGCTTTGCGCCAATGTTGTGAGAGGAAGCGGCGGTCGTACTAAAGTAGTTGCTGTCAAAGTTGGCGATTTTGGAGATCGAGTTGCGGTTACATGAAGGTTAATATGTTTGAGGTGGTAGCAACGGAGGTGTGCACAAATGGTTTTGATGATTTCGGTATTGGCGGTGCAATGTGTTGGCTTGTACATCTGTTTGCACTATGCTGCAATTGTTTCGAAGTACCAATTTATATCTAGCATTTTCTTAGACATTTCACTTACTAAAACTGGCAGCTAATTCTTTGTTGAAGCTGCAAGGAGTCGTGTCGCACGAAGCATCGGGAGGAGCTCGTGCAACAAGCAATTTTCAAAGCTTGAAATGCGCGCCAAGCTCCGCCGCGACGGTTCGGCAAGTACTTTTCTCGGCTGGGCTCGCTCCGACGATTCACGATCATGATTGGCGGAATTTAAAAACTCCGTCTCTGATTGGCCATGTCATAACTGCTCTCAAGGTGGCCCCATGACAAAGTTGCGGGCGGATCGGATCTCATTTTCCAATTTGCGGAGTCCGCCACGCCCCATTCCAGCACCCGTCACGCCGGCTGCCTCACCACACCCCGGGTCCACAGAAGCGACCAGACACAGCCCCATAATCCCTGCCTGTGAATCCGGAGCTGATGCCGGACCCGACCGATCTAACTCCTTCACGGACGTATTGTTCACGCGGATCACAGCGCCGCGCACGGCCGCCACCACCACGCGGCAACGAATTTTCACGCCCACGGAGCGGTACCCCGTCCACACACTTGAACTATCCACCTATTTCCTAAACAGGCCTCAATCACAAAAACGACACCGCCGTCGCCTCGTTCTCCACACTCGTTCATATTATCGCGTTCAGTGCTGAGGTCTTAATATCATATCTCCACTACACCTCGCGCGATGACACCGAGTCCACCCGTGTGACGATCATCACGCGCTCGATCAGTCCGAGTGAGGCACCAGCGACATGCCTTTGGCTTTGGCGAATCATATGCTAGTAGGAAATTTCACACAACTCGCAGAAATACTACCGATGGTTTACAATACCGAAGATAATTCATTATGTAAAATGTTGGAAGACAGCAAAAATATAGGCTGAATTTCCTATGATAGCTTACAAACGCCAAGATCTGTCCTACGAAAATCCGACAGTCATTGCCGTTTTCTTCATGATGGACCCCGATCTCTCCGCCAAGGTTCCCCATGCTGCTATCGCGCGTGCTACGCGTACACCGACTGTCGGGTCGCTGGTATGCGGTCCGTGTGATAAGGAGTTTTCGGCAGCGGCGAACCTCCACCGACACCAGACAACGACGAAGCACAAGATCAACACTGATCCCATGGCGATGAAACAACGGCTTGAAGACATAAAAAACGAAAACGAGAAAAGCATAAGGGGTACTATGCGAAGGAAAAGGTGAAGAAGAATGACGCCGCAGCGCCTCCAAGTCCCACCGAGGAAGTCTATGACAACTGCCCAATTTGTTGTGATCCACTGGTTCCTGACCAATGTCGGCGACTTCAGTTTGGGCACTCGCTGCACGAAAAGTGCTGGCTACGGACCATCGTTGACAAGATGACAAGGTACATTGTCGAGATGCAACTCCACTATCATCGCGAAGTCCTGATAGTAAAAATACATCTGCAAAAAAACCGCGCGAGTTCAAAAACGATGCTAGAGCGCGGAGTGATCAAGCATGACGTTGCTGCTACCGGGTTCCAAGACTTTGAGAACTCTCTCGGATACTGCGTCGAAGATGTTGGTGGTCAGGAGAGCGTGATTAAAAACCCACAACCGAAGCCTGTGATTTTCAAGTGTGCAATTTGCCGCACGCAGACATGGGCGCTGTGAGATTTAGGGATGGAGGGAAGCAAACGGCAATAATACATTTCTTTTCCTGCCGATCTCCTGTTTGTACGTTTCTGTTGTAGCGCTGGGAATCGTCAATTGAGCCGCTGTGGCCTCTGCCATCGTACTACGCCGCCGCTAATCTGCTCCTAAGCCATCCTCACTTCCTCCATGCTCGCCTGTCAGTTCTGTGATGCTGCTGCTGGCGAAGAGGATGCCACCGGTGTGATGGCGTCTTGGATGAATTGTGACACTGAGTAAATATCCTCGGCATGGACTTCACACGTTTGTCACGTCATGCACGTACAGCGGTACTTTGGCACCGAGTGCGACGGTGGCAACACGATCGCGGACACGTTCGAGCAAGCTTAGAAGGGGACGCAATTGCCAATGAAGTTTCGACATCGCAGGAAACTCCGTCTATCACCGCTCCATCCACGACCGCCCCATCGGCAATGGAGACCACCGCACCAACGTCTGTCCCAACGGCACTTGAGACCAAGGCTTCAGTTGCTACGACTGCAATCCCGACTGCCACAACTGCGCCGCCTAGTTGCAACACCAGAAAGTAATTTGCTATGCCATCGCTGTCTTGATGCAACCGGATTGTTCCGTCTCAAAGCTTCTGCGTGATATTCTCAGTTCACGCGAAGGTACTCGTTCGCAGGCGAACTCAACAATTTTGTGACACCAAAGCATCGGCATAGAACGCCAACGCTTCATCAGACGACACGATGCTTCTTGTGCAACAAGGCGGCAATCTTTATTCTTCATCCGACGCATTTGCTCCAGCGACCTACCAGTTTGTTCCAAGTACGCTGCGAAGAAGACGATGGCTGGCAGTGAGAGGTGCCACCTTGCAACACCGAATGCTGCACTCGCTGTCTATCGGCATCTGGGTATGTTTTCTTGCTCCATGCTCGCGGCAGTCGTTCAGCACGCTGTCGCATTGCATTGATAGCGTGACAACCTCCACCGGAAGTGCTGTTTACGTGGTGGCGTTGGCGCCGGATCAATGCACTCGCTGGAGCGGAAGAGCTCATTCTTCTTTACTTGCACGATGACCAGCAGGCGACTTCAACTAGTAACGCCCGGAGTGTTCTGGCTCTCACCACCACCACAAGTGCTGCCATTACCCCAAGCCGAAGATACCAGTCTAAGCGATCACGTCGCCGCCGACACTTTTCGCGTCGTTGCCATTGACAAATTGGACCCGCAGCAGTAGGCCATCGAGCTGTCTGCGCCGAGGCGTTCGCATCTACCACACCTTCGTATCATGGATGTCGCTCCTCGAGCGGCCGCTAACACCAAGGAACAGACACCTCGTGCCCGTGGCGTCTTTAATAAGTTGCATTCACCAACGTAAGTCTTGCGGTGGCCTCGGATCTCCGACTCGTCGTGGACTTCGCCAAGTGCAACCCGCTCGAACTTGCGGTTGGTGGCCGCAGCAATGGATCTCCCTAACGACGTTTTACCAACACCAGGAGGTCCTACGAGACACGGAATAGGCCCACGGATGTCTCGTTTAAGACTGCGGACGGCAATGAACTCTGTGATGCGCTTATTGACTTTGTCTAGGCCGTAGTAGTCCGCGTCGAGCTGTTTGCGCACGCGTTCCACCAAAAGCGAGTCGGCCGTGGACTTGTTCCATGGCAGCTCTGAAAAGAATTTGAGGTAGTTGTGGAGAATGCCGTACTCTGGTTGCATAGCTGTCATGCCTTTCAGACGCCGCAGTCGCGCTGCGCGACCTGGCAACTTTGGGTTCCAGTTTCAGCGCATTCAGTCGCTCTTCCAGCAGTCTGATCTCGCTGGCATTTTCTCCTCTAGCGCCATCTTCAACCTCGCCCAGCTCCTTCTTAATGGCTTCTAATTGCTGTCGCAGCAAGAACTCCTTCTTCGTGCCTTCCAGCTTGTCTTGCACCTCGCTTCGGATCTTGCGTTGCAGTTTGGACTTCTCCGTCTCCTGTTCTAGCAGCGCCACTGCACGCTCACAACGGAGGGCCACAGGCACCGCCTCCAGCACTTGCTGCTTCTCGGCCGCAGTTACGTTCAAATAGGACACGACCACGTCCGCCAGCTCTCCAGCTGACGAGTTGCCAATGGCATCCACCAGTTTGTTGCTGCGTTGTAGCAATGGCGCACTCTTGGACGTCTCGTAGAACTGAACAACTTTCATCTTAAACTCCGGCTTGCACTCAAGCGGGATATTCTCGTCCGGGACAACGCTAATGCCGCGTTCACAGGTCTCATCGATATGGCGAAGTAGAGCGCCATGATCCGGAAGTGGCAGGAGCACATCGGGGAATAAATTCGAAGTAATTCCTCGGAACAGTGGCAGATCGTCAGACGTAAATTTAGGGAGATTCAGATCTTGAACAGACCGCAAGACAATTTTATCTTCCGTCCAAAAAGGATCATTGCCGAGTTGCTGACGCAGTGCACCAGTGGCGACAAGGATGGAATTGACCGCACGCTTACCGTAATCGTAGTGCTTCTGTGACGAAAGTTGTTCAGAAGCTAACTGCAGCACTTGAGTGAGTTTCCTGGCGTTGCTTCGAGCCTGCGCAAAACCAAATGAGTAGAGTCGAATTTCGGAAATCAAGGCGTAGTCGGGCACCATCATGGCACACGTGTGGCGAAGGCCGATGAAACTTTTCGCCCAGGAGGTGTTTGTATAGCGGCACCGCGGACGGTGAAGCTCGTAGCCCAGGAGAACCTTGAACGAACTCGAGAAGGAAGGTTGGGCGCAGATCAGTAGTCGCCAATCTGCGTCCAAGGGTCCTTTGGCGTGTGACCTTGTGGCAATCCCTGTGGGTTCGATCGCTAGATCTGGCGGACCGGATTTACCACCAGGCAGCCTTGGTTCAGTGGTCGGACTTGGAGAACTTGGTTGGGGACTCGACCACCCTTGGACGCACTTCTGCGGCGAAGGTGACGAGGTGGGCCTTGACTGAGGAGAAACTCCTCCACGTAGAACCAACAATACAAAAGAGTCCGATGTGCAAACGCACAAATATGCAGCCGTCTCTTATTCTTTGAGACCCTTGGACGGGGGTCTATAGCCGAGTAGATTCAGGAATACGCGTCCAAGACACTCGGGTCACCTTGGACACTCCTTGACGAACGCGCACCACCCTCTCGCGAGGGAATACACTTGGCCCACTGGCCTTCACACTTGTAACCTTCCGGAGCCCGAGAGTACTCTGGCCAACCTAGGCCCTCTCTTGATCGTTGAACGCAGTTCCGATTCCGGTTTGCCTTTGTACGCTAACTGCTAGCGCGCACTTGGGAGGGTGAATATGACATGGGTGATCGCCCACGGAGAAGACGGCCCAACTGGGATATGGAATGGGGAACCCTCGGCGCAAGCCTAAGATCCCCTACCCAACTTGACTTGACTTTGACGGGTGGGGAGCTCCGGCGACGCTGGGGCCGTCTTGTCCTTCAAGCCTGCACGCAGTCTATCAGGAAACCTGCTTCGAAGACCACTTCGGGGTTTCAAGGCAAATCGAACTCTCTGTTTGTTTTTATCTAAGTCTCTCTGGCGTCCTACGTGTCCAGGATTCTGGGTACAAATCAGTCTTATACAGACATCTTGATCTTAGTATAGTGGGGAACCTGTCGACTCGACACTTCCACTGGATTCTTGCCCGAAGGTCAACTTGGCGCAATCATTCCACACAAACTGGCTTCTTAGGAACAAATGTGCGTCCAAGGCTCAGGTCAATTGAGGCCTGGACGCGGGTTGGGCTTGGACGCCTGTGCACTCCATAGTAGTCGACACACATAATGAACTCCATATAACTGCATGTGCGGCCAATGGTCAATTCTATGCCTGGACGAATATGCGTCCAAGGGTCATCATGGACCTTGGGCGCACTTGGTGTACAGTAGACTTGGAATTCGTATGTCGACGTATGGAGCGCAATGTGCGTCCAAGAGTCATCGTCACATTGGACGCACTTGTGTCGGCACAGTCTTGGAACTTGTATGTGAACATCTTGGAGACACAATGTGCGGGCAAGGGTGGCCTGGTGTTCACTGCGGGTGCGGCGGAGTCTTTTATCGCAGCAGTTAATTCTGCGACCAAGGCAGGGACAGGTCGCACACACGGATACGTTCCGTGCGGCGATTTGACCTCTTCGATGAGGCGACCTGTCTTCACTGTGAGGGTGGCCAGGACTGAGTGCAAATCCGTGTCCAAGGGTGTATTCGTATCACCCTTGCGCGCACTTCCCAGCCTATAGACATCTCCTTGGTAGACCTCCCGCGTCCAGCGCAGCTGCGCCGAAGCCTACTCCCACTTGTACGCACTTGTAACTGCTCGTTCAAATATTCAAACTATCCAATCACGTGCCATCATTATGCGCCCAGCGCATCCCATAGAAAAATATCCAGTTTCACATCGTGTCACACGGTCTAAACAACGCCTTTAAGTTATCAGGTAGCTCGGCTCGTCCGGCGTACCCAGGGTTCATCGTGATGAACACGTTGGCGCTGGCATTCAGCTTGATAAACGTCCCTTCGAACAAGAACTTGTCAACTCCGGCCTTGTCGAGACCCCAAGTACCTTGCCCGCCAAGCTAGCAGCAAACATAGCCGAATGGATGCTGCTGCGGTGGCTGATCCCTGGCGTTCGTGATCTTCCACTCTAAGATCCCAAGAACGGATGCAATATCAATCCTCAAGGCCGAGAGCCATAGACGCTGTGCTAGACCTCGCTACTTGCAAGGTCCACACGCTCGCGGGTTCTCTGTCGATGAAGCATAAGAGAGCGAGTACTGCTACCAGCCACTTCGTGTTCCAAGTCTGAATAAGTGTATCTCCATGTTGCATGTCGATCAGCAGCAGCGCTCCCTTGTCATCAACGTCAATCCAGACTTAGCATTGAACTGAAGTCGATCAATCACATTCCTATTTCAAAACGAGCTGCTCCAGGCATAGGCACCGATCCACCATGACACCACAAGAAGCATACCACAAAGCAACGTCCACGATGTCCTCACAACGACGTTCAGAATCCAAAGGCCTGATCCAATCAAAAACAACTATTCGTGGCGGTCTTCCACTTGTTTCTTACTTGATACTATCCAGGCTATGGTAGTGAACTCCACCTGTTCCAACCACAAGACTGTACGGGAAGATGTCGCCAAGATCCAAGTTGCAGTCGTCTTCAACACTCGACACGAGCACATTGCGTAGACTGTCATCACTAAGGTCGCCACTGAAGTCCAGCAGCTGAAGACGTCATGTCCTCAGCGCTGCACCAGGACTTGCGATAAACGAAACGCCATCGGCCCAAGTCACAGGAAGCCGTAGAACACCCCGGCAGCTAGTCGAGCAAAAGCTGCTGGTTCTTACCGAAGACCATCTTGGGCGGCCTCATGTTGGCGCCTCTCCGATCCCGTGGCAGTCCATGGTTCTCCCAGTAAGCAGACATTACCTGTTTCCAATGCGACCCAATTGTCCACGCCGTCGATGGGCGTGATGAACGTCTTGTTGGCGCCGATGACCCAACCGTGCAGGAAGACGCCATCGATCTCGACGGGGTCCACCAGCGCATCCACGTGCGTGAGTACACGGGCGTATCGGGGCATTTGGCTGAGGCGAAGGGTCTTGTACATCGCCTGCATCAACTCTGCGGTGCCGTCCTCTAACGAGTAGAAACCAGCGGAAATCTGAATTTGCTTGCTGCGTCCTGGAGCCAAGAGAGTGCTCTACTAGGTGCGAGGCAAAGTGTTCTCCACGGTACTGGTCCTAGTGTCATTTTTAAATGTGCGCGTTTGGCCATCCAATCACATTACAGTCAGAAAAAGGAACCTGACGTATCATTATTGCAATAACGGATCGATAACCTATCATCGATGATGCGATGTTCGCTAAAAACCTGTGATAAATCGTCGGCAGAAAAGGCTACTTTAAGTGCCTTTGTCCAGTGTTTGACTTGAAGTTTGTATGGAGACCCTTCAAACAGCAATGTGTGGCTATTGCGGTAACGATAGGGTTAAAGTGCTTATTGCTTTTCCATCCAAAGTTGCAGGCACGAGTGCCGCATATTCGTAGTAGTCCACGTTTGTCTCCTCAAGAGCACGGCAACTTGTTGGACAATTTCGAACGGTGTTGTCTGCGCTTGCTTTTGGGGTTTGTCATTCCTCAGTGCGCTTCTGAGCATCGTCCGCGAGTTCCTCCCACGTCCAGCGCTTGAACAGAAGATATGACAACACCGTCACCGACACGAAAACGCCAAACCCAAAGCCGAGCCACAGTCCTTCGACATTGAGCGCTAAGCCGAAGGCCAACCACGCAGAGGCAGGAGTGCCGAAGACGTAATACGCCACTGCGTTGATGATCGCGCCAACCTTTTGCTTGCCGGCACCGCGGAAAATGCCTTGGAGGACGGTGTTCTGCCCGTTAAATATCTCCAACGGAGCCCAGGCAGCCAACGCGTGAGCAGCCCGAGCGATGCTCTCAGGGTCATTGAGAAGCAGCTTCGGCAGACTCCAGCGCATCGTATATAGCCCAACAATGCACACCAACGAAATGACCAGCGTAAGTGATAACGACACGGTGGTCACGACCTTGGTCTGCTTTGGAGCATTGGCACCGAGGCAATGGCCCACGCGGATGTTCACGGCCACTGCCAAGCCCGAGAACACCACGTAGATGATGCTGTTGATGTTAACCAGCACCGAGTGGGCACTCATGGCGACGATACCATCAGGTAGCACCCCAGCCATGAGCGTAAGCAGCTCGTACGCAGTCCACTCGAGACACATCATGACCATCCCTGGTAATCCAAGTCGCAGGAACAGCCACACGTGTGCAAGCGCTTCCTTGACGTCCCAACCTCGCCACCACTGCGATAAATGGTGCGGATGGTAGGCAAAGTACGGGGCGAGCAGCAGAGCCATCCCAATATTGCCCAGAGACCTCGACAAGGCGATTCCTTCGAAGCCCATGGGCGTGTAGTACGCCAGCCAGTAGCCCGACACGATGTTGAGGACGTTTCCAAAGGTGGCGATGCTGATGAGCGGCTTCATGATGTTCTGCGCCTGCAGCACCTTCCGCACAAGCTCGTACAGGATGATGAACGGCATCCCCAGTAGCATCCAGCGAGAGAAGCTCTGCGCCAGTCGGGATACCTCCTCGTCTTGCCCCAGGGACACCATGACCCACTGCGTGTACCAGTTGAGCAGGAAAATCGGCAAGAAGCAGGCCGACAGCACGATCACACCAGCCTGGAAGTGCATGCCAATCTTCTCGTACCGTCGAGCTCCGTAGGCTTGCGAGCACAAAGTGTCCAGCGCCGACGACAGCCCAAAGCACACGGAATAGTTGGTCAAGTTCATCAGCTGCACCAACAGCACAGCGTTAGCCTTTGTCAGCCGCTATTAAGGTGATCACGGCGTTGACCATTACCATTGTCGAAAGGGTAGCAGCGTCCACATACTGCTGCGTCTTGGGCGAGTCCATGTGACCAGCCAGCACAATGCACGTCATGCCTGGCAAAAACTCGAGCGCCGTCGTGCCCACCTACAAAGCAGTTCAATACATGAGACGTTGTTCATTTAACCTCTGACTCTCTTCCTCTACGGACGACGGGATAGACCAGCTCCAGCAGCGTCTGCAGCTCCTCCGTCGCCACCGGTTCCGGTTCGTCCGCACTCTCATGGAAGCTGGCGATCGTCACGAGCGTCTGCTGCTTGCCTTGCAGCAGCGGACGAGACTCCGCCGTAGGGGACTCGAAGGTCATCGACGCCACCATTGCTACAAATCCCCGGACTTGGTTTCCGAAGAGAAATTATGAAGTGAGCCAGTGGTGGCTCTGTACCATTGCCCAGGTGTGACGCAGTGTTCGTTGGCGGCATTTGGATTTTGTTGACTCGGTGGGATGAGTCACATGTTCGTGGTCTCGGATGACGACCGCATACAGGTTTTCCCGCCAGATCCTCGCCTGCGACAGATAGTAACCTCGATCAGTTGTCGTGCAAATCGTTCGGTGCATGGACCCAACACACACTGATACCTACGCGGGAAATGGTCGATTCGCTGTTTTAATTGGTCCCACCTTCGAGGATCTGGCGGGGAAACCTGTATTACAGGATCCACGCGCTTCAACACGGGACGCAGCTTGAGAACAGGAACTTTGGCTGTGTCAAGTGCACTCCTCCCCGTAGCAAACGCGGGGCCTCGAGTATGGGAGATTATCCGGACCGCCACTTCCCGCTTCACCATCTCTTGCATCCGGAAGAGGCACAAATGGGAAAACAAAACGATCGATGGGGCAGAGCGGGGGTTCCCCAGACTGCTTGGCGTTCTTTGCCCGCGGGTGCCTGAGTGGGAAACGGGGCTTCATTCGAACGTAGTTTAATTTCAAATGCGTAATTTTATTTTAGCAAAGCTCTACAACTCAGAGAACAAGTTCACGACAGCTATTGTCCGCAAGCGAACTGATCCGCCCCAGACCTTGCAGTGCAAGTTCCACGGCTCTCCTGCGCTTTGTATTGTACGCAACCATGTTCACGGTGCTCGAGGTCCGTAATCCTCAAACAATTGCAGTGGTGCACCCCGTTTTCGGCATGGTGGACCCGAATATAACTTACGTTACGTCATTTAACAATGTTGTTCATGGACCTTTAAATGCAGTATTATACAATATAGACTATGTGGTAGCATATGTGTTTCGTCATGGACCTTCAAATGCATTAATATACAATATAGACTATGTGGTAGCATATGTGTAGCCATGCCGAAAACGGGATGCACCACCGTATTATACAATCAGACGTTCGGATTATCCAAAGTATTGTAGTATCATTCAGTAATACAATACAGCAAAATATTATTAGTAATACGAGTATATCTGTCTAAAGTATTCGCATTAATATCATTTATATATAAGTAAAACTTCGTATTACATTACTACTCTCATAATACTTTGCAAGTCTAAACGATGAGGCCGAGAAGGGAGGTGATCTACGTGCTCAGGGCCTCGCGCAATGCAAATTCCTACAGTAGTGGTTGGGGCATTCAAAGGTGACCAATTACTCATGGAATGGGAATAGACAACGAAAACGCGTCTCTTTTGGACCCTCCCCACTACTAGTTGAGTTGTGCAAAGCAAAATCTCAACCAGGAATTAGAACAACAAACCAAGCAATCGGACGTCACTTCGACGACAGGCAAGTATGGGGTAATAAGTTACCGGTATTTTGTAAATTTGTTTGTGAATTTTATCAATCAAATTAGCTATTTTTTTAAATGATGGCAAGGACTCCTGAATACGCTCTTGCACTACAACCCCTGACAAGTCTTTGTTGCTAACATTATGGGCTCTATGGTCTTGACCCACGCTTTTGTATTCCTGTGATTGACTGCTGGCGCTCCCGTGTGTGTTTGTTTTTGTCTAGTAGATGGCTGCGGGGTTTTGGTGCCTTAGACCACTGAAGTGTTAATAAAAGTATATTAATACTAATACAGACCTATCACATTTTCAGAAGTATCTCGATATTTTACTACCAGTATTAGTACTCGTATCAATAATCCTAATACTCCATTATTGCCGAACCTCTGTATACAATGCACACTTGATTGACACGATGATATCAAGCTAGAAGGGTTTCCGCGTTGACAGTGTGATAGTGCATCGTAACTTTCAGAAGCACCGGCGCCTCCATTCTGAGCTCCAGGAATTCATTCACCAATTCGCGTCACCGGGCTCACATCAAACTCCAAGTCGACCGAAGCAACGATGCCCCGCTGGAGTTCGGTGCTGCTGCCGACCGCAACGGCACTCGCCACGCTTGCCCTTGAGCAGGTGCGAGCCGCCAGTGCCGACCAAATGGACTTCGCCGCCTGCCCCATCCGACACCGCCCCGAGTACTTCTGCTGCGAGTACTCGGAGACCACCAAGGTGCTCTACACCAAGTACAACCGACCGACGGGGGCGACTACGAGTCCTTCTACGTGGACGGCTGGAACAAGCAGCGCCAGGTCAACTTCCCGTACGTCATGTACCACCCGCAGACGCCCAAATTCTACTACGACAAGCCCAGCACAGTGTGTCGGGTGCACGCCGTGGCCAACACCCAGACCGGCGAGCTGACGGAGGAGCTGCAGTGCGGCGACACCAACTCGTCACTTGTGGCGGACTCGCAGGACAGTACTTCCTTCTGGACGTACCCAGCCAACGTTCGCAACAACAATGCCACGGTCCCAATCGGTGCCAACTGCTACAGCCTCATGCTGCGTGACGGCTCGGTCGACACTGATCTCAAGACTGCGTGCACGTCCACCTCCACTTCTACGACGCCGAGATTTACCACCTATACGGAAACTCCACTGGTGGTCATCTATCTGCTGTATCTGTCGTTCTTCATCGTTCTGGGAGCCTGGACAGCGTACAAGCACTTCCTGCAGACGACTAACCAGTTCGTCAGAGAGATGGGCAAGCGGTTGTTGCCGACACCGACGCCGCTGACCCCGTCCAAGGCCGTCGCGAACAGCACCACTGACCGCCACACGAGCGTTCGTGCATCAAACACCCATCTGCAAAACGAGGCTCGTCTAGACATCCTCCAGACGGGCTTCTCGACCTCATTCATCGGGTCGTTCGTGTTCGTCTGTGTGGTGGTCGCGACCGTGGCGCTCAATGCGCTTCTGGTCATCATCATCGCCGACTACTACGGCAACTTCAATCCGCCACTGTTTGACGCATCCGAGGACAACGCCGTGGTGTTCATCGTGGTGTGGGCCATCACGTCCGTCTGGTTCGTCGTCATTGTGACGACGCAGGATCGAATGCTCAACTTCTTCCGTCTTCGTGTGCCGCTGGACAAATGCGACTACGTCTACATGCTCAAGCGCGACGACGCGGAAGTGCTGCTGGCCGATCGCTCGGGTATCTCGGACTTTGTGGCCAAGATCGAGAGTTACTTTGCTCCGAAGGGAAAGCTGAACGGCTACCGGACGACGGTCCCTGTGGTCAACATCGATGGTTTGCGGACGGTGGAATTCCAGCACGTGCGCTACGTGTACGAGGATTCCGAGCGTCGTTTTGTGCCTGGTGCGGTTGCAATGGGGAACACCCACGATGACATGCTGAGCGAGGCTGACGGGCTGTCGGATTTCGAGGTAAAACATCGCCTTGACACGGTCGGCCCCAACTCCGTCGACGTTGAGATGCCGTCGCTGCTGGTTTCCGTGGCGCATGAGTTTTTCACTCTGTTCTACATCTACCAGGTCATGTGCTACTACGTCTGGTACTACTTCACGTACTGGAACATGGGCATCGTCATGACAGTCGTGATTCTCGGTGCTGCCGTCGTGAACATCTACACGCAGCGCCAGATTCAGTCGTCCATTGTCAAGATGACTCGCTATCGCACAGAGATGACGGTGTTCCGCAACGGTGAATGGCGCGTGGTGTCTTCTCCCGACGTTGCCCCGGGCGACCTCGTGAAGGTGTCCGAGAACTGGGTGGTGCCATGCGATATGGCCATCATCAAGGGCACGACGGTGTGCGACGAATCGATGCTGACGGGCGAGTCGATGCCGGTGCAGAAGTTCCCGATCCCGGAGCGCAGCAACGAGATGTACGACCCTGAGAAGAGCAGCAAGAAGCACACGCTTTTCTCCGGTACTCGTGTGTTGTCTTCGGGTCGCAGCGAGGAAATCCTTGCGGTTGTGCAGACTACGGGTGCTCATACGACTAAGGGCCAACTTATCCAGTCCATCTTGTTCCCGGTCCCGATGCGCTTCAAGTACAACGAGCACCTGAAGGTTTTGCTCGCGGGTTTGTTAATCTACGCCATCATCGCCTCTATTCTCGCGATCAACTTCCTCCTCGGCAACGGCAAGCTGAGCAACAAATTCGTAGCCTTCTGCTACACCATTCTCCTTCTTTCGTCGGTCATCAGTCCACTTCTGCCGGTGGTGGTCACGGTGGGCCAAGTGAACGCCTCGCGGCGACTCGAAAAGCAAGGCATATTCTCTCTCAACGTCCAGCGGATCACACTATGCGGCAAAGCTCGCATCTTTTGCTTCGACAAGACGGGCACGCTCACTAAGCAGGGCCTCGACTTCCTCGGTGTTCAACCTGTGAAAAGCAACTTGTTCGACCCCATCGCCAAGGACATCCAGGGAGCTCCCCGTCCGAGGAAATGCAGTTCGCATTGGCCACTTGCCACGCCGTCGGTTCACTCGATTATCGCTTGGTCGGAAATGAAGTTGAAGTGCGCATGTTCACGGCCACGGGCTGGGAACTGGTCGAGAAGGAGGGTGAAGTGCCGTACGTCAAGTCGAAGGTGGACCCTGGTCTCGAGCTGGAATTTGTCAAGCGCTACGACTTCGACCACCACCGCATGTCGATGAGCGTGGTGGTGCGCAACCGCAAGAACGGCACGTACTACATCTTCTGCAAGGGTTCGTACGAGCGCATGCAGCAGTTGAGCATCCCCGGCAGCGTCCCCGCGGACTACAAGACGGTGGCTGATCGTCTCGCGAAGGACGGCTGCTATGTGCTGGGCATGTCGTACCGCGAGTTACCCAACGACTGGACCCGCGAGCAGGTCGAGAAGTTCGCTGCCAACCGCGAGGCTGTCGATGATGATCTGTCGCTGCTGGGTCTGATCCTCTTCCGAAATGAACTGAAGGACGACACGGCTGATGCCATCGCGAAACTCAAAGCAGGAGATATCCGTACGGTCATGATCACCGGAGACAACGCTATGTGTGGCTGCTACATTGCGCGTGCTAGCGGAATGATCACCGGCAGCTCTCGTGTGATTTTGGGGAGATGGTTTCAAGGAAGGAAATGAAGAAGCTGGTGTGGCGCGATGTCGACTCGGAAGAAGAGTACGACTTGCCCCAGATCAAGAATATGATCGAGGGTAACGAGGATGTGGAGCTGGCTGTGACTGGCGTGGTCTTCGACTACCTTGTCGCAATGGGCGAGATCAAGGGCCTGCTGCTTCACATTCGCATTTACAGCCGAATGACTCCTGATGGGAAGGTCGAGTGCGTCAAACTGCACATGGAGACTGGTGCGGTCACAGGAATGTGCGGTGATGGTGGCAATGACTGCGGTGCTCTCCGTTTCGCTCACGCCGGTGTTGCGTTGAGCGATGCTGAAGCTTCAGTGGTGTCCCCATTCACGAGCAAGGCTAAGTCCATCCAGTCGGTCGTCGATCTGTGCCGTGAAGGTCGCTGCAGTGTTGCGACTTCGTTCGCCTCTGTCAAATTCCTCGTCATTTACGGCCTTATCGGTTCCTCGCTGCGTATGTTTCAGTATTACCACGCTGTCATGATGTCGCAATGGTGCTGGATCCTGGCCGACGGATTCACGCTGGTGGGCTGCTCGTATGTGATCACTTTGTCCAAGCCCCTCAAGGAACTGAAGGACACGCGGCCGACCTCCAGTCTCATTGGGCCGACGACTTTGCTGTCGATCATCGGACAAGAAGTTGTCAACGTCATTTACTTGTGCTGTGGCATCCACATGATGACCAGCGAGGTCTGGTACTGCCCGTTCTCGCCCGACGACGTGGACGCAGCGAAGTGGTGGTTGCTTTCGGACAATCACATGGCGACCGCTCTCTTCTTCTCGATCATCACCCAGCAGCACACTGCGTGCTGGACCTTCAGCTTCGGCTCCATCTACCGTCAGCCGATCTGGCGCAACTACCTGCTGATGGTGTTCTTCGCGTGTTTGGTGGTGCTTGATCTGTACTTGCTGCTGGGCGAGCCCAGTACTGTGACCGACCAGTTCCGCATCTCGAGCAGCACTAACGTCGTCGGTCTGCCGGATATCCCCATGCCCATGAGCTTCCGCCTCAAGTACCTCGGCATCATCCTGGGCAACGTCTTCACCAGCATCTTGTGGGAATACGTTGTGGTTCTTGGCCCCGTCCGAACGTACTTCCGCAACAAGTACCACACAGACTTGATCCCGATGCGAAAGTAAGCCATGCAGCACTACTAGCAAATTCTCTAGTTAACCCTATCGTTACCAAAAAGTAACTTCGAGTACCTTTCTGCACGTGTATAGTGAGATCAAGGTAAAAGAGTAGTCGCACCTCTCCAGCCATTGCAATATTTGGATTACTAGTCCACCCTCTGGCCAATCATGTGGCAGGTCCCGCTATTGTGTCCGTCACGGTGCCGCTCTTCCGGTTATTGCTCCACCTCGTCGACTTCGGCTTCTATGTCGATGACGTCGTCGTTGTGGTCCAGATCACTGAGGTCGTAATCGCTCTAATTGGTTCTGATCGAAGCCTCATCACCTCCGTCCTCTCCTTGCTTCTAGTCGTCGACACTGCTGCTGTAACGGGGTTACACGAAAGTCACGCCCGTGCGTTGACTTTAGAGGTTGCACAAAACTCTTAACTGTGTGTAGAGTTTTGACTCTGTAGCCATTGGCTCTCCACCACTCATTTACATATCTCTTAGATTAACTATGCTATATAGTTTAGTCTATACATTTACAAGCAAGGTCAGATAACAATTCAATTCAGCTCTATTTTGCAGTTAATCTGTGTAGTCCTTGTTTTAAGGGACACTGATTCTGCGAGTCCTACTTACGGGACTGTACTTGGTTCTTGTATAGAACCGAAGGCTGGAAGCCTGAGACACTGACTCGTGGAGTCGTACGTCTTCCTCTGTGCACGTGCACTGCTACGCAGCCCCGCTACACCTGGACGCAACGAAGGTCATCTTGGCGCACGTGGAGACCACGGACTGAATGAGGTTGTTCTTGCGCTTGATCCTGTCGCTAACCTGGCCTCGGCAGCAATAACTGCGCAGCACGAGGAGAGTCCAGAGGAATCGTCCGTCAGTGAATGGTGCTTCGATACGGTCTCGCAGGCCAGCTGGTTCGTCAAGGATGGTCATCGTCAATCACTGTCGTTCGCACCGATGCCGAGCGGGAGCACGTAGCTCCGACGTGCGCTGTCAGCGCTGCAACCAGCGAGAAATCTAACTGTGCTGTACGACTGCACACACAATGAACGCCTGGGTCTGTGGTAGCTGCTGGTACCATGTTGAACGAGGAAGAAAATGCCACAACAATATCAAATGTTATCATATACGACTGCCTGTGTAAATGACCTACGCAAACTCTGCTTGCTCGTTTTCGTGTTTCGAGCATCCGCACACACACTGGCAACACGGATCAAATCGTTTTGACCTGAGTGCCTTTGGCTCCAAGTGCTTCGGTCGGACTTTATCCCATTCAGGCGAGCTGTAGAAACGGCACTTCTGACAAGTGCACGGGTGTCAGGATGACTCTAGTTCGAGCTCGTCAACCAAAACATCGACTTTTTCCATAGCATCATACAATGCTAGCCACATGTTGTAATGGTTTTGTAGGTAGAACCCTTCCACATAACGGTCCCTGAGCGCTGAACGGGAAACTCCAGGCGAAGCTTCCATTTTGATGTAGCGTTCAATTGTGTCGGTCCTGGTTTGAACGCTGGAAGTTCAGTAGGTCGACTAAAACCTTTAGTCGCGCTCGAATCTGTGATCGCGTGATCTAAGCCAATATAACTAAGTTAGCTGAAAATCCCCCAAGCCATCAGTGTCGTTACCTCTGAAAGTTCCAAGCAAGTGCGCAACCATCTCATCATCCACAGAAACTCATGAATGTACTCCTCTTGCCCGCGGTGAATAGCAACATGGAGATCATACATCTCCTTGACAGGAAGCGCTGCAACAAAGTCGTCGATATCGTTCGACGAATCGAACATCTCCTCCGTTACCTGTACCATAGTTCATAACTCAGTGTATTTAGGCTACATGAAACACCAACAACTCACCCGTCCAGATACAGGAACAAATACCGGATATATTTCATCAAAGTGGACGTCCTCGCCAGCACTAAAATGATTCGTGAACTTCAAAACTGTTAGTTTGGGCTGTTATAAACTTAGGGTTTGCTTTACCTGTGGGCTTAGAATCTTGCCATATATCGACCGTCCGTCGCTCGCAATTTTGTCACAGGAGACGCCAGCTGAGCTGTAGCGTAAATAGTCTGAACCGCACAATAGTAATGGCAAACACATACGTACTTTGATATCTTCGTCATCATGGCGGGTGTCAAACATCTTTCTTATGCGCTGCGCCTTTGCGGGTGGTGTCGTGCCCTCTTTCCGGCAATGAGTGGTTTTTCTTGGTCGCCTTTTGGTTAGACCAATATCTTTTGAAGGCGCCCTTTGATTGTGGTCCATATCTTTTACAGTTATGAAGCTGCTTCTGCTGTATGATAAATAAATGTGTTGATCTTTCAAATTTTACGGCAACAGCACCGCATCTAAGTGTCAAGGCGCTCCATCCATATCTTTCGTTGCGACGTTTGGTGTGGCGAGGCCATTTGCGAGTTTGACATTGGGAACATTGAGGTGAAATGGTTGGTAAAAGGAAACAACAGCTTGGTGGTGGTGATTTCGGTCAAAAGAGACGGCTATCGACTCAGACGTTTAGACGGAGTGACGACATCACAAAAACTACGGGTACGAAATGAGCATTATGCGTAGATTTGGCCCCTATGCAGTAGGCTAACAACATTATTAGACACAGCCTACGATCGCGCCCTGTTTGGTGCCGTGCCGCCTGCGCTTCGTAAGGACGGGTGGTTTACCAAGCGCCCTCGGGGAAACAGTTTGAATGACGATTATCTTTACATTCGTCCTAATGGAAATCCGAATGGAAAAGCTGGTGTCGACTACTTTTGGGAGAGCAGGCCCTTCTGGAATATTACAATCGGGAACTGAAGGCGAATGGGGAAGGCTGTGTACTAACAGCTGTGAGCGGGAATATGGCGATTGATGAAAAATGTGCTCATACCTTCAGTCGAACGAGCGACAACAGCGCGCCCAATCTTTTGGAAAGTGTAGTCAAACATTCCTTTCACCGACGTGAAAGTCCAGTTACGATTTCTGATGAAAATACCAGACGACTTGCAAATTGCATTTCTGATGAGACTAAAGCTTATCTCCGCGACGCTGTGCCTCTAGAAGATGCCGCTGTGCCCACCAGCTCTGCACCCACAGCTGCTAAATGTGCGGTTTGTGAGGGGTATGTTCTACTGAGAGATCCTGTACAACATGCGGAAAATTCATGCATCACTTCTGCTGTCACGACGTATGCGTATCGCTGAACATTTGCGGATCTGACGGAAAGTCAATTGAAGATTTCGGAGACAGTTGCTACTGCAGCAAACAATGTAATACACGAGCGCCCCCAACAACAACATGGACAGATAATAACCACTCTGCTTCGCTATCGGTTGTGCAACCAGTCTCTGCGTTTGCACCAGCAGCGAATATTGCCCAGTCAAAACCATTATTGGCCGATACCGCAGCGATTACATCCTATGAGGCAGCAACACCGAACGTGACGCAATCAACAAAGACAACGAAGAAGCCACAGAAGCCGCAGAAGCCGCGAAAAGCTACTCCTAAGTCGAAAAAAACAGTTTCGAAAAGCACCGCAAAATCACCCAGCAATGGTAAATCTCAACGCCGTAAACCAACCAAAGCAGCAGTTACAATCTCAGCAATGAAGGACGAGTTGATTCGCAAAGGCTAGTGCGAAAAAATTACTGGAGCTAGCGTTGCATTTTCACGCAGCCAAGAAGATTGGCTGCCACGTCGACTGTACCGTGATGTTGGTTCGGCATACATGGTTGGTGTGGTGACCCGGTACAGATTGGTGAACGAAAAAATGCTGATGGCATTGCCGTTCCCTCGGTAAGTTATCAAATAATGTGGACAAACACTGCATTCCAGTCTAAAGACAACGTACACGTAATTTCCGAAGACATTTTGGTGCGTGGTATATGTCAATTTACAAAACTGCAGAAACACACCTTACAGTTTGGTAAATCGTGGGTTTCGTTGTGCAATATGGTCCCAAACCTATCAAATATTGCTTCACTCACCGACGAATGCGAAGAAATGGATGAACAAAGGTATCGAGAATCAGCGATTTACCGCGGAAGCAAAGAGTTACAACGATCTCTAAGTCCCGAAGAAGTCGAAAAATCGAGTCGATGACATTTCTACCAACGGCGTCGCTAGGGCAGCCACCAGGTTTATTCACACATCCAGATGGATCGTCGTTGACTGTGCTTCGGGATGAAAGTCGTCATGCGTTTGGTAATTTAGCTACTTCCAGTTTTTTCGCGTTCATTCCGTTGTCGTTTTGGAGACAGGTGGTCGTGTTTACGAACGAATATGCTGATAACAGTGACTCTCCATCAAGTCGAAAGATTACGTTAGAAGAAACCATGAAGTTTCTTGGCATTCTTTGGTACATGACTTTGATCGACAAGGGTGAGATGAGAAATTATTGGGAAGATGATACTGAAGCTAGTATATTTCCTGGAGCTCGGTCGACAAATTTGGAGACAATTATGACGTGGAAGAGATTTATCTACATCCGAAAAACTTGAGTTTCCGTTCCCAAGTCACGCCTTCTGACATCCAGCGCGATCCTGCAGCTCGAATACGCCCTCTTATCAGTACGCTGAAATCTCGGTGTATTCGGCATGCTGTTCTTGGTCGGAATGTGGCTGTTGATGAAGCCAGTGTTGCCTGTTGGTCAAGGTACGCTCGGCGTATAATCATGTTTAACCCCAAAAGCCAGCTGGCAAGTATCATTTCAAACTTTACGTTTATTGCTGTTCAACGTCATGGTATGTTGCAAATTTCAAGCTCCATTGCGATAGTGAAATTGTTGAACGTTTGGGTGGTGTAGTTTCACAATCTGAACTACAGCAAGTTACGGAATTGACATCCAAGTCAACCGACGTTCGAGCACATTTTCTCGAGGTTACCGCGTTCTTGAATGGGTCTAATCGCATAGTCAACACTGACAACTTTTACACTTCGTGCATGCTACTTGAAAGTTTGAGAGCCGTTGGTCTCTACGGACGCGGAACCGTACGTGAGGGAAGCAAACATTTTCCAAGATTTACAATGGTGAAAAAGAAGGACAAGAAACCAAGAGGCTTCATGAAGCAAGGTGTATGTTCGGATAAGCATATCGTTGCAGCAAGTTGGATTGATGGCGCAATTGTAAAGGTTATATCAAACGCCGATGCTTCTTCTCTTTCAACAGTTTATCGACGAATTGGAAACGAAAGCGTTGCATTTTCTGCCCCTTCATGTGTCAGTGAATACAATTCTGCCATGCAAGGCGTTGACCGTCACGACCAACTTCGAGGTCGTTTCTCGATAGCTGACGACCACTCATTTCAAAAATGGCATAAAAACTTGCGATGGCAATGATTGATATCGCCCGATGCAACGCTTACATTTGTGATAAGTTGGCACGCGATTCCAATCTGGACAGGCCAACACAACCTGATGCCCCGCAAAAGTCTGCAGTTCGTGATAAGCACAGGATGTTTGTAATTTCTCTTGTCAGGGAATTGTTCAATGGAGAGTGGGAAAGAAGTATTGAGAGTGAGGACAGAATAATATATGACACCGCAACTACTACACCAAATGCATCAAACAACAGGACCATGGACCGTGACGAACCACAGCAAAACCCGGGTGGCTCGGCTGACCAACCGCTAACCTGCGTGGCAAAAGAATCGTGGGTTGTGCTGCAAGGAAGAAGTCGGTCAATGCGGAAATGTGCTGTGTGCAAATTTGAAGGTCGCGAAGCTACGCAGAAAACAGGCTATTGTGAGGCGCATGATGTCGCGCTCTGTAAACGCACATATCCCGTCGATACTTCCAAGCCGCACTTGTGTCAACAAGAATCATGGACGTGCTGGCAGAAGTTCCACATATTTTATCTACCTCAACAAGTGTATACCATCGATGGTAACTTGAGAAGAAAGTCTCCGATTTACAAAGCTCAGGCACCTTTCCTAAAAGCAATCAGGGTAAAGAAAACTAAAAAGAAAGATAAGAGCTTGGCATGACCAAAGCGAATTAGATAATTTGCAAAACGTACGCCTCTAATGACTTCTTCGTGGCAGGGAAAGAAGATCGAGAAATTAGTACCGCAGTATCCTGACGATGATTTGCAGGTCGCTTCTGTGGACCCGGGGAGTGGTGAGGCAGACACAATCCCGTTGAGAAAGTGGATGTAGCGCGGACTGTGTCAGCTGAGCACTAGAGCGACGTGAAGATGGCGATGCATAAGCTGCTGGGAGCCGCGCTGATTTCGCTCTGAAGTGAAGCACAATCACGAGCGTTCGCGAACACCGAGCATCGACAGAACCAAAACGCCACCGAGATTGTGTCTAAACAGCGGGGTGGCCACACTAGAGCAACAAAGCATGCAGATCGTATTCAGTGATCGGTTGAAACAAATACAGAGAGCAAAACATCACACTCCACCGCAAGTACTTAGTATTTGTAAAGGCAAACTTCGAGCAAATAGAATAGGGTAAAATCGTAACCACAGTGTGGGCCAAATATATACACATTTGTATGGAAGAGTAACGTATAGGTTACACTGTAATTGAATTCAAATATCGCAAAGTGGTCGCATGGCATTTTGACCAAAACGGGATATGGTCGCATGAAATCTCGACCAGAACGGGATACGGTCGCATGACATTCAGACCTAAACAGGTTATGCTGTCGGCACTTGCTTTAGCGAATATTCAAAACAGTAAAGTAAACGCGAAACTCATTACAGATATTATCACGTGTCGAGATCATTAACGGCATTTACGCCCACCGAAGCTCGATGTCTTAGCACTTCCTACAGTCAAAGAGCTGTTCGCCCGTCCTCGAGCAACGTAGACGCTGTAGACGTTCTTGAGGCTTTGCACCGGAAGTTGTGCCGCCGATCTAATTCCCCAATCCACTCCTTCGACAAGTAGAGTCCTCAATTGCGTTCCGCTCAGCAAATCGAGCAGCCTTCGATCTCAATAGGCGGGTAGCAGCGACTAGAAACATTGTCGGTGACTGTTCGCATGAGTCGGTGAGCCATGCCGGGAAGACGGCACCACATCAACAGGCCGCGCGTCGAGGTAATCGAGACGCATGCTTCACGTCCTTGGGGCGTAGCACCACGGGCATAATGTGCGCCACCACACATCCACTGACACAGCAAATGTAGCGCAGCGTCACGGCTGCGGAACGGCCAACGCCAACAGTCTTGGACCCGGATTTGGAGCAGAGAGATGCCCAATATATTGGGTCTTGTGTAGCGTAGCGACGTGCAGCACGGGCATTGGGTTGTCTGCTGGACGGCATCACGAGCGTCGAGCAGCCTGCCGGACAGCATCGTGGAGCGTTCGGCACTGGCGAACAGCAGCACAGTCATTGGTCAGCCTGCCGAACCGCATTACGAATCGTTGGACAGTGTGGTGGACTGGTGGGGTCGTGCCGGGCAGCATCGCAGAGCATGGGGCGACATGGGGCGTCGGTCAGCGTGCCGGGCGGTACGATCTGCGTGCGAGTGGCGTTGGGCCGCGTTGAGGCCGGCATCATGGATTTAGGGCAGCATTGAGGCCATCGTGGCAGCTTCACACAGGTGTCGGGTTGTCGCAGCCGGCGTGACGGGTGTTGGAATGGGGCGTGGCGGACTCCGCAAATTGGAAAATGAGATCCGAGCCACCCGCAACTTTGTCATGGGGCCACCTTGAGAGCAGTTATGACATGGCCAATCAGAGACGGAGTTTTTAAATCCCGCCAATCATGATCGCGAATCGTCGGAGCGAGCCCAGCCGAGAAAAGTACTTGCCGAACTGTCGCGGCGGAGCTTGGCGCGCATTTCAAGCTTTGAAAATGGCTTGTTGCACGAGCTCCTCCCGATGCTTCGTGCGACACGACTCCTTGCAGCTTCAACAAAGAATTAGCTGCCAGTTTTAGTAATTCATCGGCTTTTAACAATGGACTAACTATTTTGTGTTCTCTGTACTATCAATTGCAGCATAGTGCAAACAGATGGCAAGCAAACACATTGCACCGCCAATGCCGAAATCATCAAAACATTTGTGCACACCTCCGTTGCAACCACCTCAAACATATTAACCTTCATGTAACCGCAACTTGATCTCCAAAATCGCCAACTTTGACAGCAACCACTTTAGTACGACGAGCCGATTTCTCACAAATTGGTATGGAACCAGCTCCTAATGTGACGATGCCTCAACTTCATTGAACGCCGTAGATTCTCCAGCGCCTAGCGTCAATTTTCCAGCCACAGTCACGGCCCGCAACGTGGCTTCAACGCTGCGGGTTCAAGCCGCATCGCCCGCCATGGTGAGGTTTCTGCAGATGACGGACGACAATTCCTCGGTGGCCGTGGTGATCGTGGCGCTTTTCATCTTTGGACGGAACGTCAAAATTGAAGGGCAGTTAGAGACACAAGTGGGGAGCATTGGTGTTGAAACTCAGGCTTCACTTTCGAGTCAGCAACTATCTTTTTTTGTGCGGCGAACAAGTCTCTCGACTTCAGAAGATTTAATCACGAAATGACGTTCGAAGCGCCAAAAACATTGTAGTCTGTTCTATGTTTGCCACTTCATGAAACCATTCCATTAACAAGTGTACCAGCAATAAGCTAGTGCAGTTGTAAATTGCCTGACGAACGCCCCAAGAATTGAACATTTTCACCACTCAGCAATATGTTGGCGCCATCGTGCCCAGCTGTAAACGCAAGTTTTGTCGTTTGGCAACTCAACCAAACACATTCGCCATTAGGGCGTGTTCGTCGGGCTAGCAAATATTACAGCATTCATCGGACATTTTCTCAAACATGGGAGAAACATGGGCCCGCATGGACAATAAATATAGGCTGTAGCATCGTCCTAAATATTCATTTCTTTCTGTACCAGTACATGTTGTGATACTTGCTAGACCATGAAACACGGACACGAATTTCTCGGTTGAGCTGCCAAACCGAACAAAACTTGCGTTTACAGCTGTCACGATGGCGCCAACATAGCTTGAGAGTGGTGAAAATGTTCAATAATCTTGGTGCGGTCGTCACAAAATTTACAACTGCAGCATTAGTGGATGTGTCAAAGACGAGGTTGTTGACAAAAACGACCGTGCTCGAAAACATGGCGGTCTTCGTGGTGGCGCGTGCTCTCCGAACGTCATCTTCGTAGATTTAAATCTTCTGAAGTCTAGAGAACTTGTTCGCCGCACCGCAAATAAGAGACCTCGACAGGGAGGTTAGTGAAGCCTGAGTTTCAACACCAATTGCCATCCCCACTTGTGTCTCTAACACCACCTGTACAACGATTTTGATTCCCGATCCGATGTCCAAAAGTATATCGGTGGATTAAGCGTGGGTAACACCGAGGGAATTGTCGTCACTCCATCTGCAGAAACCTCACCAGGATGGAGATCAGGTGAACTGCAGCTTGAATAAATTTCTTGCCGCGAAACAAACTGGAAAATTCCAGCTACGGCGCTATGAGCATCTACGGCGTTCATTGGTAGTATTTTCGTTCTTTTGAAACCCCATCCATACCATTAGCGTGAAATCGCCTCGGGAACTGATCCAGATTTGTGCCATATGTCCTCTTCAAGGTCTTCAGCCGAATTTGCAGTTGCCGTTGAGTTTTCCCAGTCGATGCCATGCCCCGCCAAACCTCTCTCCAGTTAATCGTACGTCCCTGCTTCACCTGCTCCTTTGCGAGTCGAAAAATAAAAGATCTTCGCCATCCGAGAAGTCTCCCATCCTTCTGTCCAAGCAAAAATGATAGTACAGAGAACACAAAATAGTTAGTCCACTTGTTAAAAGCCGATGAATTGCTAAACCTGGCAG
Source organism: Phytophthora quininea (assembly GCA_011947345.1). Lineage (NCBI taxonomy): Eukaryota > Oomycota > Peronosporomycetes > Peronosporales > Peronosporaceae > Phytophthora > Phytophthora quininea. Next base: position 53,928 of record JAAVTG010000275.1, on the reverse strand, counting down.
CTAATTCTTTGTTGAAGCTGCAAGGAGTCGTGTCGCACGAAGCATCGGGAGGAGCTCGTGCAACAAGCCATTTTCAAAGCTTGAAATGCGCGCCAAGCTCCGCCGCGACAGTTCGGCAAGTACTTTTCTCGGCTGGGCTCGCTCCGACGATTCGCGATCATGATTGGCGGGATTTAAAAACTCCGTCTCTGATTGGCCATGTCATAACTGCTCTCAAGGTGGCCCCATGACAAAGTTGCGGGTGGCTCGGATCTCATTTTCCAATTTGCGGAGTCCGCCACGCCCCATTCCAACACCCGTCACGCCGGCTGCGACAACCCGACACCTGTGTGAAGCTGCCACGATGGCCTCAATGCTGCCCTAAATCCATGATGCCGGCCTCAACGCGGCCCAACGCCACTCGCACGCAGATCGTACCGCCCGGCACGCTGACCGACGCCCCATGTCGCCCCATGCTCTGCGATGCTGCCCGGCACGACCCCACCAGTCCACCACGCTGTCCAACGATTCGTAATGCGGTTCGGCAGGCTGACCAATGACTGTGCTGCTGTTCGCCAGTGCCGAACGCTCCACGATGCTGTCCGGCAGGCTGCTCGACGCTCGTGATGCCGTCCAGCAGACAACCCAATGCCCGTGCTGCACGTCGCTACGCTACACAAGACCCAATATATTGGGCATCTCTCTGCTCCAAATCCGGGTCCAAGACTGTTGGCGTTGGCCGTTCCGCAGCCGTGACGCTGCGCTACATTTGCTGTGTCAGTGGATGTGTGGTGGCGCACATTATGCCCGTGGTGCTACGCCCCAAGGACGTGAAGCATGCGTCTCGATTACCTCGACGCGCGGCCTGTTGATGTGGTGCCGTCTTCCCGGCATGGCTCACCGACTCATGCGAACAGTCACCGACAATGTTTCTAGTCGCTGCTACCCGCCTATTGAGATCGAAGGCTGCTCGATTTGCTGAGCGGAACGCAATTGAGGACTCTACTTGTCGAAGGAGTGGATTGGGGAATTAGATCGGCGGCACAACTTCCGGTGCAAAGCCTCAAGAACGTCTACAGCGTCTACGTTGCTCGAGGACGGGCGAACAGCTCTTTGACTGTAGGAAGTGCCAAGACATCGAGCTTCGGTGGGCGTAAATGCCGTTAATGATCTCGACACGTGATAATATCTGTAATGAGTTTCGCGTTTACTTTACTGTTTTGAATATTCGCTAAAGCAAGTGCCGACAGCATAACCTGTTTAGGTCTGAATGTCATGCGACCGTATCCCGTTCTGGTCGAGATTTCATGCGACCATATCCCGTTTTGGTCAAAATGCCATGCGACCACTTTGCGATATTTGAATTCAATTACAGTGTAACCTATACGTTACTCTTCCATACAAATGTGTATATATTTGGTCCACACTGTGGTTACGATTTTACCCTATTCTATTTGCTCGAAGTTTGCCTTTACAAATACTAAGTACTTGCGGTGGAGTGTGATGTTTTGCTCTCTGTATTTGTTTCAACCGATCACTGAATACGATCTGCATGCTTTGTTGCTCTAGTGTGGCCACCCCGCTGTTTAGACACAATCTCGGTGGCGTTTTGGTTCTGTCGATGCTCGGTGTTCGCGAACGCTCGTGATTGTGCTTCACTTCAGAGCGAAATCAGCGCGGCTCCCAGCAGCTTATGCATCGCCATCTTCACGTCGCTCTAGTGCTCAGCTGACACAGTCCGCGCTACATCCACTTTCTCAACGGGATTGTGTCTGCCTCACCACTCCCCGGGTCCACAGAAGCGACCTGCAAATCATCGTCAGGATACTGCGGTACTAATTTCTCGATCTTCTTCCCTGCCACGAAGAAGTCATTAGAGGCGTACGTTTTGCAAATTATCTAATTCGCTTTGGTCATGCCAAGCTCTTATCTTTCTTTTAGTTTTCTTTACCCTGATTGCTTTTAGGAAAGGTGCCTGAGCTTTGTAAATCGGAGACTTTCTTCTCAAGTTACCATCGATGGTATACACTTGTTGAGGTAGATAAAATATGTGGAACTTCTGCCAGCACGTCCATGATTCTTGTTGACACAAGTGCGGCTTGGAAGTATCGACGGGATATGTGCGTTTACAGAGCGCGACATCATGCGCCTCACAATAGCCTGTTTTCTGCGTAGCTTCGCGACCTTCAAATTTGCACACAGCACATTTCCGCATTGACCGACTTCTTCCTTGCAGCACAACCCACGATTCTTTTGCCACGCAGGTTAGCGGTTGGTCAGCCGAGCCACCCGGGTTTTGCTGTGGTTCGTCACGGTCCATGGTCCTGTTGTTTGATGCATTTGGTGTAGTAGTTGCGGTGTCATATATTATTCTGTCCTCACTCTCAATACTTCTTTCCCACTCTCCATTGAACAATTCCCTGACAAGAGAAATTACAAACATCCTGTGCTTATCACGAACTGCAGACTTTGCGGGGCATCAGGTTGTGTTGGCCTGTCCAGATTGGAATCGCGTGCCAACTTATCACAAATGTAAGCGTTGCATCGGGCGATATCAATCATTGCCATCGCAAGTTTTTATGCCATTTTTGAAATGAGTGGTCGTCAGCTATCGAGAAACGACCTCGAAGTTGGTCGTGACGGTCAACGCCTTGCATGGCAGAATTGTATTCACTGACACATGAAGGGGCAGAAAATGCAACGCTTTCGTTTCCAATTCGTCGATAAACTGTTGAAAGAGAAGAAGCATCGGCGTTTGATATAACCTTTACAATTGCGCCATCAATCCAACTTGCTGCAACGATATGCTTATCCGAACATACACCTTGCTTCATGAAGCCTCTTGGTTTCTTGTCCTTCTTTTTCACCATTGTAAATCTTGGAAAATGTTTGCTTCCCTCACGTACGGTTCCGCGTCCGTAGAGACCAACGGCTCTCAAACTTTCAAGTAGCATGCACGAAGTGTAAAAGTTGTCAGTGTTGACTATGCGATTAGACCCATTCAAGAACGCGGTAACCTCGAGAAAATGTGCTCGAACGTCGGTTGACTTGGATGTCAATTCCGTAACTTGCTGTAGTTCAGATTGTGAAACTACACCACCCAAACGTTCAACAATTTCACTATCGCAATGGAGCTTGAAATTTGCAACATACCATGACGTTGAACAGCAATAAACGTAAAGTTTGAAATGATACTTGCCAGCTGGCTTTTGGGGTTAAACATGATTATACGCCGAGCGTACCTTGACCAACAGGCAACACTGGCTTCATCAACAGCCACATTCCGACCAAGAACAGCATGCCGAATACACCGAGATTTCAGCGTACTGATAAGAGGGCGTATTCGAGCTGCAGGATCGCGCTGGATGTCAGAAGGCGTGACTTGGGAACGGAAACTCAAGTTTTTTCGGATGTAGATAAATCTCTTCCACGTCATAATTGTCTCCAAATTTGTCGACCGAGCTCCAGGAAATATACTAGCTTCAGTATCATCTTCCCAATAATTTCTCATCTCACCCTTGTCGATCAAAGTCATGTACCAAAGAATGCCAAGAAACTTCATGGTTTCTTCTAACGTAATCTTTCGACTTGATGGAGAGTCACTGTTATCAGCATATTCGTTCGTAAACACGACCACCTGTCTCCAAAACGACAACGGAATGAACGCGAAAAACTGGAAGTAGCTAAATTACCAAACGCATGACGACTTTCATCCCGAAGCACAGTCAACGACGATCCATCTGGATGTGTGAATAAACCTGGTGGCTGCCCTAGCGACGCCGTTGGTAGAAATGTCATCGACTCGATTTTTCGACTTCTTCGGGACTTAGAGATCGTTGTAACTCTTTGCTTCCGCGGTAAATCGCTGATTCTCGATACCTTTGTTCATCCATTTCTTCGCATTCGTCGGTGAGTGAAGCAATATTTGATAGGTTTGGGACCATATTGCACAACGAAACCCACGATTTACCAAACTGTAAGGTGTGTTTCTGCAGTTTTGTAAATTGACATATACCACGCACCAAAATGTCTTCGGAAATTACGTGTACGTTGTCTTTAGACTGGAATGCAGTGTTTGTCCACATTATTTGATAACTTACCGAGGGAACGGCAATGCCATCAGCATTTTTTCGTTCACCAATCTGTACCGGGTCACCACACCAACCATGTATGCCGAACCAACATCACGGTACAGTCGACGTGGCAGCCAATCTTCTTGGCTGCGTGAAAATGCAACGCTAGCTCCAGTAATTTTTTCGCACTAGCCTTTGCGAATCAACTCGTCCTTCATTGCTGAGATTGTAACTGCTGCTTTGGTTGGTTTACGGCGTTGAGATTTACCATTGCTGGGTGATTTTGCGGTGCTTTTCGAAACTGTTTTTTTCGACTTAGGAGTAGCTTTTCGCGGCTTCTGCGGCTTCTGTGGCTTCTTCGTTGTCTTTGTTGATTGCGTCACGTTCGATGTTGCTGCCTCATAGGATGTAATCGCTGCGGTATCGGCCAATAATGGTTTTGACTGGGCAATATTCGCTGCTGGTGCAAACGCAGAGACTGGTTGCACAACCGATAGCGAAGCAGAGTGGTTATTATCTGTCCATGTTGTTGTTGGGGGCGCTCGTGTATTACATTGTTTGCTGCAGTAGCAACTGTCTCCGAAATCTTCAATTGACTTTCCGTCAGATCCGCAAATGTTCAGCGATACGCATACGTCGTGACAGCAGAAGTGATGCATGAATTTTCCGCATGTTGTACAGGATCTCTCAGTAGAACATACCCCTCACAAACCGCACATTTAGCAGCTGTGGGTGCAGAGCTGGTGGGCACAGCGGCATCTTCTAGAGGCACAGCGTCGCGGAGATAAGCTTTAGTCTCATCAGAAATGCAATTTGCAAGTCGTCTGGTATTTTCATCAGAAATCGTAACTGGACTTTCACGTCGGTGAAAGGAATGTTTGACTACACTTTCCAAAAGATTGGGCGCGCTGTTGTCGCTCGTTCGACTGAAGGTATGAGCACATTTTTCATCAATCGCCATATTCCCGCTCACAGCTGTTAGTACACAGCCTTCCCCATTCGCCTTCAGTTCCCGATTGTAATATTCCAGAAGGGCCTGCTCTCCCAAAAAGTAGTCGACACCAGCTTTTCCATTCGGATTTCCATTAGGACGAATGTAAAGATAATCGTCATTCAAACTGTTTCCCCGAGGGCGCTTGGTAAACCACCCGTCCTTACGAAGCGCAGGCGGCACGGCACCAAACAGGGCGCGATCGTAGGCTGTGTCTAATAATGTTGTTAGCCTACTGCATAGGGGCCAAATCTACGCATAATGCTCATTTCGTACCCGTAGTTCTTGTGATGTCGTCACTCCGTCTAAACGTCTGAGTCGATAGCCGTCTCTTTTGACCGAAATCACCACCACCAAGCTGTTGTTTCCTTTTACCAACCATTTCACCTCAATGTTCCCAATGTCAAACTCGCAAATGGCCTCGCCACACCAAACGTCGCAACGAAAGATATGGATGGAGCGCCTTGACACTTAGATGCGGTGCTGTTGCCGTAAAATTTGAAAGATCAACACATTTATTTATCATACAGCAGAAGCAGCTTCATAACTGTAAAAGATATGGACCACAATCAAAGGGCGCCTTCAAAAGATATTGGTCTAACCAAAAGGCGACCAAGAAAAACCACTCATTGCCGGAAAGAGGGCACGACACCACCCGCAAAGGCGCAGCGCATAAGAAAGATGTTTGACACCCGCCATGATGACGAAGATATCAAAGTACGTATGTGTTTGCCATTACTATTGTGCGGTTCAGACTATTTACGCTACAGCTCAGCTGGCGTCTCCTGTGACAAAATTGCGAGCGACGGACGGTCGATATATGGCAAGATTCTAAGCCCACAGGTAAAGCAAACCCTAAGTTTATAACAGCCCAAACTAACAGTTTTTGAAGTTCACGAATCATTTTAGTGCTGGCGAGGACGTCCACTTTGATGAAATATATCCGGTATTTGTTCCTGTATCTGGACGGGTGAGTTGTTGGTGTTTCATGTAGCCTAAATACACTGAGTTATGAACTATGGTACAGGTAACGGAGGAGATGTTCGATTCGTCGAACGATATCGACGACTTTGTTGCAGCGCTTCCTGTCAAGGAGATGTATGATCTCCATGTTGCTATTCACCGCGGGCAAGAGGAGTACATTCATGAGTTTCTGTGGATGATGAGATGGTTGCGCACTTGCTTGGAACTTTCAGAGGTAACGACACTGATGGCTTGGGGGATTTTCAGCTAACTTAGTTATATTGGCTTAGATCACGCGATCACAGATTCGAGCGCGACTAAAGGTTTTAGTCGACCTACTGAACTTCCAGCGTTCAAACCAGGACCGACACATTGAACGCTACATCAAAATGGAAGCTTCGCCTGGAGTTTCCCGTTCAGCGCTCAGGGACCGTTATGTGGAAGGGTTCTACCTACAAAACCATTACAACATGTGGCTAGCATTGTATGATGCTATGGAAAAAGTCGATGTTTTGGTTGACGAGCTCGAACTAGAGTCATCCTGACACCCGTGCACTTGTCAGAAGTGCCGTTTCTACAGCTCGCCTGAATGGGATAAAGTCCGACCGAAGCACTTGGAGCCAAAGGCACTCAGGTCAAAACGATTTGATCCGTGTTGCCAGTGTGTGTGCGGATGCTCGAAACACGAGAACGAGCAAGCAGAGTTTGCGTAGGTCATTTACACAGGCAGTCGTATATGATAACATTTGATATTGTTGTGGCATTTTCTTCCTCGTTCAACATGGTACCAGCAGCTACCACAGACCCAGGCGTTCATTGTGTGTGCAGTCGTACAGCACAGTTAGATTTCTCGCTGGTTGCAGCGCTGACAGCGCACGTCGGAGCTACGTGCTCCCGCTCGGCATCGGTGCGAACGACAGTGATTGACGATGACCATCCTTGACGAACCAGCTGGCCTGCGAGACCGTATCGAAGCACCATTCACTGACGGACGATTCCTCTGGACTCTCCTCGTGCTGCGCAGTTATTGCTGCCGAGGCCAGGTTAGCGACAGGATCAAGCGCAAGAACAACCTCATTCAGTCCGTGGTCTCCACGTGCGCCAAGATGACCTTCGTTGCGTCCAGGTGTAGCGGGGCTGCGTAGCAGTGCACGTGCACAGAGGAAGACGTACGACTCCACGAGTCAGTGTCTCAGGCTTCCAGCCTTCGGTTCTATACAAGAACCAAGTACAGTCCCGTAAGTAGGACTCGCAGAATCAGTGTCCCTTAAAACAAGGACTACACAGATTAACTGCAAAATAGAGCTGAATTGAATTGTTATCTGACCTTGCTTGTAAATGTATAGACTAAACTATATAGCATAGTTAATCTAAGAGATATGTAAATGAGTGGTGGAGAGCCAATGGCTACAGAGTCAAAACTCTACACACAGTTAAGAGTTTTGTGCAACCTCTAAAGTCAACGCACGGGCGTGACTTTCGTGTAACCCCGTTACAGCAGCAGTGTCGACGACTAGAAGCAAGGAGAGGACGGAGGTGATGAGGCTTCGATCAGAACCAATTAGAGCGATTACGACCTCAGTGATCTGGACCACAACGACGACGTCATCGACATAGAAGCCGAAGTCGACGAGGTGGAGCAATAACCGGAAGAGCGGCACCGTGACGGACACAATAGCGGGACCTGCCACATGATTGGCCAGAGGGTGGACTAGTAATCCAAATATTGCAATGGCTGGAGAGGTGCGACTACTCTTTTACCTTGATCTCACTATACACGTGCAGAAAGGTACTCGAAGTTACTTTTTGGTAACGATAGGGTTAACTAGAGAATTTGCTAGTAGTGCTGCATGGCTTACTTTCGCATCGGGATCAAGTCTGTGTGGTACTTGTTGCGGAAGTACGTTCGGACGGGGCCAAGAACCACAACGTATTCCCACAAGATGCTGGTGAAGACGTTGCCCAGGATGATGCCGAGGTACTTGAGGCGGAAGCTCATGGGCATGGGGATATCCGGCAGACCGACGACGTTAGTGCTGCTCGAGATGCGGAACTGGTCGGTCACAGTACTGGGCTCGCCCAGCAGCAAGTACAGATCAAGCACCACCAAACACGCGAAGAACACCATCAGCAGGTAGTTGCGCCAGATCGGCTGACGGTAGATGGAGCCGAAGCTGAAGGTCCAGCACGCAGTGTGCTGCTGGGTGATGATCGAGAAGAAGAGAGCGGTCGCCATGTGATTGTCCGAAAGCAACCACCACTTCGCTGCGTCCACGTCGTCGGGCGAGAACGGGCAGTACCAGACCTCGCTGGTCATCATGTGGATGCCACAGCACAAGTAAATGACGTTGACAACTTCTTGTCCGATGATCGACAGCAAAGTCGTCGGCCCAATGAGACTGGAGGTCGGCCGCGTGTCCTTCAGTTCCTTGAGGGGCTTGGACAAAGTGATCACATACGAGCAGCCCACCAGCGTGAATCCGTCGGCCAGGATCCAGCACCATTGCGACATCATGACAGCGTGGTAATACTGAAACATACGCAGCGAGGAACCGATAAGGCCGTAAATGACGAGGAATTTGACAGAGGCGAACGAAGTCGCAACACTGCAGCGACCTTCACGGCACAGATCGACGACCGACTGGATGGACTTAGCCTTGCTCGTGAATGGGGACACCACTGAAGCTTCAGCATCGCTCAACGCAACACCGGCGTGAGCGAAACGGAGAGCACCGCAGTCATTGCCACCATCACCGCACATTCCTGTGACCGCACCAGTCTCCATGTGCAGTTTGACGCACTCGACCTTCCCATCAGGAGTCATTCGGCTGTAAATGCGAATGTGAAGCAGCAGGCCCTTGATCTCGCCCATTGCGACAAGGTAGTCGAAGACCACGCCAGTCACAGCCAGCTCCACATCCTCGTTACCCTCGATCATATTCTTGATCTGGGGCAAGTCGTACTCTTCTTCCGAGTCGACATCGCGCCACACCAGCTTCTTCATTTCCTTCCTTGAAACCATCTCCCCAAAATCACACGAGAGCTGCCGGTGATCATTCCGCTAGCACGCGCAATGTAGCAGCCACACATGGCGTTGTCTCCGGTGATCATGACCGTACGGATATCTCCTGCTTTGAGTTTCGCGATGGCATCAGCCGTGTCGTCCTTCAGTTCATTTCGGAAGAGGATCAGACCCAGCAGCGACAGATCATCATCGACAGCCTCGCGGTTGGCAGCGAACTTCTCGACCTGCTCGCGGGTCCAGTCGTTGGGTAACTCGCGGTACGACATGCCCAGCACATAGCAGCCGTCCTTCGCGAGACGATCAGCCACCGTCTTGTAGTCCGCGGGGACGCTGCCGGGGATGCTCAACTGCTGCATGCGCTCGTACGAACCCTTGCAGAAGATGTAGTACGTGCCGTTCTTGCGGTTGCGCACCACCACGCTCATCGACATGCGGTGGTGGTCGAAGTCGTAGCGCTTGACAAATTCCAGCTCGAGACCAGGGTCCACCTTCGACTTGACGTACGGCACTTCACCCTCCTTCTCGACCAGTTCCCAGCCCGTGGCCGTGAACATGCGCACTTCAACTTCATTTCCGACCAAGCGATAATCGAGTGAACCGACGGCGTGGCAAGTGGCCAATGCGAACTGCATTTCCTCGGACGGGGAGCTCCCTGGATGTCCTTGGCGATGGGGTCGAACAAGTTGCTTTTCACAGGTTGAACACCGAGGAAGTCGAGGCCCTGCTTAGTGAGCGTGCCCGTCTTGTCGAAGCAAAAGATGCGAGCTTTGCCGCATAGTGTGATCCGCTGGACGTTGAGAGAGAATATGCCTTGCTTTTCGAGTCGCCGCGAGGCGTTCACTTGGCCCACCGTGACCACCACCGGCAGAAGTGGACTGATGACCGACGAAAGAAGGAGAATGGTGTAGCAGAAGGCTACGAATTTGTTGCTCAGCTTGCCGTTGCCGAGGAGGAAGTTGATCGCGAGAATAGAGGCGATGATGGCGTAGATTAACAAACCCGCGAGCAAAACCTTCAGGTGCTCGTTGTACTTGAAGCGCATCGGGACCGGGAACAAGATGGACTGGATAAGTTGGCCCTTAGTCGTATGAGCACCCGTAGTCTGCACAACCGCAAGGATTTCCTCGCTGCGACCCGAAGACAACACACGAGTACCGGAGAAAAGCGTGTGCTTCTTGCTGCTCTTCTCAGGGTCGTACATCTCGTTGCTGCGCTCCGGGATCGGGAACTTCTGCACCGGCATCGACTCGCCCGTCAGCATCGATTCGTCGCACACCGTCGTGCCCTTGATGATGGCCATATCGCATGGCACCACCCAGTTCTCGGACACCTTCACGAGGTCGCCCGGGGCAACGTCGGGAGAAGACACCACGCGCCATTCACCGTTGCGGAACACCGTCATCTCTGTGCGATAGCGAGTCATCTTGACAATGGACGACTGAATCTGGCGCTGCGTGTAGATGTTCACGACGGCAGCACCGAGAATCACGACTGTCATGACGATGCCCATGTTCCAGTACGTGAAGTAGTACCAGACGTAGTAGCACATGACCTGGTAGATGTAGAACAGAGTGAAAACTCATGCGCCACGGAAACCAGCAGCGACGGCATCTCAACGTCGACGGAGTTGGGGCCGACCGTGTCAAGGCGATGTTTTACCTCGAAATCCGACAGCCCGTCAGCCTCGCTCAGCATGTCATCGTGGGTGTTCCCCATTGCAACCGCACCAGGCACAAAACGACGCTCGGAATCCTCGTACACGTAGCGCACGTGCTGGAATTCCACCGTCCGCAAACCATCGATGTTGACCACAGGGACCGTCGTCCGGTAGCCGTTCAGCTTTCCCTTCGGAGCAAAGTAACTCTCGATCTTGGCCACAAAGTCCGAGATACCCGAGCGATCGGCCAGCAGCACTTCCGCGTCGTCGCGCTTGAGCATGTAGACGTAGTCGCATTTGTCCAGCGGCACACGAAGACGGAAGAAGTTGAGCATTCGATCCTGCGTCGTCACAATGACGACGAACCAGACGGACGTGATGGCCCACACCACGATGAACACCACGGCGTTGTCCTCGGATGCGTCAAACAGTGGCGGATTGAAGTTGCCGTAGTAGTCGGCGATGATGATGACCAGAAGCGCATTGAGCGCCACGGTCGCGACCACCACACAGACGAACACGAACGACCCGATGAATGAGGTCGAGAAGCCCGTCTGGAGGATGTCTAGACGAGCCTCGTTTTGCAGATGGGTGTTTGATGCACGAACGCTCGTGTGGCGGTCAGTGGTGCTGTTCGCGACGGCCTTGGACGGGGTCAGCGGCGTCGGTGTCGGCAACAACCGCTTGCCCATCTCTCTGACGAACTGGTTAGTCGTCTGCAGGAAGTGCTTGTACGCTGTCCAGGCTCCCAGAACGATGAAGAACGACAGATACAGCAGATAGATGACCACCAGTGGAGTTTCCGTATAGGTGGTAAATCTCGGCGTCGTAGAAGTGGAGGTGGACGTGCACGCAGTCTTGAGATCAGTGTCGACCGAGCCGTCACGCAGCATGAGGCTGTAGCAGTTGGCACCGATTGGGACCGTGGCATTGTTGTTGCGAACGTTGGCTGGGTACGTCCAGAAGGAAGTACTGTCCTGCGAGTCCGCCACAAGTGACGAGTTGGTGTCGCCGCACTGCAGCTCCTCCGTCAGCTCGCCGGTCTGGGTGTTGGCCACGGCGTGCACCCGACACACTGTGCTGGGCTTGTCGTAGTAGAATTTGGGCGTCTGCGGGTGGTACATGACGTACGGGAAGTTGACCTGGCGCTGCTTGTTCCAGCCGTCCACGTAGAAGGACTCGTAGTCGCCCCCGTCGGTCGGTTGTACTTGGTGTAGAGCACCTTGGTGGTCTCCGAGTACTCGCAGCAGAAGTACTCGGGGCGGTGTCGGATGGGGCAGGCGGCGAAGTCCATTTGGTCGGCACTGGCGGCTCGCACCTGCTCAAGGGCAAGCGTGGCGAGTGCCGTTGCGGTCGGCAGCAGCACCGAACTCCAGCGGGGCATCGTTGCTTCGGTCGACTTGGAGTTTGATGTGAGCCCGGTGACGCGAATTGGTGAATGAATTCCTGGAGCTCAGAATGGAGGCGCCGGTGCTTCTGAAAGTTACGATGCACTATCACACTGTCAACGCGGAAACCCTTCTAGCTTGATATCATCGTGTCAATCAAGTGTGCATTGTATACAGAGGTTCGGCAATAATGGAGTATTAGAATTATTGATACGAGTACTAATACTGGTAGTAAAATATCGAGATACTTCTGAAAATGTGATAGGTCTGTATTAGTATTAATATACTTTTATTAACACTTCAGTGGTCTAAGGCACCAAAACCCCGCAGCCATCTACTAGACAAAAACAAACACACACGGGAGCGCCAGCAGTCAATCACAGGAATACAAAAGCGTGGATCAAGACCATAGAGCCCATAATGTTAGCAACAAAGACTTGTCAGGGGTTGTAGTGCAAGAGCGTATTCAGGAGTCCTTGCCATCATTTAAAAAAATAGCTAATTTGATTGATAAAATTCACAAACAAATTTACAAAATACCGGTAACTTATTACCCCATACTTGCCTGTCGTCGAAGTGACGTCCGATTGCTTGGTTTGTTGTTCTAATTCCTGGTTGAGATTTTGCTTTGCACAACTCAACTAGTAGTGGGGAGGGTCCAAAAGAGACGCGTTTTCGTTGTCTATTCCCATTCCATGAGTAATTGGTCACCTTTGAATGCCCCAACCACTACTGTAGGAATTTGCATTGCGCGAGGCCCTGAGCACGTAGATCACCTCCCTTCTCGGCCTCATCGTTTAGACTTGCAAAGTATTATGAGAGTAGTAATGTAATACGAAGTTTTACTTATATATAAATGATATTAATGCGAATACTTTAGACAGATATACTCGTATTACTAATAATATTTTGCTGTATTGTATTACTGAATGATACTACAATACTTTGGATAATCCGAACGTCTGATTGTATAATAATTGTTTGAGGATTACGGACCTCGAACACGGTGAACATGGTTGCGTACAATACAAAGCACAGGAGAGCCGTACAACTTGCACTGCAAGGTCTGGGGCGGATCAGTTCGCTTGCGGACAATAGCTGTCGTGAACTTGTTCTCTGAGTTGTAGAGCTTTGCTAAAATAAAATTACGCATTTGAAATTAAACTACGTTCGAATGAAGCCCCGTTTCCCACTCAGGCACCCGCGGGCAAAGAACGCCCCCAAGCAGTCGGGGGAACCTCCCCGTAGCAAACGGGGGCCTCGAGTATGGGAGATTATCCGGACCCCCACTTTCGACCTTCCCGCTTCACCATCCGGAAGAGGCACAAATGGGAAAAGAAAACGATCGATGGGGCAGGGCGAACTTCCTGTTCTCAAGCTGCGTCCCGTGTTGAAGCGCGTGGATCCTGTAATATGCGGTCGTCATCCGAGATCACGAACATGTGACTCATCCCACCGAGACAACAAAATCCAAATGCCGCCAACGAACACTGCGTCACACCTGGGCAATGGTACAGAGCCACCACTGGAGGCATGCGGCTCACATCATAATTCCACATCGAAAACCGAGTCCGGGGATTTGTAGCAATGGTGGCGTCGATGACCTTCGAGTCCCCTACGGCGGAGTCTCGTCCGCTGCTGCAAGGCAAGCAGCAGACGCTCGTGACGATCGCCAGCTTCCATGAGAGTGCGGACGAACCGGAACCGGTGGCGACGGAGGAGCTGCAGACGCTGCTGGAGCTGGTCTATCCCGTCGTCCGTAGAGGAAGAGAGTCAGAGGTTAAATGAACAACGTCTCATGTATTGAACTGCTTTGTAGGTGGGCACGACGGCGCTCGAGTTTTGCCAGGCATGACGTGCATTGTGCTGGCTGGTCACATGGACTCGCCCAAGACGCAGCAGTATGTGGACGCTGCTACCCTTTCGACAATGGTAATGGTCAACGCCGTGATCACCTTAATAGCGGCTGACAAAGGCTAACGCTGTGCTGTTGGTGTAGCTGATGAACTTGACCAACTATTCCGTGTGCTTTGGGCTGTCGTCGGCGCTGGACACTTTGTGCTCGCAAGCCTACGGAGCTCGACGGTACGAGAAGATTGGCATGCACTTCCAGGCTGGTGTGATCGTGCTGTCGGCCTGCTTCTTGCCGATTTTCCTGCTCAACTGGTACACGCAGTGGGTCATGGTGTCCCTGGGGCAAGACGAGGAGGTATCCCGACTGGCGCAGAGCTTCTCTCGCTGGATGCTACTGGGGATGCCGTTCATCATCCTGTACGAGCTTGTGCGGAAGGTGCTGCAGGCGCAGAACATCATGAAGCCGCTCATCAGCATCGCCACCTTTGGAAACGTCCTCAACATCGTGTCGGGCTACTGGCTGGCGTACTACACGCCCATGGGCTTCGAAGGAATCGCCTTATCGAGGTCTCTGGGCAATATTGGGATGGCTCTGCTGCTCGCCCCGTACTTTGCCTACCATCCGCACCATTTATCGCAGTGGTGGCGAGGTTGGGACGTCAAGGAAGCGCTTGCACACGTGTGGCTGTTCCTGCGACTTGGATTACCAGGGATGGTCATGATGTGTCTCGAGTGGACTGCGTACGAGCTGCTTACGCTCACGGCTGGGGTGCTACCTGATGGTATCGTCGCCATGAGTGCCCACTCGGTGCTGGTTAACATCAACAGCATCATCTACGTGGTGTTCTCGGGCTTGGCAGTGGCCGTGAACATCCGCGTGGGCCATTGCCTCGGTGCCAATGCTCCAAAGCAGACCAAGGTCGTGACCACCGTGTCGTTATCACTTACGCTGGTCATTTCGTTGGTGTGCATTGTTGGGCTATATACGATGCGCTGGAGTCTGCCGAAGCTGCTTCTCAATGACCCTGAGAGCATCGCTCGGGCTGCTCACGCGTTGGCTGCCTGGGCCCCATTGGAGATATTTAACGGGCAGAACACCGTCCTCCAAGGCATTTTCCGCGGTGCCGGCAAGCAAAAGGTTGGCGCGATCATCAACGCAGTGGCGTATTACGTCTTCGGCACTCCTGCCTCTGCGTGGTTGGCCTTCGGCTTAGCGCTCAATGTCGAAGGACTGTGGCTCGGCTTTGGGTTTGGCGTTTTCGTGTCAGTGACGGTGTTGTCATATCTTCTGTTCAAGCGCTGGACGTGGGAGGAACTCGCGGACGATGCTCAGAAGCGCACTGAGGAATGAAGTATCGGAGATATGAGCGTAGACAACACTGTTCGAAATCGTCCAACAAGTTGCTGTATTTTGCTCGTCCTCTTGAGGCTTATCGTCCTTCCTAGGAAATGCTGGAGCTTCCTCAATGAGCTAGTCGTGCTCGTGCTTCGAGAGCCATTTGCTCCCAGCTTGAGTGATACAGGTTCGTACTGCAGACAGTAAATGCAGTCGTGATGCCCATTCCGAAGCCGATCCAGAGTCCTTCAATCCCAAAGTTGCAACGGAAAGCGAGCACGAATCCTAGCGGAATGCCGATGATGTAGAAGGCCAGCACGTTGGTCTTGGCAGCGACTTCTTGCCATCCAGCTCCCTTGTAAATGCCCTGAATCACACAATTCAGCGAGTCGATGATCTCGTACGGCACCATCACCAGTAGGGCGTCCGACGCTCGTTGGATGGCGACCGGGTCGTTGATCACAATTCGCGGGATCTGGTGCCGCAGGACGTACACCAGCGCAGCGAAGAAGCAGGAAAGCACAAACACTGTCGTGAGTGTGGTGCGGCTGATGACTCGCGCTTTCTTGGGGTGGTTAGCTCCCAAACAATTCCCCACGCGGATGTTGCTCGAGATGGAGATCCCCATGAAGACTGTGTAGATGGACGACGCCACGTTCATGAGCACAGCATGCGCACTCACAGCGACGACTCCGTCCGGTAAGTTCCCTGCTAGCACTGCCAGCACTTCATACGCCCACCACTCCATCGCGATCATCGCCAGACCCGGAACTCCGAGTCGTAGGAACAACGGGACAAGCCCCCACGCATGTTTCCATTGCCAGCCACTCCACCAGCGTCCGTGACTCCCCGTCATCATAAAGTAAGGGATCAAACACAGCGGTAGAACTGCATACCCCAAAGTTCTCGACAATGCAGCGCCATGGAACCCTAACGGCGTGCAGTACGTTAACGCGTAGCCTCCAAAGACGTTTACAAAAGTACCGACTAAGGCGAACAGCACCATGGGCTGAACCACATTCTGCGCCTGTAACAACTTGCGGAACATTTCGTAGACAAACAGGAAGGGCACGCCAAACACTGTCACTCTGGAGAACTCTCCTGCCAGCTTAGCCACCTCCGGGTCCTGTCCAAAGAGCACAAGGAAGAACTCTGCGTGCCAATTCACGAGGAAAACCGGCACCAAACAGGCGCCGACCACAATGATGGCAGACTGCAAGTATATGCCCAACTTGTCCAACTTGCCGGCCCCGTACGCTTGAGAGCACAACGTGTCCAGTGCCGACGTCAACCCAAAGCCGATTGAGAGAGCCGACACGTTGGTGAACATGGTGGAGAGTGTGGCAGCAGCCACGAACCGCTTGGTGTCGGGCGAGTCCATGTGCCCCACGAGAATGATACAGACCAGTCCCGGCAGATATTCCAACGTGTAGGTCACCACCACTGGGTAGGCCAACGCCATGGTCTTCCAGAATTCCTCCCTGGCCACTGGCTCCGGTTCTTCATCCTGTTCCTGGGTCAGTTCTTGGACGAGCGAGGCGGCATCGCTTTCGGACTCGAAGTCGTGCACTTTGACCACATCCAGTTGAGCTGCATAGGAAGGACTCGTCAAGGGAAGCTCGGACCGCGGGGGCGATGGCTGGGAACAGCTCCAAGTCCACGTCCCGCTCGTCCGCAAGCAGCGAGGTCTGCTCCGTGTCCGCCATCGTAGAGGAAGGAAAGTCGCCGAGGGCGGGTGAGCGGTCGCACAGGTTGTTAAACCAGTACACTTGCAGTTGAACAATGCCGAGGCAACCACCAGATTTTGCTTGCGGAGGGGAGGGAGGTGGAGGATAGGCACAAGGTGGCAAGTCTCACTCGTTCAAAGTCCACTGAAGACCTACAGCCACTGCTCGTACTCGATGCTCAACTTCTCGAGGGCGTCGGTATCGCTATGCAGTCTGGACAGCAAAAGCTCAACGTCTTCTTCGGTCGAGAAGGCGTCTTGGAACAGTGTTAGGAAGTCGTGGTTCGAGGTCGCTTGGAGGCAGAAGCCATGTGCTGTGAAAGCGTCCTACGACATGGTTAGCACCAGCCCAGTCAACAGCGATTCATTGTGTTAACGCACCGAAGTCTCCATCTCCCGACGTCGCTGCTTGAGAAGCGCGTTACCGCGTGCTGCGATGCACTTTTGCACCTGCGTGGCTTCTTGCTCAGACTCGGCCAGGATCGGCTTGGTGTTCGGCACGAGTTGTCCGCCCACCGCTTGGATCTTCCAGTCCAGCGCTTCCAGCGAGTCTGCAACGACGTACTTGACGAGGACGTTGCTGGATTCGCTCGGCAGCATGACCGGAGCCAAATACTTTTGTGCTCGGGCATCGGCAGAATTCCCTTTTCGATCATCAACGACCGCACGAGGCGAAACGTGTTGGCGTACTTGGCAGTGGTGTCCATGAACTTGTGATTGGCTTCCAGTGACTCCTCCAGACGAGCCTTCGTGGCCTCATGCTCCTGCTTTTCGGCCAAAAGTGCTGCTGCTAGTTGACTTGGATCCATCGCTGGTAGATTGGAGACTGAAACAAAGGTCTCCGATCGCGGAAAACGTTGCAGTTCAACATACAAAAGCAAAAGCTATTGGCAAGGGTTTTGCAAGAGTTTCGTTGCCACCGAGCCAAAAAGACTTGCTCTAGTCGAACATGTTGCCACAGACTGCAACGACAAATTTCCTGCATGCTGGCAATGCCTGGCACGACATGAGCTGTAGCACGCAGCAGAGCAAAAGCAACTCGGCACAGTCGGGATAGATCACAACGTCAATCCTAGTATTTTAGAAATTAAGAAAAGAAAAGGCTTGAAAGCAAACGTGGGGGCGGCGGCGCGGAGCTCTGCACCGAAGCACTTAAGCCTCAAGATGCTAAGCCGCCGCAGCCGCGTTTCTCCAGATTCTAAGACCAGTTGTCCCTCTGCCCAGCAACTTAGAAGCACTTGCGGTGCACAATCGACGGGCCAGACTCGTCGTACTCGGCCTTGGAGATCCACATCTGCTGGAACGTCGACAGCGACGACAGGATGGAGCCACCGATCCAGACCGAGTACTTGCGCTCGGGCGGGGCCACCACCTTGATCTTCATGGTGGACGGGGCCAGAGCCGTCAGCTCCTTGGTCATACGCTCGCCAATGCCCGGGTACATAGTGGTACCGCCGGACAGCACGATGTTGCAGTACAGGTCCTTACGGATATCGACGTCACACTTCATGATGGTCTGGAACGTGCAGTCGTGGATACCCGAAGCCTCCTTACCGATCAGCGAGGGCTGGAACAGCACCTCCGGGGTACGGAAGCGCTCGTTGCCGATGACAATGACGTTGCCATCGGGCAGCTCGTAGCTCTTCTCAAGGCCCGAGGACTCGGCGGCCGTCTTCATCTCCTGGTCGAAGTCCAGGGCGATGTACGTCAGCTTCTCCTTGATGTCGCGCACAATTTCGCGCTCGGCCGTGGTGGTGAACGAGTAACCACGCTCCGTCAGGATCTTCATCATGTAGTCCGTCAGGTCGCGGCCAGCCAGGTCCAGACGCACGATGGCGTGCGGCAGGGCGTAACCCTCGTAGATGGGCACCGTGTGCGAGACACCGTCGCCTGAGTCGAGCACGCAGCCCGTGGTACGGCCAGAGGCGTACAGGGACAGCACGGCCTGGATGTTGACGTACATGGCCGGCACGTTGAACGTCTCGAACATGATCTGCGTCATGCGCTCACGGTTGGCCTTGGGGTTGAGTGGGGCCTCGGTCAGCAGCACCGGGTGCTCCTCGGGGGCCACACGCAGCTCGTTGTAAAGGTGTGGTGCCAGATCTTCTCCATGTCGTCCCAGTTGGTCACGATGCCGTGCTCAATGGGGTACTTCAAGGTCAGCACACCACGCTTGGACTGGGCCTCGTCACCGACGTACGCGTCCTTCTGGTCCATGCCCACCATGATGCCAAGGTGCTTGGGGCGACCCACGATCGACGGGAACACGGCACGCGGGGCGTCATCGCCGGCGAAACCGGCCTTGCACATGCCGGAGCCGTTGTCCACGACCAGAGCTTGAACGTCTTCGTCAGCCATCTTGAAAGGAGCTTCTTAGTCTTGGATCTGTCGCCCACAGGACCAAAAGGGAAATGAGCCACGTGGAGAGGGAGGCGAGCAGCGTGGAAGATTGGATTTGCCGGGTCATCCCTCCTGCCGCATACAAACCAGTAGAGTAGACGACGATGTCGCGCGCCCCGCCAATACAGCGAGCTATAGTGAAACCAAGTGGTTTCACTTTTTCGTCAACCCGAGACGGTCAAACGAGGCCAAAACCTCGAATAAGATGGGGGATGGAAAGTCCTGCGATTATGGTCAGCAGCGTCGTGCAGCAGCGTTTATGGCGCGCTGCGAGGGCAAATGGAGCTGCAGTCCGTTCTCGGCGGTGGAGGCGTCAAATCCAATTACGAAGCAGCGCGGTCGAGCAGCGCGCGCTTTCCTTGGATGCATCCATTTTCACGGTTTGAACTCCATGAGGCGGAAACCTCGACGCCTTTCTGCTCGTGTTGCGTTGTGGGGCCAAGGTGAACCCATCTTCGAAATTGACTTGGCTTTTGTATACGTCGGGTTTTCCACGGGTCTGGGACATGCCAACGTCACGAGGCTAGGGTCGCTAAACTGAGGCATGTCGGTATCGCTCGATGCGGTGAAGCGTCGACTACGGCCACAAACACCAGGAGAAACCCCTGCCGATAATGCCCGTACGCACGATTTGCGGCGAGGTATTGCTCGACGACGTTGTCTTCTTGTCTCGGTTGACGCTGCTTCGCTACTCTTTTCGGGGAGACCATCTTGCTCTGCTTGACGCCTCCATCCTTTTTCGCCAGCCAATAGAAACTCGCAGCCGCGCCCCCAGCTGCTAGTAGAGTAAATGCCCGCAGCTGGAGCTCTCTCGACACGTTTGCCACGGAAAAGCCGATGATATCCGGACGCGAGCTGCCTCATTGCCCCCGTGCAGGGCCCTGCTTGAGGCTGTCCCAGCGTGCGCGTGCCTGGCTGTCGCTGTCCTCGTTCCGAGCGCGGGGCCGCCGCAATTGGTGGGGGCGCCGTCCGCCAAGCAGCCGCTGGCTTGTCCCGCATGGCGTGTGGTGTATCCGTGCCTCTTCTAGGGCGAGCTCGTCCCGTTGAGCGGCGATCAAGTGCTGGGCAGCGGGTCGTTGTCAAGACTACCAACAAATTCGCCATCTTGAGCTGCTGGCAAGGTGGAAACTGAGGGCCTCGACGATAGACTGCCATTGAAAGGCAAAAGTGGCGCAAGCACTCGCGTGGAGTAAGCCTGCATACTCCATGTTTGCTTCCGCGTAAACTCGGCTGGTAGCAGTCTTTGCTGCTTGGCTTTCCAATCCAAGCGACCAGGTTCTCCCCAAGCCATTCACAGCCTTGTCTATCGCCAGTAAACCTGCATCCGACAGACCGCGATCAGCCTCGCGCTCAAGCCGACGACATCGACTAATTGTTCACGAGCGACATGCTGCTTCGTCCCACGGAGCGCCTGGCGCAAGGCAACCTCCAACATGCTTGCACTGCTGGTCTTCCAGCATTGAACAAACCTTGCTTGAACCGGGCCGAGATCGATGCAGGATTGCTTCCTTATGCAATTGTTCACATCGGTGCGATGCTGACTCGGCTACAGCAGCAACAGTAGCAACAGCGACATCTTCCTGACAATCAACATGATCAGATACTTTTGCCCATTTACGTACCCAATTCGATGCCCATTGCATGGCACCCGTCGATGCAGCAAGTCTCCGTCATGGACGCCAAGCGCCAGAGCTCGCTGGACAAGCGCCGAAAACGCAACCGCGAGGCCATGCAGCGCTCTCGCCAGCGAGACCGCGAGCACATGGAGTCCTTACGGCGAGAGGCGCAGGCGCTGGAGCGGACGCATCAGCATTTGCTGCAGAAAGTGGAGCAGGAGCTGGCCACGCTGTCTGATGATACCCAAATCTCGGAGCTGAAGCGCAAATTGGAAGCTGCTCGGGCTCAGGCCAATCGACTGATGGCCCAAAACTTAGACTTCCAGACGCAGCTGAGCGTCCGCGTAAAGGAGAAGACCGGATGGAAGGTCTACTCAAAGAAATGGCTCGCGACCAGCAAGAGCAGGAGAAAGTGTACCAGCAACTGCGTCATGAAAGTCAAGGCCAACAACTGAAATGTGCCCACTCTTTAATGCTGACAAAGCAACCGACGTGATCTTGATGTCACGGAGTCAGAGGGAGCACGTGGACAAAGTGGGCTTTGCGGACACCGAACGCGTCCACCTTTTCGGGTGGTCGACCTTGCACCGATTCCAAAAGAGAGACTGTACTTCTCGTTTCGGAAATTATTTCTCAATCGCTCAGCAGCTCAATTGGCGGAGCGGAACTGGCAAAACGAAATCAAGTTTGTCACGTACCGCAGCGCGTCGGAAGCTGCCACGCAGCACTTTCATGTACGGAATGCAAGCGTTATTGTTGTGTTTAATGTTAACTCTGCTTGTGTGTATGAGTAGATTGTGCAGAAGATTAGCGATGACACTTATTTAATTGCAAGGGAGAAGTTGGATCCAGAGAACGAAGGAGGCATTGTGCGACTGCTCTACCTTCGCTTTCGGTTGTTCGAGGCCAATGGAAGTTATGCGGTGGTGACGCAAAGTGTACCTCAAAACAGTTCGCTTGCTGGAGGTTCGGCAGAGAAAATCTGGGCCAACGATGCGTGCATGTGGAACCACTTTATCGCCGTCAAGGATGCCAATGGAGAGGAGCATTGTGAAATCCACCTAACCGGTAGTTCCTCTGTCGGTGACCCGCGCAGTGTGCGGACGAATGTACTGGAGACCGTCATGGGGCTACTTCGTTGGGAAAATATTAACGTGGGACCGACGCTTTCATTGACACAAGCACCTTGAGCGGAAAATTCTTAAAACGCATCAGAACATGAAGCTTATCTGCGCCATAGCGGGGCCTTCGCCCAGACGTTCGGCGTTACAGTCGGCCCCGACGCCAACATCAGCGATCTCAGGAAAGAAGTCTGGGATCGAATGCCGCAAGAGCCTGAAGACAAGAGTCCCGACTCTCTCATGCTATTCGCTGCAAGAAAGCCGAACGGGGGTATCTGCATGGCCGACTGGAAGCAGTGAAGGAACTACGACAGGGGAAGTCGCAAGGTGTCCACGATTTACAACTACTGGGAAAAGACCTGGAACTTAAAGACAACGAGTCCGTCGACGCCGTCTTCAAGGACCCTCCGAAGTACGACCATATCCACGTACTAGTCGTGCGCGCTGTAGTCCGCATCCTCTGTCGAATTCCAGGAGTCGACCAGTCTTTCGAGGTCGTCGTTAACATCAGGAGCCAGTGATGACTCTTAAGAAGGAAGTTGCCAAGGTGATCGGTGCTTCTGGAGATGACATTATGCTGTTCCTAGCGAAACGCGATGATTCTGGGTGGATTCCATACTTTGGACTTCGGACAGAAGAATCGTTCGCTTTAACTCGACGCGAGTTTCCTGAGAGCACCTAAGCCCTGATGACCAGCGAGCTGGAGATGAAGGACGCCTACGATCTCGCCGGTGTCGAGCACACTGGAAACCTTCACGTTTTAGTCGGCGGTCCAGCTACTGATGCATTCCGTGGACGCACTGAACAATGGGGGACATATTCCGGGCTCCTGAATTCCCAGACATTTTAATATTGTTTATTTAAATGCGGTCGAGTGGAGTCACCTCCAGAAGTTCTGTCAGAAATCTTCAAACACGCAGCGACAGCAAGCGTTTCGAATTACCGAGGTCGATTCACTGATGAGAGCATTAAGTGCAGTTTCGACGGTGCTCGCTCAGCCCATGAGCGATGAACACTACCACCAGTTCTCGCTGTTCGCGTTTCGAAAGATGTGGTGAATACAATGGGGCTGTCAATGAAAATCCACCCTGGATTTCGTTTAGAAAACCCTCCTTGCCGCTCGGATCACAGCTTGGGTTCGTGGGAGTTTCGAGGCGCCGCAGACTTCGTGTTGTCGAATGGTTCACGATTCGTGTGCATCTTTCAGCCGAGGGTGGCTGAAGGGGACGAAACTGGAGACTATTACGACGACGAGGACGAGGACGAGACTCCGGAAGAGCTCGCAAAGCGCAAAATGGAGACTGCAATCGCGCAGGCAGTGGTCGCGATGGAAATCTTCAATACGCACATTTCAAAGAGCGCTGTCGGCATCGTCACTAACTTCTGGGAGTGGACTTGTATTAAGGTCGTCTACGACAATGTTCCCGAGCCACAGGTCGTGGTTCAGACGGACCACGATTCATTGACGCGGTGCATGGGTGGTCAACCACAATGGAATGATGCGGCACGCATTGCCGGGAAACTTGCTGGCATGATGGCGGGATAGTCTCGAAGTCCTGGAGCCTGAGCTGATTGATAATTTCCACAACGCTTATCCTAATTAACACGAATCGATCTTACACCTTCCGTGCTGTCGAAGCGGCTGGATCATTGAATGCGTCTGAAATGGCCTCCAGTGCCAGTAGCGACGCTTGCTGCTCAGATTGAATGACAGACTCCAAATTCACGATCTGAGACTCGACATGAGCGACTCGATCTTCCAGTCGACGGCTATCTGAGTTGACATTCTCAGTGAAGTGGTGCAGCAGGTTCGTCTGGTTGGCGTCGAACTCTCTCTTGAACTGCGTCAAATGCGCTGAAACTGCGTTCACTACCGAGTGGGGTCGATTGGTGCAGGATTCACCTGTGCAGACCGCACTCGATCCAATTCAGAGTACACCCGTTGTTCACTCGCCTGGACTCTGTTCGCCACCATTTCTTCCACTTGAGATTTCATCCGAGACGAAAGCGGCATGGTCGGTGATGGCTGAGACGAAGAATACGACCCCTGAGCTGCTGTAGGTACTGGACACTTGTTGTGTAAGCACTTCCTGACGAAATTGCTGGAGTTGCAAGGCCACATCAGTCTGCAGTTTGGCTAGCTGAGCATTTCCTCCAGCGATTCGATCCGTCAGCATATCCAGTCGAGCCTCCAGCCGTGGCAACGCTCGTTCGCACGCTTCGACTTTTGCTGCCAGAAATTGGACTTGCGATGAATTCTGTCAAGAAATGAGATGAGTTAAATGAAGAAGGAAGTATATGCAGGAACGCAAAGCTGACTTACTCGCTCTTGCTGCTGGGTCTCCATTCGAGACAGCAACTGGCCCAGACGAAGCTCGAAGTTGTGGCTCATGCACTCAATGGTCTTGCTCACGATATAGTCCACATCAACATGCTGCACGGGAAGCTGGACCATTGGTTCTGCTCGTATTGTGGACGAGTTTGCCATGACGGAGTGGGTCTGTTGCAGTGGGTGTGCTTGAACCACTAACGGGGTTGTCCTCAGCGAGTCGGGGGTGACAGGGCGAAGGTAAACAGGATCCGGTCGAGGATATTCTACAGGTAGTATCTGCTGTTGCGACCCCGACAAAGGAGAGACTGGCAAACCTGCCACTGATGCCAACGTGGCGCTCAACGTCGTCTTCGTCGCCATGGCCACAGCTTCAATTTCAGTTCCGAGTCCCAGCTTTGCGGCTAGTGTCGATACCGTCTCGATCTTGTCGCTAGGAGCGCGAAAAGTGTCCGCTTCTCTCGTTTTTTGTGCTGGTCGAACTTCTTGTGTGGGTTTCGGCTCCATGTGAATTGAGTCGCCTTGGAATCGCAAGCGAAGGCTCGGGAAGTTGGTCTTCGCAATCTGCTTCAAGCTGTCACAGCTTTCGCTGTACGCTCGACTGTCACCTTCATCTTCGTCATCGACAGGAATCGCCGACTCGTCAAGATACAGAGTCTGAAGTGAGCACTGCTGTCCTGCTGTCGCTGCTTGCTGGAAACTACGCTGTAACAGCTCCATTCCTTCAATCGTATCGAAGCCGCAGGCACGCAGGTCAAGTTCACGGAGAGCACTTTTGCCAGCCTTCTCGCGTCGACGGAAAAGAGATCGAACAAGATCCAATTTGCCGTCTTCTGAAAGCGGATTCCCCATCAAGCAAATCATCTCCAAAGTTGACGAGTTGCTGAGCAAAAGAGCCCCGACACCACTCTCGATGGAGTTGCCAGTCACACTTAAACATCGAAGAGGGAGCTGCATTAACGAAGTGAATCCGGCTGAAGTGATCCCATTGCGAGAAATGTCCAATTGGTCCAGTAATGGTGCCGACGAAGTGTCTTCCGGGCCAAACAGCGTCGCCTTTCCACCAGATAACTGCAACAGCTTCAACGCATCCGCAATAGCGCGGAGACCGCCGTCTCGAATGTTGTTGTCAGCCAAGAGCAGGTGCCGCAGCGACGTGCACGCTTGAAGCGACTGGCTCAAGATGATTCCTGCTTGCCGTGGCAACTTGCAGGATGACAATTCCAACGTCACGAGCGTCGGTGTAAACAGCGTCGAGATGGCGATCAACGACGTCATGCTCACTTGTTGGCAGCTGAAAAACAGAATGATTTTAACTAGATCCATTTACACCTACTTTGGCAGCAAGTTACGAACCTTTTCACTCGGAAGTGGATCAGTCGGACGCGGTTCATCGTCAGCCTTTCCATCAGCATCGTGAAGAACTTGTCCCCGGATAGAGTGCACTTCTCCAGCGATAAGCTCTGGAAGTCTTGGCGACAGTCACCGAGAAGAGTGTCAAGCTGCTGTGCGTTGAGATCGTCGAGGTTGAAATTGCGCAGCTCCAAGCTCTTGGGGTTTGCGACAGGATTTGTAAGCGCATCGAGCACAACGCGATCATCCTGTCCAGTGAAAACGGTGAAGTTAGCAACCGCGCTCCAAAACCAGACAAGCAGTGCCTCTCACTTTCGTTCGAACGATACATGTTGGCGCCACCGCCGAGATCTCTTCTCCTTGGGATCGACTGTCAACCATATCGATTTCTCTGCAATGCCGAATGGTCGACGACGACCTCAGGCGGCTCGATTATTTTCGAGCAAAACGTACAACGGTCAACTCTGAAACGAGTGCCACGACTTTGATTCGTATTTCGTCTTGAGACCCGGCGGATCACATGCAGCAGTTCAACTGTCGGATCGGTGTGCCAAGTCGGAGGTGATCAGGGAGCTGCTGTGGCTCGTGGAGCTTCTGATGATCCACTCAGTCGCCTGTAGGAGCGGGCTGGCGAAATACCGAAAACGTGCCAAGACCAACAGGACGGGACACAATCTCAAGGCCACGAAGATTGGCGTCGAAAGCTCGCCCCACATGCTCATTACATGTGGATCGCCGGTGCCGTTGCCTACTGGTTTCGTGTGGAGGTGCCCCCAGAGTCAAACACCAACGACCTCAAGTCGGTGCTCCGGAGATGTATCCCCATCAAAGTTGAGCAGGGGGCCTCGGTCCGACTTTTTGCTGCACGAACGGAGACTGCGGCCTTCTTCCTAGAAGAGTCAACGGAAGTGAAGCAGCTATTACGGGGAGATTCGCAGAGCGTCCAATACTTGATCACAAAAGACCTCGAGCTGGATCCAGACGTGTCGGTCAAGGAAACATTTGGGAATGCACCTGAGCCCGGTCATATCCACGTGCTTGCGGCGCTTACTGTGCATTCCATGAAGTGCGTGATACCAGGTACACAAGTGATAGTGGAGGTGCCGGTGGACGTTGACCAGCCGATCGAAGCCCCATAGCTCACCATTGAGAAGAGAACCAAGCTGCCTACTGAAGGTCTCGATCTCTTTCTGGCCAAGTTGAATGGGGACTGGATTCCTTATATCGCCCGGGAATCGGAGGAATCGCGTGCACTGGAGCGCGGAAGTATACCCAATAACATTAAGAGTTTGATGAGAAGCGAATTGGCCATGACAAATACGGACGGTCTGGTGGGCGCTTCACATACTGGGAACCTTCATGTCTTGGTGGGAGGACCAGTAGTCGACGCTCTGCATCAACGCGTTGACCAGTGGACACAGCACTTGTCCAATGCTAATATCCCGAGAAACTTTGGGGATATCGATCTACCAAACCTCGGACTACAGCACATTGAAGAACTTTGTCGAGTGACGTCGTTTACTCAGGAAAGAAAGTCTGTCGAGAATGTTGTTGTCGATGCAGTGATGAAAGAGCTTGGAGATTTCTTCACCATCGTTAATCCGCCTCAGAATGGAGATTCTCTGGCATAGCACTTGCTGTTCACGTCCTTGAAAGCTGTGGCTATCGGAACTGGGTCGAAAATGAAGATTATCTCTGAATTCAGCCTGGAGAACCCCCACCTTGAGAAGCTGCACAATTTGGGACCTCACGAGCTTTCCGGATGTGTGGACTTTATGTTATCGGATGGATATCAATCCGTCTGCATCATGCAACCCAAGAGAATCGGAGTAAGCGATGAGTATGATGAGTATGAGAGGAGAGACGAGAGTCCTGAGGAAGCGGCCACGCGCAAGATGAACGCTGGGATTGCGCAGGTAGCTGTGGCCACAGAAATTTTCAACACGCACATCGGGAAGAGCGCCGTGAGCATCGTTACGGATCTCTGGCAGTGGACGTTTGTCAAGGTCGACTACGACGACGTTCCTGTTATTAAGGTGGATCGCGATTAACTGTGTCCACGAGTAAAACAACTTTTGGGCGAACAGCTCCGTTTGATTTACCCCAACGGAAAACAATTTATGGGCGACCAGCTCCGCCTGATCTCCCCAGCGGAAGGACGTGGAGCGCATTGTTGAAAAGCTTGCTAAGATGATAGCGTGCGAGTCGGCCGAGGCCGAGGCCAAGATGGCATGGGTTGCTGCTTGAACACCTCCGTGCGTTTGACTTTCTCAGTCACCAGACAACGTCCCAATGTCTTTGAAAACAAGTGCCAGTGTTTCTTTGTCAGGGCTCGAGTGCAATTACTTCGATCGATGTTGTTAACAGACGCAGGAAATTGAGAGCTGCTTACATTCCAGTCCGCCCCTTAATTTTCTCCTGCGTGAACGATAGTCGGTCCACATACAGCTCGTACTTCTCCTTGGCGAGTTGCTCCTCTCGGCAGTGATGGTCTGCTCCAGCACATTGAGCTGCTGCATCTTCAGTTCCATTTGTCGCAACTGATTTTCAAGTAGCTGATTTACTAAGTCACGCACGGGGCCATTGGCCGTGTCGTCCGCAATCTTCTGTGCCCGCGTCGCCAATAAAGCGACAGTCGTGGCGTTGGCAGCTTCCTCAGTGACTGCCTTCATTTCCTTTGAGATAGACTTCGCCTCGTTGCTACTACCACCCACTTCCGGTGCCTTGGAGGCAGAATCAGCCGAGGAACTGACATCTTCCATCGTTACATCATCGTCTGCAGCAGCAGTCTCAGTCTTGACGGTGGATGAGATGCCAGCAGTCTCCGCACTCTTCTCGACAGCCTCCACCGCAGCTTCGAGCGAGGATTTGTCAGCAGCGTCCTCAACTTTAACTGCAGTTGCGCTTTCAGTCGCCGGGTCCGCAGTTTGCTGTGTCGCTGCAGGCATCGTATGCAAACGCCGGATCGCTCCGATCGCTGCGTGTGCTGCTGCCTTTGCGACCATGGGGTCTACCTGTTCTACAAGCGAAGCCAAGTCTAACACCGGCGCATTCAGCGCTTGGCCGACCGAGAACGGCTGCAGTTCCTGAACCAAAGAGCCAACAGTTCGTCGGCCTTTACTCGCCGCCGTCTCGTTCAGCATCGGCATCTCCAGGAAGTGCAGCAAGCACTCATCCGCCGTCTTGGAGCCGACTTTGGAAGCGACATAGTTCCAGTCGCAACTGCCGCTCAGTTCCTCTTCCTCTCTTCCTTGACTAGTTTTGACGCTGTTGCTCCTCGTACTGCTCACTGCTTCCAGCAGTGCGCTGGTCTCCTCTTCTGTCCACTTGTCACCTGCTGCAACATTCCGACCAACCGTCGGCATCAACGTAAAGTCCGTCGCATCGTATCCCTCTGGGAACGCTCCCCTAATGTAACACTCCTCACAAATGCCACTACCAGGTCTCAATGCAAAGCCAGCGACCGTCACTTCCTTGACATCTCCGGCCGCTTTGCCATTGGCTGTTGTCATCGGAGTCGCGCTCCCTCCGTTCGCAGCTCCGTTGGTCGTGAACTTGGCCTTGGCCTCACTCGTCAGCTGGAAGAACGCATCTTCAAGACCACGCGCAGTCCCGCAGCTTTCACATCCAAGTGGCAGTTCACTCCGACGCATCGTCTCCTTCTTCCCTTCCACTAACATGGCAATGGGACTACTAAACTGACTCTTGTCTTCCACTGCTTTCAGTGCGTAGTTGGAGTGAATAGCCGGCGGCATGTTGTGCGGCGGCACATGGAAGTTGATGAGCCCCAGTGCGTCAAGAACTCATGTACCCGTAAATGGCACAGGCGTCCCCGGCCAAATTGCGGCGACAAGCTGTGGCTGTCAAGTATACCTGAGGCTGCTGGCGATAGGCGTGCACCATGTAGTTGCGGTACTTGAGGTAGATCTCTGGCGTCTTGGACGTCTTGGAGGAACCTTTGTCCTCGAAGAACTCGGGCAGCATGCGGCTCTCGACGGGGCTGATCTTGTCCATGGTGAACCACGTGCTGCAGCTGGGCACAGCCACCGGTTTGGCGCCTTCGTTGTCGTCGTGGTCGGTCAGCGGGTCGCCATCAGCTGCAGGCGTCGACGTCTCGGTCTTTGGGACGGTGGAGGAGGCTGCAGCATGTGCAGAGGGGGCGGCAGTTGCCGTCGGAGCCGAAGACGTCGCGGGGGTGGCGCTGGGAGACGTCATAGCGAAGTTTTGGGTTTTGATGAGGTTTAGACCGACTAAATTGTGTTTTGATACGTACATAGTATAGTATGATGTAAATGGTGGAGACACGTATTATAGTCTGAAATAGTCCAGGTTGTTGCCGTTGCCTTCGCATGGATGACAGACTTGCTGATCCCAAACGGAGGCTAGGTAGAAGCGACCGCCTTGTTGCGATCATCCATCTGGGACCCGCTTACATGTTTGATTCAGCCCCATCGTGCTCGTAATTGCACAAGCTAATTTCTCGTCGCAGCCGCACTACTTTACTGTGCTTTCACGATTCGTTCGCGGCCACGCCCAACGAAGTTCCCAGCCCAGAATACAGAACTACCTCTGGCAAACGCCTTTGTCGTCGAGCGCCAATTGTGCCGTTATTCGATGTCGAGTCTGCAGTTCGCTTCCGAATTGGAACTGTCAAGCCGAAGACCCCAACTACCAAGTGAGAAAGGATGAAGTTCGTCAAGGTCCTGGCCGTCGTCGCCGCTGTGTGCGTGACTTTGTCAACAGCGCTGAGGAAGCGAATGGGGCCAACGCGGCCCCCAAACCAGTAGAGGAGAGAAAGCTCTACTACTATCGCCCTCCGTCCCCGTCCCCAAGCATCTCATAAAGCGAGGCAAGAAATTGTGCGTCGAAGCGGAAACTGTCGATATTTGCCACTTCCCGATCGAGGATCGCCGCTAAGTAGCAAATTAAAAGTTGTGACTGTCGAGTTTGCTTCGAAATAAGTCCATCACGTCAAGTCAACGCCATAAAACGTTTTACCAGCATCACTGTTTGCGATGCCATCGAGCCAAAGCAGAGTCTAAAGCCAAAGCACATCTGCTTGGCTGGAACTCGTGGATGATTCGCTCGCCTTCACAGCACAAATTCGATAGATCAATCTGAGGCGGTTAGGAACTGCGAGTCAAGATCAAGACCACGCAGCGAAGCCTTTAGCCCTCCATGATGTTGAAACTATTGTTTTATGTTGAAACAACTTCACGATCGACCAAGGAACTGCCTTCTATTACTTCGAGTTTCCTGTGAAATCGCCGATCCGCCCCATTGTGGAGCAAGTAACGTTCCTCGAATACTTCTGTCAGCGGACTGCCCTTCTCGTTGTGAAACTGGAACCCAATACTTGCGCTGGAGTTTCAATGCAAAGTCCATTCAACCACGTCGATACCCGATATTATCCGAAATACGTTCCTACTCGATTTGTGTTTTTCTTGGTAGGAGAGTGCTCCATCAGCCATTCGGAGATATCCTTATCACTCGCGCCAAAAGCCCCGTTATACTGCTAATGGAGATACAGGAGCACATCGAAATCACGAGAACTGGCAGCTTTGTTCATCGCTCTGCTGGTACAGCGCCCACGATGGAAGATGCATCGGCTGGCTCAGCTTCCCAGCTGGCTCAGCTTCCCAGCCGACACCAGCAAGAACGAAGCTGAACAAAGGAAATGATGGAGCTGCCGCTTTATTGCCAACACGACCACAAACGATTTACGTGACTTAGTAAACCAGCTTCTTGAAAATCAGTTGCGACAAATGGAACTGAAGATGCAGCAGCTCAATGTGCTGGAGCAGACCATCACTGCGGAGAGGAGCAGCTCGCCAAGGAGAAGTACGAGCTGTATGTGGACCGACTATCGTTCGCGCAGGAGAAAATTAAGGGGCGGACTGGAATGTAAGCAGCTCTCAATTTCCTGCGTCTGTTAACAACATCGATCGAAGTAATTGCACTCGAGCCCTGACAAAGAAACACTGGCACTTGTTTTCAAAGACATTGGGATGTTGTCTGGTGACTGAGAAAGTCAAACGCACGGAGGTGTTCAAGCAGCAACCCATGCCATCTTGGCCTCGGCCTCGGCCGACTCGCACGCTATCATCTTAGCAAGCTTTTCAACAATGCGCTCCACGTCCTTCCGCTGGGGAGATCAGGCGGAGCTGGTCGCCCATAAATTGTTTTCCGTTGGGGTAAATCAAACGGAGCTGTTCGCCCAAAAGTTGTTTTACTCGTGGACACAGTTAATCGCGATCCACCTTAATAACAGGAACGTCGTCGTAGTCGACCTTGACAAACGTCCACTGCCAGAGATCCGTAACGATGCTCACGGCGCTCTTCCCGATGTGCGTGTTGAAAATTTCTGTGGCCACAGCTACCTGCGCAATCCCAGCGTTCATCTTGCGCGTGGCCGCTTCCTCAGGACTCTCGTCTCTCCTCTCATACTCATCATACTCATCGCTTACTCCGATTCTCTTGGGTTGCATGATGCAGACGGATTGATATCCGTCCGATAACATAAAGTCCACACATCCGGAAAGCTCGTGAGGTCCCAAATTGTGCAGCTTCTCAAGGTGGGGGTTCTCCAGGCTGAATTCAGAGATAATCTTCATTTTCGACCCAGTTCCGATAGCCACAGCTTTCAAGGACGTGAACAGCAAGTGTTATGCCGGAGAATCTCCATTCTGAGGCGGATTAACGATGGTGAAGAAATCTCCAAGCTCTTTCATCACTGCATCGACAACAACATTCTCGACAGACTTTCTTTCCTGAGTAAACGACGTCACTCGACAAAGTTCTTCAATGTGCTGTAGTCCGAGGTTTGGTAGATCGATATCCCCAAAGTTTCTCGGGATATTAGCATTGGACAAGTACTGTGTCCACTGGTCAACGCGTTGATGCAGAGCGTCGACTACTGGTCCTCCCACCAAGACATGAAGGTTCCCAGTATGTGAAGCGCCCACCAGACCGTCCGTATTTGTCATGGCCAATTCGCTTCTCATCAAACTCTTAATGTTATTGGGTATACTTCCGCGCTCCAGTGCACGCGATTCCTCCGATTCCCGGCCGATATAAGGAATCCAGTCCCCATTCAACTTGGCCAGAAAGAGATCGAGACCTTCAGTAGGCAGCTTGGTTCTCTTCTCAATGGTGAGCTATGGGGCTTCGATCGGCTGGTCAACGTCCACCGGCACCTCCACTATCACTTGTGTACCTGGTATCACGCACTTGATGGAATGCACAGTAAGCGCCGCAAGCACGTGGATATGACCAGGCTCAGGTGCATTCCCAAACGTTTCCTTGACCGACACGTCTGGATCCAGCTCGAGGTCTTTGTGATCAAGTATTGGACGCTC
The DNA here is from genome assembly GCA_011947345.1 of Phytophthora quininea. Classification (NCBI taxonomy): domain Eukaryota; phylum Oomycota; class Peronosporomycetes; order Peronosporales; family Peronosporaceae; genus Phytophthora; species Phytophthora quininea. The sequence continues at coordinate 20,759 of JAAVTG010000275.1, read as the reverse complement.
TGCGAATCTCCCCGTAATAGCTGCTTCACTTCCGTTGACTCTTCTAGGAAGAAGGCCGCAGTCTCCGTTCGTGCAGCAAAAAGTCGGACCGAGGCCCCTGCTCAACTTTGATGGGGATACATCTCCGGAGCACCGACTTGAGTTCGTTGGTGTTTGACTCTGGGGGCACCTCCACACGAAACCAGTAGGCAACGGCACCGGCGATCGCACATTTGATGGTCATATGGGGCGAGCTTTCGACGCCAATCTTCGTGGCCTTAAGATTCTGCCCCGTCCTGTTGGTCTTGGCACGTTTTCGGTATTTCGCCAGCCCGCTCCTACAGGCGACTGAGTGCCTCATAAGAAGATTCTTGAGCCACAGCAGCTCTCTTGTTGCATCCGCGTTGGCCGACCGATCCGACAGTTGAGCGACTGTATCGAAACCCTCCGCCACGGCGCGATCGAAGATGTTAAGCTTTCGTCGACTTTCTTCGTCAGTTGCTGCTCTTCCTCCTCGCTAAAGTCCAGTCGCTGCTCTCCACCTGGCGCTGAGCTCCTCGCCAGGCTGTTCCGCACGTCGTATGCTGCCTGCTACGCGTCCTTCACTTCCTTCATTTTCAACGCCATCATCGTATCCATCAAAGTGACCGAAAATGATCGGTGGCTGTCAATTTCTTCGGACTTTCCCACTAACGCCAGGTCTCATGACGAAAACAAACACGATGCGAATCGAAGTCGTATGTTTTCAAAGTTGAGCTTTTGCTCGAAAATCACTTGGCTGATGCAGCTTCGATCGGCGTGCAGGTCAAGTTCGTGAAAAGCACTTTTGCCAGCTTTATCTCGCTGACGGAAAGAAAGCGAAGGGATCCCAATCTCCAAAGTTGGCGCGTTGCTGAGCAATAATGCTCCGACACTCTTCAAACTCTGTATCTGGATAATCGCGCGGTTCCTGTCGATGATGAAGAAAGAAATAGCCGCTTGAAGCAGATTGTGAAGAAGAAAATGTTCTAGCTTGCGATTCGAGTTGCTTTCAAATATCTTCGACCGGAACCTCGTCTTGTCATTCATTAAGGAAAGATAGTTTGGTGGTTGAAGCACACTTGCATAAGATTGCGGGTCGTTAGCGTAACTTGGTGCAGCTGAGTGTGTTGAATGCCAAGGAGAAGTACACGTTAAAACGCCGAGGGCCGACTATCGGTAGCGTCGCGTTGTGTGAGGTGAAGAAACGAGTGTAATAACGCTTGTGTATTTGATTGAAGATCCACTCTCAAGTCATTTCGAGTCAGAGGTTGCTTACATGGTGTAGACCGAGATAGTCTCCTGTAGCGTGTAGGTCTTGCCGGCAGGAAGCGCCTGCTTCTGGCTCACGCGACCAGGTTCGACGGCCAGCATGTTCTTGTACTCCTCCGGGCCAAAGTCCTCCATGGTCTTGGCACGATCCGCCCACGGGTTCCACACGACGGCGTCCGTGTCGAGCTTGGACTCGGTCTGGGACGCATCGCCGCCAATGTAGCCGAGCTTGTCGATGGTCAACCAGCGGTCGAGGTTGTTAACGCCCTTGATGTTGACAGTCAGCGGCGACGGCGCGTCGCGGTAGACGCTGTCGGTCTGGTTGTCGAAGTAGATGTACTCGCGGGTCTCCGTCTTGTTGGTCTTGCTCACCTTGTCGTAGTAGTCGACGCCCTTGAGGCCGTGGACAGAGACGCCTTTGTTGCGAGCGTCGTCGACCCACAGGTAGTTGTGCAGCAGCGCGTGGAACTCAATCTCCTTCTTGTCCGTGTTGTGCACGTGCAGAGCTGTCTCGAGCTGGTTGGCGAAGAGCTTGACCTCGTACTCGAGCTCGAACTCGACAGGCCACATTTTGCGGGTCGAATCGCTGGCAGCCATCGTGAAGGTGGCAACCGAAGCCTCCTTGGTGTCGTTAGCCTCGGTCACACCGGCCAGCGTCCAGTTGGTGATACGAGCGAAGCCGTGGCTGGGGAAGCCGGTGGCGCTGCCGAAGTTGGGGAACACGACGGGGATACCGCCGCGGATCGGGTTGACGCCGTCCAGGTAGGACTTGTTCGACATGAAGAGGATGTCAAGCTTCGGGTCCATGGCAGCGTTGAAAGACTTGACGTGGGCTCCGAACAGGAAGACTTCGGCGCTCGATCCCAGCGGGTGCGAGAGCTTGACGGTCTCCAGCTCAGCGTTCGCGAACGAAGCGAGCAGGGCCGACGCCAAGGCTGCAGACTTGAGCATGAAGTTGTAGACCATGATGCGATGAAGGTGGCGAGGGCGCTTGCTCCCTTGGTGACTAATTGCCGAATGATAATTTGTTCAGGGCCCAACGCCTGCCTGGAGGTTTACGGACGAGGACGAGGAGGGCATGGACAGCGCAGATCACATGATGGAACATGTGTGGACTTGGCACATTGTTCAATCGCTGGCTCGATACTGGAGACTGTATCGGATGGGAGTTTGACGGTCGCATTGCGCGGATGGCGTGCAGGGTAGATGTGGAAAGTCTTGGCGACAATGCTGCAATGGTGCATTGGCAATGGATACCTGTGCTGTATCCAGACATCCTGCCTTCTGCGACGCCCTTGACCTTGCGCTTGCTTTGCTGGGCTTTGTTGAAGTGCTAGACAAAACAAATTAATCGCTTGCAAAACCTTAATCAGTTCGGACACCGAAGGTTTCCCCACATGGCGCTGCGGAAAACTCACGTCGCCGACTGTGGTGTGGCCTTCTGTTTGGGTTGTATGTCTTCTTTCCTTTTTGGACTACGCGATTATGGATTTTTTAAATACTGGTGATATGTATTTTTCGGAATCTAGCGCGGCCGCGCCATCTGCCCTCGTAGATATGTGAGCAGATACAACCAAACTAGGATGGACGTCTAGAAGCAATATCGTACTACCGTCTTACCGCGCATCAGGCGCCTAGGCGTTAAAACGAATAGTACACCCACTGGGCGTACTATTCCTGTTTAAAGCCCTAGGTGTTATATTGGAGGGAGACTTTAAAATGAGACGAACGAGGGGTTGGCAGAGAAAAAGTACATTAAAGATGCATTCCGTTCACCTTAAGAGCGAAGTAGCACCCAAGCCGGGCGACAGTAATCGTCTGTAAAGCGTTTTCGACACTATAAGTGAACTCGGAGCTCACTCGGCAGTCGTCGTCGAGAGTCATCACATGGATATTCCTTCCATCCGTGCATCTGAGATGCATCGTACAGCTCGAGTTCACCTGCAGCAATTGCACCTTTTGTAGCCCAGCAATATACTTCTCGTCAAAAAGACCGTCAATGTCTTCGAGAGACTGCATGTAATCAGTTAGTTCGGACGTGTACGCGTCAGTAGAAGTGCCAACGATATGGCAGAAGCAACAAAACAAACTTGAACCAGCGTCTCTTGGAAAGTACCATTCTGGTGAAGCGATGCAAAGCTCCTTACGATCGTCCATTGCAAACACTAAATCCTGGTACCTCTGGTTCCACTCATCCACACTAATTTCGTTAGATACAAGCTCTCGGAGAGGAGCGTGCAGCTTCTTCATGACGAACACTGATCTTGAAACAAGCCCACAGAGTTCAAATGCTTTTGCAATTTCTTCTCGAGTTTTACTTGCGATCCATTCGAGTACCCACTCTGCAATCTCGTAATACTTTGGAACCTTTGTGTTTCCCGCTGGTGTCTGAAAACGCTCGTCGTCCAGAGCGAGGGCGATATAGTCGTCGTATTTGCTGCGATAAAATTCTTGAAAGCTTCTGTTCACTGCTACGTCAAGAGGCTGACATAGGCTGGTGAGATTTGGGGGAACAAGCAGCATGAAGATGTTATGCCCACGAAGGCGGTTCTCGTCATACAGCTTTACGTGAGCAGAGTAGGAGTCAATGATATAAAGAACGGGCTGCTTGTAGAAGTTAGTCTCTTTCCTGCTGCAAATAATCTCTTTGGCGTGCCTAAGTAAAATGTCATCACTCCACATTCCACTTGCGTTAACGTCGACCATCACACCAGGGGACACGACGGCTTATTCTTCAGCTTCGAGATGAGTAAATGCGGCTTTAGAATCTGACCGTCTCCAGTAATAGTAAACGTTGCGGTAAACCGCTTGTGGCTGGTGCCACCCTTACGCAAAAGGACCTCTGGAGATCCTTTTGTCGTGATCGTAGACTTAGGTTCCGTCTCAAAATATTGTGGAACCTGGTCCATGTTAAGCACATTGTTGGGGTGTATGTTGTGTTCGTCAATGAGATTCTGTGCTTTGGTGATAAACTGGAGCGCAATCTCAGCTGCATCATCAGGAAGATGTCTCGTTGTTGTTTGTCGTCGTGACACAAGCTTATATCGCGTTTTGAACCGATCAAGCCACCCTGAAGACGCCTTAAAGCTGATGTCTGCTGCCGACGAAGTAGAAGCACGTGCTTCGTTGTGTAGGTTGAGCGCTTTTAGTTGAATATATTTGTCTTTCACCTGCAAGCCTTTGTTGTTTCTTGACACTACCCAACTGTGCAGTTGCTGCTCTAATTCTTGATGTTCAGCTTTATTGCCGGCTCCGGGCATGCGCCGGATTGTCCGCGTTGCTGCGTCACGACTCTTGGCTACCTCAAGAAGTTTTTCGATCTGCTTGTGCCAACCGCGCACAATAGAAGCTGACCGTACGCCATGCTTTTTTGCAAGAGCGTTGAATCCGCAGCCGGGTACGTTGTGCTTGTATTCACCGAGTACCATCAACTTGAAGTGCAAGCTGTAGCTGTTGCGTTTTAACGACATGGCTGGCTGGCTGTTCAGTGCTGCCGAGGATTGAGAACTGCGTATGAGGAACACTCCACAACTCTCGCAGCAGCGAAATCACTGCGAACCAACCGTTCACCTGGCAGAATACAGCGTCTTACAGCAGGAGGCGAAGCTAATGCTTTTAACATGGGCGTTCTATTTGAACTGGGCGTAATGTTCGCTAGGTCGAGCTCCAAATCCTTGCTGTTTATTCCTTGCTGTTTATCCCTTTGATAGTGCGCCGAGGTGCCTGATGCGCGGTAAGACGGTAGTGATTACCGGTAGTGACCACCGTTGACATTAATCCTTGTTGGTGGGCTCTCCTATCCCAGAAAAATTCCTATTTGCGGCTTTCTCTGTCGTGTCGATTCGTAGAACTACTTGATCTGGTTTGTGGAGTATGTATCCCAGACGACGATGACGCTGTCGCCGCCTGGACACCAGCACCGCGTCAACAACAGCAGCTAGTGTTGGAAAGTGGTAGTCGACCAGGGATCTGCGGGCACCGGGCAGCTGTGTTAGCGGTAGGTAAAGTCTAGGACAGGGCAGGACTCGGCGTGCGCCCGAGACTCTAAATCTCACTTTCTCTTTTGCTTTCTGGAACTCTGAGTGTAGCAGGAACCCGCCAACAACGGCGGGTATCAACAGGTTGTGAGCCCTAATGAGCGACACCATCGACGAGGCTCCTCGCACCGAAACAACTCCATCGGTGCTAGTGCCCGCTGCCGGTCACACACGGATTGGCATGGTCGACGAAACTGAAGAGAAGGTCGCTGCCGCCGTTCTCATGAAGGACGACGGCAAGACCAAGGTTCCTGGTGGTGGTAACGAAACGGAGCTCCTGACGCTGATGCGTGGGCTCGCGGGAAGGCCGGATCGACTTGAGGAGTCGCAGTCCAAGCTGGAGAAGACGTTGAAGGAAGACCGGATGAAGCGCGAACGCAAGATAGATCCACTTCTCACACCACCCATGGACACGAGTCTGTTCTCATCTGGACTTGGTCGTGGAGCACGCATGCACATCGACCAACTCGGAGGCTCACCACGTACGCCAGTTACGAGATCGCCGGTGAGGCCGGCGGCAGCACATCAGTACTTCGGGATGCAGCAACACGGATACGGAGGGCAGGCTTCCGAACTGCAGCGACTGTATGCGGCAGAACAGGCTCGGGTTCAGCAACCGCCTGCGCCGGCACAACAGCCTCAAGCTGCTGCACCACAGCCGGGAATTGGTCAACAGAACCAGGCAGGAGTGTGATACCCTGATGCACGTCAAAAGAAGCTAGCCATTCGCACGTTCAACGGCAAAGAGCTGTACGTTGGTTTGGGCTCGGGTTTCTTGGAGTGGGGAAGGCGTTTTGAACGGCAAGTGGCACTTGCTCAGTTCGGCTGCGGTTTCCTGTGGCCAGAAGATGTGAAGGTCGATTTGCTGGGGAGCTACCTGTCGGGGACTGCGGAGAAATATTATAACAGACAAGTCGAGGCCTGGTGGTCTCAGATGCCGACGTTGCAATACGTGATGGAGCGGATGCTGGAGACATTCAAAACCAACATCACACCAGCTCAGGCAATGAAACTGTTCACGGCACCAAAGGACTCGAAACGCACGTGGCCGGAACACTACATGTACCTGGTCGCAATCTCAGAGGCGTGCGGAGGAGGTGCAGACTACCTAGTCTTGAACAACATCGTGCAGTATGCGTCCGCGGACCTACGCACGGTGCTGATGGCCAAAGTGGACGGGACCAGGACAGATTACTTGCAGCAATCGGAAGAGCTCGCGCACTTTGCTCAGTCGTGGGAGCTGGAACCCAAGAGCAAGAACTTCGGGAAGGAGACAGTCAGTGCTGTTGGTGAGTTTCGCCGTAAGGAGACACGGCGTTGCCACAAGTGCGGGCAGGTCGGCCATTTGCGGGCTGCGTGTCCAAGCATAGAGGAGACGGCTGACATAACGCTGGCAGTGAACGAGGCGGATATGAACACGGAGATGGTCTGGATTCTAGACAGCGGATCCAGTCGCCATTTAGTCAACGACGAGTCGTGGCTAGAGAACGTGGAACCGTTCGTGGACTCGTGTGCACAAGCCAACGGAGATCCACTCAACATCACCTTGAAGGGCACGCTGACACTGAGGGTAACGGCGTGTGGAAAAGAGCAAACCGTGAAGCTAGAGGATGTGTACTACGCCGAGAATTTAGTGCAAAACCTCATTTCTTACGGGAAGTTGGACAAGAAGGGCTATGCACTGGCAGAAAGAGTGGACGCCGAGTCTTGGCCGGCAAGAATGGCGGACGCGTGGTTTTCGACGTGGATTTGCAAAGGTCTGTGCTCGTCGTGCGTGCGAGCGTTGTGAAGAAATTTGAAGCTCCGTCGAGAGTGATCATGGCGGTTCTGGATGAGGAAGCCGCTAAAACATCAGCAACAGCGAGCAGCGTGCAAAGAGGCACCTTGGTGGACTTTCACAAAGGCTGGGTCATTTAAACTATGACGCTGTTGAGAGGCTTGCGCGCGATCCGAGTTCGGGCATCGAGCTTACGGACCATCGTCGCGTAAACTGCCTAACCTGTGCGCAGGGAAAGCAGACGAAGAATAACAGCGCGAAGAAAGACACCGGTACGAACTCGCCGATAGATCGCATAGGAGGAGTCATTTGCTCCGATCTAAAAGGGCCGATGACACCGCGGGATCGCCTGAACAACCGGTACATGATCAACTTTGTGGATCACTACAGCAACTACTGCAGGGTGTTCCTGGCACGAACGAAAGATGCAGCGGCGAAGCAGTTTGAGCATTTCCTGGCGTTTTTTGAGAAGCGGTTTGACTGCCGTATACACGTACTCCGAACGGATTCGGGGGAGAATATGAAAATGTGGATTTGTTTTGCAAGAAAACAGGAGTGGCGAGACAGCGTAGCGAGGCACGCAACCAGTCCAGCAACGGAAAGGCCGAACGGATGCACCGGACGATCATGAATATGGCACGTTGCATGATTTTCGCCTGCGGACTCCCGCTAAATTTCTGGGGGATGCCGTGCAGTATGCCGCGTACATTCTCAATCGAGCGCCGACCAATTCGAATCCTGGGCGTGTTTCTCCGATCAAGCTTCTGACGAAGCAAACGCCACAGCTCGGCGAGATTGTCGTGTTCGGCTCGCCATGTACGGTGTACCGGAACCCGGTGAAGAAGAACTTCGCGCAACGGGCGCAGCAGGGGATGATTGTCGGGATCGGTGAAGAGACGAAAGGGTACCGCGTGTACCTTCCGAAGGACAAGGTAGTTGTGACTACGCAGCACGTTAGAAATATTGAAACTCTCGACAAAGAGCAGAACGAGAACGTGCAGAAGCTATACCTTCAGGACGACGAAGAGGGAGTCGGGGAGGGTCTGCGGGAGACGCGACTGCGGCCGCGAGCGAACCGGAGAAGAAGTCCAAGAAGAAGACGAAAAAGAAGAAAACCTACACGAGAGAGCGACATATGACGCGCTCTGTAGCTCGACAAGCTGAGCAGGAGGTGGCCGAGGCCGTGCAACAGGAGGAGTCGAGCAGAGACGTGGTAAACAGTGTGACTGAGGTTGATCCGAGAAACTACCGTGAGGCTATGCGTAGCCGTCACAAAGAGAAATGGATGAAAGCCATGGAGGAGGAGCTGCGGGCTCTAGAAGAGAATGATGTGTGGAAAGTAGTGACGAGGCCTCGGGGGTCCGAGTGCTGCACACGAAATGGGTTTTCAAGACCAAGTTAGACGCGGAAGGAATTATTGAGCGTCTAAAAGCAAGGCTTGTTGCCTGCGGGAACGAGCAGGAATTCGGGGTGAATTACGGGATCACGTTCGCCGGGGTCATTGACATGACCAGCGTCAAGCTGATATTGGTGTTGGCGCGCAAGTGGCGAGTCCCGGCGAAACATGGAGATGTCCCGAATGCGTACGTCAAGGCGGAGAAGGAGGCTGAACTCGACATTTTCATTCGGATTCCGCAAGGAATGGTAATCTCGGAGGAAGTGCGGGCGCAACTAGGCGTCGATAGTGACGAGGAGTTGGCACTGGAACTGAAGAAGGCGTTATACGGACTGAAACAGGCTGGGCGTCTGTGGAACAAGCTCCTGCATAAGAAGCTAGTGGGGATTGGATTTGAGCAGAGCCTTACGGATATGTGCGTGTATTTCAGGTCGCGCGATGGAATTTTGCTGGTGGTAGGCGTGTACGTGGACGACCTGCTCGTCACGGGCACAAAGGAGGCAGCCGTGAGCTCTTTTTCGGGGAGCTGAAGGAGTTCTCCGTTAAGGACCTCGGACGAGCCAGCAAATTTCTCGGGATGCGGGTCGTGTACGACGAGATGCACGGGTATGACTTAGACCAGGAGGTGACTATCCAAGAGATGCTGAAGGAATACGGCATGGAGCATGCACACGGAGTGCGGACTCCGATTGGGTCGGAATGGAATGAGCGTCAGGAAGCCGAACGCGAGAAGCTGCCTGTGTCTGGGGATAGCGAAGTCGTGACCGTCAAGAAGTTCCAGTCGTTAGTCGGGAGCCTGTTATGGGTGGCGCGCTGTACGCGACCGGATATTGCATTTGCGGTGCACAAGGCGACACGAAGCACACATGACCCGAGCGTAATGGACTGGAAATTGGCCAAGAGGATTTTAAGATACCTCGGGGGACGAAGGGGCTGAGGCTCCGGATGCGTGGAAACGGACAGACGCATGAGTTGCTGGAAGTCATCGCGTACAGCGATGCGGACTTTGCAGCCGACAAGGAAGACCGAAAATCCGTCACGGGTGGACTGGTCATGGTGGACGGGATGCCGGTCAGCTGGACTTGTAAGAAGCAAGGGGAGTCTCGTTATCAACCATGGAGGCTGAATACACGGCAGCGTCGGTGATGGCGGCAGAGCTTCTTGGGGTCCGAGAACTGCTCGGAGAGCTGCGTGTCAGGCACGACGTGCCCATGATACTACGTGTTGATAACCAAGCCGCGCTCAAGCAGCTGGACGGTGAAGGTGCATCCTCGAAGGTGAAACATATTGACGTTCAAATCAAGTTCGTGGGGACTACGCGAAACGAGGAGTCCTGAAACCGGAGTACTGTGAAGGTGAACGGATGCCGGCGGATTTGATGACCAAGGCGGTCGGAACGCCGAGGTTGATGGTTCTAAGGAGTGCAGTTGGGCTGCACTGAATTGGATTGGAGATGAGTGTGCTTGTACAAGTACATTCCGCTGTTCGACGCCGCCGGTGAGGAGGAGTGTTGGAAAGTGGTAGTCGACCAGGGATCTGCGGGCACCGGGCAGCTGTGTTAGCGGTAGGTAAAGTCTAGGACAGGGCAGGACTCGGCGTGCGCCCGAGACTCTAAATCTCACTTTCTCTTTTGCTTTCTGGAACTCTGAGTGTAGCAGGAACCCGCCAACAACGGCGGGTATCAACAGCTAGATCATCTACGACCGCCAACACGGGATCTACATAATTAGCGCCACGTCATCGCGCCGTCTTCGTAATCTCCGCCAACGGGTGGCGGAGCGAAGACCTCGGGCGCTGGCATAGGGCTAGCCATTTGCATTAGCGCCCAAACGTCATATGGTTGTGTCAACTCCACTAATCTCGTGTGGCTTGGCTGGAGTAATGCTATCATGTTTAGCATTCCGACATCTGTAGTTTTGAAGAAGACGCTGCCTCCTTCGATTGGTTTTCCGGTGCTCGCCAACGCCTGTCAGACTCTCGTAGTCCAGAGTCAGGTAGTAGTAAAACTCACGTAGCCGACTCACAAGGCAGATGACATATTCATGTTGCCAAACATCAATTTTGCGCTACTGCGCCGTGGCCACTCTGAAAACTTCCTATTCGTTTTGTGTCGGCTTCGTTGCAGAATATGCTTTATCAGCCACCTCGAAATACTGTACTAGTACTCTTGAGCCCCTGTGGTTCTGCGAATGGAGATACAGGAGCAGATCAAAATCACGAGAACTGGCAGCATTGCTGACACAGCCCTCCGAGCGATGAGTGCTCAGTCATCTCACCACCTCAAACGGTCTCGCCACCGAATAGAGCTGCGCCATCCATTCCATTCCGACCGATGCTCGTGGGGCGCTTGACGTCGTCCAAGTGGCTACATCTCGCAGCACTATCCATGGCTGGCTTGGAGCAAATATCGGTAGCATTGAAATTTGCATGGAACCGCTGAACTACGTCCAAGTGGCCTCCACCTGCCGCGCTATCTATCGCTTGGTCCGCAAGACAATCTTTCCGATGAAAGTGCAACCACTTGACCATTTCTAAATGTCCATTCGAAGCCGCAATGCCATAGCATTACAGGAGCACTCTTGCCGATATTCATGCAGCCAGTTGACGACGTCTATGTGGTTATTAGCTGCCGCTTGGCTCATTGCTTCTGTCGTGCAGACCAACTTATCTGCAAAAAGAAAAAAAAGATTTCTCTTTCTTCGCTTGCCTTGTGTGCTGTTGTCCACCGCCAGCTCATGTAAGAATTTCACCATCTCCAAATTGCCAAGCCTTGCAGCGAAATCGATTGCAGGAGCTCCAGGCGGCCCGTAGCCTTGGGATTCGTGGAGACGATCGTCAGCGACCTCGAAAGTCTCAAAAAGCCAACAAACAGATCTCGGAAACTGCAGCCAACGCCATGACATACCCGGAGACAATTGTAAAACGGGTAATCGGCGCCATTGAAAAATGTTTTCGGTTTTGAGTTTGGCTCCAATATCGATTGTAGACGTATTGAGCAATTTCCAGTTTACCATTCGATGCAGCCTCAACCAGCGCTCGCATCACCTCCACCATTTCGCGCTCCAGTAGCCACTGCACCATGTCCAACCTCCCTGTTTAACTGCCGGATACACTGCCATGTACGAGTGAGCAGTGTAGTCGTGATCATCCAGCCACTCCATAATGTCCAGACGGTGGCTTTCGCGATTAACGCTGATCCTGTAAGGTTGTAGTTCGTCTGGATCCACTCGATCAGTATCATGTCTGCACTTCGAACAGCGGCGTGTAGCGGTTTTGCAATATTGCGCGGTGCTGGGGCGTACTGGTGCAGCCAGCACACCACGTCATGATGTTTGCCCTTTACAGCTTCTGCCATGTCAAGTCAACCTCACGCCATACTGTGCCTCTTGTCGCCTAAAGACACTGCCGTGACATCGTTCCCGCGATCAGTGATGCTCCATTGTCCAGAAAATACTGCAATACAGCCAAATCTCCTTTGCGGGCTGCATGAGCCACAGCATATCTGGACACGACACACTCTTCAAAGTGATCGACCAGCCATTTTACCACCGCCATCCCTGAAAATTGGGCCGCAGTTTCCATCCCGTGTCGAAATGGAAAACGGTTGTAGTGACGGTCAGTGCTCAAGAACTACTAGTTTCTTCGATTCCATTGCCCACCGTGACCCGGACCGGCATCTGCTGGCGACGGCTCTCTTTCAGGGCTGGAACTATTCCAGATGCAATTCAATCAATACCTTTGTGGCGTTGAATTTACACGCGTCTTGGATTTCCATCTCCGCAGCCGTGTCCAAGTAACTCGAAGTGGTCTCCAGCCCATGGGTCAACGAACCGCTATTAGACTTGGCCCGGAACGTGAACACGACAGCCAACAGCAGGGGAACTAGAGGCAGTGCCATTCTTCTCTGTCCGCCACAGCTTGCTAATGGACATTTTAGCCCCCGGTAGTCAGTGACTGCTTGGAACTGCTTGTTGGTTGACCCGCGGGACGACTGCTGTTCTCGACTAGGCCGGGGGCAATCAACCGTCCTCGAGCCATGAGTCATGGCTCGTCAGGATAGACTTCATGACGTCGGCTGCAGTTGAACCCAGCGTTCTACCGCAGAAGTGGCGGTTGGCGGTACCAGCTCAAGTTTTCTCGCAGGTGCGTGCAGATCGCAGATCCCCGAGCGAGCATTGCTCTCGAGTGGGCACCCAGCGACGTCTAGGGAGCTGAGTTCCTCTGGACAGCCCCGCAGCAGTAGCAAGGCAAGGACCTCCGACGGTATCCGCAGCAGCAAGCAGAGCCCAGGCCTATTGCACGTCGACTATTGCATTCGTCAGCAATTTGCGCATCCCCACCCCTTTGTGTTGCATTATCTTAGAAATTTAGCGTTAGACAGACTATTTTTCAGATTTGAGATGCTGCTCTAAAAGCAATTCCTGCTGCTGTTGCAACACAAGTACATGCCGCAAGCCTCGCATCTAAACTTTGTCTTGCGAGCACTTTATTTGGGGGAGGCCTTCTTCTCCATCTTGAATCTTGAAAGGTCACAAGGGCAAATTTGCACTTGCAGAATAGCGCAACACTATCGGACACACTGCGAATGATGGTCTTCCGTTTTCTGCCAATCCTGTCATCGTACTTAGTGATATGGGTCGCAGGAGATGGGCTGCGTCAAATCCCTCGAACTCGCACTCTGCATTTTGCTCCCTCGACCACAAGTTGGTTTCTTTGTAGCGCAAAATCGTACACCGCGACCTTGAATGGGGGTGGATCTGGAGCTTCTGGCGGCCGGAGACGCCTCGATCTTGCTGGATGACGCTGCTACCGACGACCTTCCAGCAACAGGCCGCGAGGACGACGCTATGGCCGGCGTCTGGGACGGACTGGAGACCCAGGATGGCGGCGGGGAGACCCGCGCCTGGTGGGAGCTAACCCTAAAGGATGAGAACCTAAGGATTTCTGCCACGACGCACAAGACAGATACCGAACTGGAGCAGCGTCTAGCGGTCTTTGTGGAAGCCTCACAGGTCCCCGAAGCGAGCATCTCGCCGTTAGAAGAGAACCAGGCCAAGAAGGAGCCTGGTGCGGCAGGAACAATCCCCAAAAGACAAGTCAAGCTGAGCGACGATTCCCAGACAGAGTCGTCCAGCGACGCCAGCAGCAGGGTGCCCGTGACGTCCATGATGACGAGAGCAAGAGCTGCCAAGAAGAACGCAGCCTTGCCAGTCGTGAAACTGGAACAGAAGGTCAATAAGAAGGAAGTTACCAGCAAGGTGAAGATACCGAGGAAACGGAAGTCTACTACTAGTACTAGCAAGACAGGAGGGAGGGCGTCCCCCAAGTCGCCCAAGAAGGAAATTGCTCGAGAGCAGAAACAGCTGACGCCGTTGGAGATTCGCCGCAAACGGAACCGCGAGTCCATGCAGCGTGCGCGACGTAGACAGAGAGACGACGTGGAGCGTATGAAAACCACGCTGCACCAGTTGGAGAAGCACTACCAGGACCTGAACAAGCAGTCGCAAGCAAGACGTCAGCGACTCAGCAGCGATGAGAGCACAGATCGTGGCTCACTCACATTAGAGGCAGACTATTACGCTCTGGCGGATCTTTCCCATACGCTGAAAGAGGAGAAGTTTCTGCTGGAACAACTGCTGGTAGACAAGCACAAGACGCACCGCCGTCTGCAGCAAGTCATGGTGGACCGGAAGCAAGAGTTAGATTTGGCGTGTCCGCTTACGACGGACGATGCCTCGCTGTACTCAGACTACGAGTATTTGCCCATGACGGAGGATCAAGCGAACGAGCACATTCGACTGTGCTATCAACGAATGCGCCACATGGAGGAGTCGGGCAAACCCATCGTGTCACGCTATGAAATCCCCGACAGCGACGCGGGGGACGGATCGCCGTGCTCTCCGACCTCAACGGACCCGTCAGCTTGTCTGAAACCCGATGAAGGGTGCCCATTCCCACCGTCGGCAACGTTTGGCTGGGAAGTGCGCTACGAAACCAGCCCTGCCGGCGACTTCTACGTGAGTTTCGCCAAGTTCTTCGCTGGGATCACCCCACAGCAAGCCATGGTCGGCAGCTGGACACGATACTATAAGCCACAGTCGACCCCGTTCCGCCGGCAACTGCGTTTTGAGATGCTGCAGATTATTAACGACAGCACTTACATCGCCGGACAAGACATTGAGCATCCAGTGGAACACGACAAGGTCATGCGCATGATCTTCCTGAACTTCCGCATGCAGACGGAGAAGGGCTTCGTAATAGGCCGCCACTCTGTAAACCCAACATCGCCTGAGGTGCGTGAGACGGCGGAGAAAACTCTGGTTTCGAGTACGTTGACAGCTCCAACTGGGTCGAATTTGTCGCTGCCGAGGACGAAATAACCGGCGAGCCTGGATGCCGCGTCAAGTTCCTAGCGCGCACCGAGTACAACACGCAGGAAGACATGTACGTGCGTCTAGTCAACTCAATCTCCCGCACCATGATCTGGGAACTGGCTGTCGTTCCGTCATCGTCGATGTCACTCCTACCGCCGTCTTCATAGCGGCAAGACTAGGAGAGGACAGTGATGCCTATCCTCAGACCGAGGATATTATCTGTTCAAAAGACGTGTGCATGCGTGATTGTCTTGTAGTATTGTGTCTAGGCTGCCGTGAAGGAGAACACGGGGCCAATATTAAAGTTTTCCCACCGCAGCAGGCCGAACATGATGTCGACAGCAGCTTTGGAGGCTGCTGCTTCGGTGGCATCTACGTTTGTTCTACCCGTGATTCGCACAACGCAGTACTCTTGGTTGACCTGCTGCGACCAGGCTTCGTCGAAGGACGTCCACAGCGAGAGCTGGGCTGCCCAGACCTGCCCTTCGCGTTGCTGCTGCTGTCTAGTTTTTCGATCAACTGAGCAGTGGCCGATCGCGTAGCCCGTGCTGGTCTTCAAGCGGAACCGGAGATAGTGCGTTATCACCACTAGCTTGTCAAGATTCAGCCGCCGTCGAAACACGTACGTGTCGTCGTTGATGGGCTGAAACATGACCATGGACTGGGTCGCCAGATCGGATGCTTTGCGGTAGCTCTGCATGGCCCTCTCGTTTGCCCACGTCTGCCGCATCGCCTGCAGGGCAGTCACATGGTAGAAAGGCTTTTCAAACGAGAAGACCACGGCGTCGTCTTCGCGGTGGTACTGCACTTGCCAGCCCAAGAACGAAGGTAGCGGCTTGGCTGTCGGGTCTAACGTCCTCGCCGCCGCGTGCTGTGAAATGGCTTGCAGGACGGCTCTGAATCGCGAGTGCGTGGTGCGAATGTACGTCCAGACTTCCTCGTCGGTCAGCGGAGACCAAACACTGTCCACAACTTCACCAACCTCCTCGTCTACAAAGGTGCATCTCTCGTTCTTCTCTTCCTGTGTCAAGGGCTGATGAAAGTCGTCGTACAGCCGCTCGAGGGTTTCTTGAAATTTGTTCTTGTCGTGCAGTGCTCGTCGAAACTGGAAGTTTTCGTCTTTGAGGCGGGCGCCTTCCTCGACCAAGTCGACGTATTGAGTCGTGCTGCTCTGCGTTGACACCATAGAGTTGCTGCTTGCAGCATTTGTTGGTGCCAGCAGAGCTCCGCGTGCCACGGCCTCATCATATCGAGCCTCTAGCCGGTGCATCGTGTCGCGCAACCGCTGCATCATCTCCTACTCACTCAGCACCACCAACGACATTTAGTCACGAATTCACCACCGTCCTGACTCGTCAAATGTTCACACACACCCGCTCCTTTTGCCGAGCCAGCCGCATTTGGTCGCGGTTCTTCCTTCGGCGGCGAGATCGCGGCGATAATTGGTCGGTCGGCTCTTCTTGCGTAGCCGCGACGTCGTTCTCGCTGTCAGACCGCATCGGTGGCGAGGACACCGAAGGCAATTCAGCATTCGGTTTGTCCTCATCGAGGCTGCTGCTCCATGAGGCCGACATTTCCAACTCGGAAGCCGACGAGTCGTTCATCCCAGTCGGCCGCGGAATGGGAATTGGCGGCCAGGTCGGCCAGTACTCGCCCGGCGCTATGCACTTGGCTTTCAGCGTGGATTTGGCCATAATTTCTTTCAGCGGTTGCTCAGCAACAGGTGTCGACTGCTTTGCCACGGCGCTGAGACTCTTTGGTCGCCGTCAGCAGTGAAGCAAGCAGGCGATTGCAAGTGAGTTCACTATTTTCGCCGTGAAGATGGAGTCTCCGAGAGCTCGCGTCGATGAAATCCCATGCCGAGACCACTCGTAGCACATTGTAGCTATCTGAGGAATCAAGCAAGCAAATCTGCGTGGCATCCCGCTACGTTTGAGTGTGTTGCAGTGGGGCAACGAGTGACAGAGGTTTGCTGCCGCCCATGACGCTCAAGCTGTTGTCGGCAGACTGAGAAATGGGCATGTCAATCAACAGTGCTTATGGTGCCACCGCTTAGCTCGACTTGTGGTTAGCGTTTTGAGGACCTGACTAGGTAAGTTGAAGACGTTGAAGCTGTTGACGGCGACATCTTGCTGTCCGTCACGCAAGCAAGCAGATCGCGGTGCCAGAGGAGGCAGAATCACCACACACTGTTTGAACACGGGCATTTACTGAACTCCGCATAGCAAGTGCTGAGGGATCCCCCGAATCGCGAGTGTAGTTGCATGAACGACGACACCATTTTGTCGAAGTCCACATCGCCGAACCGCGACCGTTGTACATTAACCACCAGCGCGGCGTGCAGCCATATCACTCGACCAAACTCTACGGTGTTGGCTTTTGATGGTGCCAGTAGACTTTCGAGACAACTCGTTTCGACGGTCATTGTCGAAGTTCCTCCGAGCCGCACACGAGCCATGGGGAACGCCTTTGCCCGAGTTTTGCAGTCGCCATCGCAACGTCACCGTCGACTTCGATTCTTTCTCGTGTTGCTGCTGCTGTACCTGGCCAAGAAGTTTGTCGGCCCTGCACTTCTGTCAATCCTGCTGCGTTGGCACTGCGCACGCACGGCTGAAATCCCGCGGTTGGTGTACAGAAAGACCCCTGCCAACAAAAGTTGCTATCGCACTGCACTACCATCAGTACGTTGTGTGATCCCCAAGATGTGGTGTTGCTAACCTTTGTCAAACACTTCCTGCAGCGCAACAAAAATACTACCCGCCCTGGTACCCTTTCAACGGCCACCTGCAGACAATTCTGTTTGCTCGCGATGAACGTGGACCACGGATCAACTACGAGCGGCAGCTCATGACCATGCCGGACGGTGGAGTGGTCTCTCTTGACTGGGTGTTTCTACCCGAACATTTGCAGGCCAAAACGACGGTCACCAAGTCGTCGTGGATCGACGGGGTCGATCCCACTCGACGCACCGTGCTGCTGATGCCTGGGCTCACCGGTGGTAGTCAGGAAATCTACATCCGTCTTACCATCGCTCGACTGCGGGAGTTGGGGTGGCAGTGCGTCGTGCTCAATGCTCGTGGGTGCGCCAATACCCCCGTGAAAACGACGCAGCTCTTCTGCACGGCCTACACTGCTGACGTGCGCTTCGTCCTGCAGGAACTGAGTGCTAAATACGACTTTGCACAGGAAGCGTTCGTTGCTGTGGGGTTTTCAATGGGCTCCAACGTGCTGGTCAAGTATTTGGGTGAGGAAGGTGAGCAGACACCACTGACCGGAGCCGTGTCGGTGGGGAACCCGTTCGACCTGCCCACGGTTGCTGCCAACTTGTCCGGCACGGCAGTCAACCGCTTCTTGTACGACAAGGCGCTGAATCGCAACATGCGTGGGCTCTTCTTCGACAATGTAAGAATGCTCTCGTCAACTGGGGAAAACTAACAGTTCTGTTGTTTCTGTTAGAGCAATGCTGCCGACAAGTTTGAAGGCTATCCGGGACTCGACTTAGAGGCAGTTCGAGCGTCTCGTACGGTGCGCGAGTTTGACGAGACCTGCACCAAGGTTTTGTTTGAGTACAAGAGTGCTGACGACTTCTACGAGGACGCGTCGTCGGTCAAGAAACTACGGTCGGTCCGCATCCCGCTGCTGTGCATCAGTGCGGAAGATGACCCCATCTGCGTGAACGCAGCGCTACCATCCCGTGCTCTGGTGGAGGCCTGCCCCAATGTGATTCTGTGCACGACTAAGTCGGGTGGCCACTTGGCGTTCTACGAGAGTTCGCACGGTCATAATGGCAGCAATGACAGAGCAAGCAAACACCCAGTCATGTGGAGCGCCAAGCCCATTGCTGAGTTCGCGGAGGCGGTGCGTTTGAACAAGCGGAAGACTACATCAATGCACGTGAGCCTGTAGGCATCGTGTCCTTCTCATTTGCCGTTGTCATTCAAGCTTGCTAACTCAAAAATGTCGATTGTTTATGCTTTCTTCTGGCTGACGTGTCGACACCGAACCACCTGAGCCTCCAAGTGTCGAGTCTTCTTTCTGCTAGATGCTTCCACCTTCACCAGCCAGAGTTATTGCCACAACCTTCCTCCTTCCTCATCAGAAGCACTTGCGGTGCACGATCGACGGACCCGCCTCGTCGTACTCGGCCTTACCGATCCACATGTGCTGGAACGTGGCCAGCGAGGCCAAGATAGAACCTCCGATCCAGACCGAGTACTTGCGCTCGGGCGGCGTGACGATTTTGACCTTCATGGCGGTGGGCGCTAGTTTCGACAGCTCCTTGGTCATGCGCTCACCGATGCCTGGGAACATGGTGGATCCGCCCGAGAGCACCACGTTGGTGTACAAGTCTCGACGGATGTCGACGTCGCACTTCATGATCGTCTGGAAGGCGCATTGGTGAACTCCGTCGCACTCGCGTCCGATCATCGACGGCCTGAACAACACCTCGGGGGTGCGGAATCGCTCGTTGCCGATGACAATGACGTTCCCATCCGGCAGCTCGTACATCTTGTCCAAGCTGGACGACTTGGCGGCAGTCTCCATCTCGTCGTCAAAGTCTATGGCCACGTACGTCAACTTCTCCTTGATATCACGGACGATCTCCCGCTCGGCCGTCGTGGTGAACGAGTAGCCTCTTTCGGTCAGAATCTTCATCATGAAGTCGGTCAAGTCTCTTCCAGCCAGATCCATGCGGACGATCGCATGGGGCAGCGCATAGCCTTCGTAGATCGGTACCGTGTGCGAGACCCCGTCGCCCGAGTCCAAGACACAACCCGTCGTTCGACCCGACGCGTACAGGGACAGCACCGCCTGGATGTTGACGTACATTGCCGGCACGTTGAACGTCTCGAACATGATCTGTGTCATGCGTTCTCGGTTGGCTTTGGGGTTGAGTGGTGCCTCGGTCAAAAGCACCGGGTGCTCCTCAGGAGCGACACGCAGTTCGTTGTAAAGGTGTGGCTCCAGATCTTCTCCATGTCGTCCCAGTTGGTGACGATGCCGTGCTCGATCGGGTATCGCAGCGTCAAGACGCCCCGCTTGGCCTGCGCCTCGTCCCCAATGTAGGCCTCCTTCTGGTTCATGCCGACCATGATGCCCAAGTGCTTCGGGTACCCGACAATCGACGGATACACTGCTCGAGGAGCGTCGTCGCCAGCGAATCCGGCCTTGCACATACCCGAGCCGTTGTCGATCACCACCGCTAGGATATCCTCGTCCACCATTCTCGAGTTCGTTGGTTCTTGAGAGAGAAAGTGAGACTGGGAAAAGTGCAGGGCAGCTTCAACGTCCTGAACCATTTTGTGGGTACGATAAGTACCTGGAAAGTGGTACTGTCATTTCTCCAAAATGCTGCCAGGCAAACCGGCGGGTCCGAAGAAGCTGTCGGCGGCGCAGTTGGCGCTGCTGCGGCTGCACAAGCTCCAGGCGCGCGGCTCTTTCTTCGTGGTGAACGTTCTGCTGCTTCTGCTGGTATTCTACACGTCGCATCGCTTCCCGCGCAAGTTCGTGCGCGTCCAGGGCGAGTAGGTTATTTATTATTCGTCCTTATTTATAACGGTTATTCAGAGTACTGATTTAAGGATGTATCACTGTTGTGGCCAGATGCGACTCGAATTGGCTGCATGTGGACGCTCTGGAGGACAGCCCAAGCTCATCTGCTGCAATAGCGATGTTGCGGACGGATATGCGGACGCTCCGTGCTACCTCGGCATGGACCTCATGTCTGTCCTTGGATCGCTAAAGGTTGACAATCTTTTTGCGGACAGTATCGCCCACATTTGAAAGTCTATTGCTGACTCTTCTTGTTTGCTTTTGCAGGGAGGGCCATCCCATTGTCCGCTCTGGTGTTCAACTACGGCGCCTACATGTTAATGTCGGACGTCTCCATGCCGCGTGTGCGAATC